>CM055127.1:384031687-384349187 GCA_029206835.1 Rana muscosa
CTGTTCGCAGAATTAAAAAGTGAAAGGAAAAAAAAAAGGAATACAAAGAAATCTAATGCAGTCAACACATCTAAGGACTCATTAGCTGCAGTATATAAAATTTTTGTACTTGGGTTTAGATATACAGTACTTTTAAAGCTACTTACTAATCCGTTGCAGTGTATTAGTGCAGATTTGCCATCTGTAACAAATGCTTCCAGAAAATATGTATATAGTAGTGGTATAATTATAGATATACAGTAGTACACAGACTAAATGTGCCGGGATACTCTATTTTTATCATGACAAGTGGCACATCTCAATAAGTTAATAAATTAAAAGAATGATTTATGCGGTAAGTGTACAGCCATACATACAAGCAGCTTTTCATACTTGAAGATAGGTGGCAGTCTTATGTTATCAGTCACTTTGCTGGACTGGTATGTAGATATATAATAGTTACCTATCCTAAATCTGCTTCTGTGTAGGACAACTTCCTCCACCTCCCCCTGCCAATAGAAATGGATTTACTCCTAGAGGATCAATACCCCAGCCTCCGATGAAACCTGGAACAGAATCCCCCAGAACCGTCTCCAGACCACCACCACCTCCAGAAAGACCAGGCTTAGGGCCTCTGCCCCCACCACCACCTTCTTCTTCTATGAGAAATGGTTATCAAGATTCATCTGGTGAAGGTAAGTGTACCTAAATTAAAACATGCATTTGATAATAGCAACAAAAAAAAAACCTTGCTCTTTATTGTGCTTTACCATCTAACAGTACCCTACCCTTGTATAGAGGTAGTTGTAAACTTTCCTGTTACAACTCTCTAGAAATTCCTAGATAGTGACAAAAGTGACAGCAATCCCGACATTCCAAGAATGTAACTCTTTTTTGAAATTGTTAAATCGATGGGTTTAGTTCTGCTTTATGATTTATTTCTGCTCAGGGAATCTGGGCTTCAGAAAAATGCATCCAGGAAGAAGAAACAGGAGCAATGCTGGAAGCAATTTACAGCACACACTCATTTTGGGAGCATAATTATTAATGTGTAATGTATGTTCCTTGCCAAAGAACATTATTTTGTTATCAAGTTATTATAGGTAAAGTTCCGCTTTCGGGATTTTTGCACAGCTGCTATCTAGGGGTTACTGAGAGCTGTGACAAGAGAACACTGTACAGGGATCAATTCAAAAAGCTAGCTCACTAGGAGGAGTATACGTATTTTCAAAAAGTGGCAATTATTTTCAGCTAATCCAATGTGATCTAAAAATTTCAGTCACACAACTTAAAGTGATGCGGCATCCTGCAGCTCCCCGCTTGATGTCTTCAGGCGGCCGGCTTCTGGGTCTTGATTGCTGGTTGCTGTCATTGGGCTGAGATGACGTCACTTTGCTTGGGCATCAGCTTCGGCATTGCCGAATTTGTACAATGAGCTGCACATGCGCAGCTCACTATACAGAGGCACACAGGCAGATAAGTAACTTTAATGTAGAAGAGACAAGGCATGTCTCTTCAACATTAAAAATCCTGTCTGTTCGCCCATGTTTATCTTATAGCATAAAGTTCTACTTTAATTAGAGAGCCTTATCTTTGTGTTAGGCTCCTTTTACATGGGCGCCGCCGTGAAGCGGGATCCGCTTGCTCAACGGGGAATCGTTTTGCTGATCCCCACTGAGCAGGTGGATGACAGGTCCATGTCAGTTCCGCTATGCAGAGCAGCCACAGACACAGCCCTGCTCTCCACTATGGGGCAATCGGATGGAAATGGACCACCTGTCCATTTCCATCCGATCCAATCCACCAGATGGATGGGGAATAGGTCCTCCATCTGTCTGTTTTTGGGGGACAGGATCGGATCGGATGGAGGCTGTTGTCAGCAGATATGTGTCCATAGAAGAGACTGGAGGGTCCGATCAGGTCCGCCTCAAAAACTGACAGGTGGACCTGATCCGATCGCCCGTGTGAAAGGGGCCTTAAGACTAGGTTCACATTGGCACAATTTGGAATGCGATTTGACATGTCAAATTGCATGCCAAATCAGGGGCTATTGGCGGCAATGGCACCGTCTCAATCAGTGCGTCGCGACAAAGTCACTGATTCCCAAAAGTAGTTCCTGTACTACTTTTGGTGACTTCAGGAGGCAATTTGTATAGACATCTGTGCAGGAACTCGCACAGATGTCTGTCAAATCGCCCCCCCAAAGTCGGCTGAACTCGCACGATTTCTAACCCACAGCAATGTGAACCTAGGCTAAAGTTTGTGAATTTAGCCCACCCCACTGTATTTTCCGGCGTATAAGACGACCTTTTACACTTAAAAATAAACGGCCAAAAAGCGGGGGTCGTCTTATACGTCGGGTATCAAATGCAGCCGGCTGTATGTCAGCCTGCCGGATGTGCGGTAATACTGTATGTAGCTTTGGCTACATACAGTATACACCGCTGAGCCAATCCTGGCAAACAATGTATTCTATTAATGAATACAGAGCCTGCTCAGATTGGAGTAACAACCTCTGCCAATCCGAGCAGGCTACGAACAATAGCCTGCTCAGATTGGCTTTGAGAGTCAGAGATGCGCGGGCTAATGATGTTACAGCCTCTGCCAATCCGAGGAGGCTTTGTATTCATTAATAGAATACATCGCTCGCCGTGATTGGCTCAGCGCGGTATGGCTCCAACTTCCATTAAGAAGAAGGAAATATAGGCAATATGAAGCCTCATGCCGCGTACACACGATCGTGATTCACGGCGGTGAAAACACCGCCGTGAATCACGGCATGAAAAAAAATGAGAAACGAGGGAACGGCATGTTCTCCCACACATGACCGTTTTTCCCGTCATTTTTTTCTTTGACGAGAAAAACGACCGTCTGTGGGCTCCGCGGCAGTGTCTCCCTATGGGAAAACTGCCGCGGAAAAAAATTATGGAAAAAACGATGAGAAAATTTAGAACATGTTCTAATTTTTCTCGTCGTTTTTCCTGCCGTTTTTCTCAACGAGAAAAACGGCATAAAGCCCACAGACGATCGTTTTTCTCGGCGAAAAAAAAAAATGTCATTTTTCCCGACGGGAAAAATGATTGTGTGTACGTGGCATCAGAAGGGGAGTCATCCTATACAGTGAGTATAGGCAAAAACTGTAGAAATACAGTAGAATTAGGGGGTCGTCTTATACATCTGGTCACCTTATACACCGGAGAATATGGTAGATAATGTGATAAAGAGCTAACTGCTAGTAATAATTTGTGTAACATGTTTTAATAACATAGTTAAAATTTCAGCATTTTTACTTGCACATTAACCTTCCATTGCACAATACCTACAATTTTGATTTGGGATGACATCTGGGATGTTTGTACACCCCAATTCCAAAAAAATTGGGATGCTGTGCAAAATCGATATAAAAACAGAATGCAAAGATTTGAGGCAGTCGACATCCACAGAAGATCTGTGGTTAGTTCTCCAAGATGTTTGGAACGACCTACCTGCTGAGTTCCTTCCTGTGTGCAAGTGTACCTAGAAGAATTGAAGGCAAGGAGTGGTCACATCAAATATTTATTTGATTTGGATTTATTTTCTGTTCATTTACTTTTTTTACTCATTTTGTTATTTAATTTAAGTAAACTATTACCACTTCTATTTTTGAAAGCATTCTTAATTGACAGCATTTTTTATTGTTAGGGTTTGCCTACATTTTAATATCTACTATATGTCAATGTATACTGACAATACATAAAATACAAATCAGTCAGGATTTCATGGCCTATATAAAGAATGGGTATGCAGCTTTTATATAGTTAGCCTGAGACCTTTCATAAATTATTTTCTATTATCAGTGGTGGCTGGGGCTATATTTTTTGGGGTGGGGCGGCAAACAATCCAATTGCGCCCTGAGCCCGCCCTTTTTTGAAGCCAATTAGAGCCTTAGATTCTAATCATGTGCTTCTAAAAAAAAAAAAGATAAAAAAAACACATTAGAATCCATGCGTCCGATGCCCTGCATGTAGATTATGGGCCGGTCGCATGGATTATGGGGGCGGCGCCCCTTCGCCCCGTATAGACGGGCCGCCACTGTCTATTATTGTCTCTTATGCCGCGTACACACGCTCGGAATTTCCGACAACAAATGTTCGATGGGACCGTGTGTACGCTCCAACGGACATTTGCTGTCGGAATTTCCGACAACAAAAATTTGAGAGCTGGATCTCAAATTTTCCGACAACAAAATCCGTTCTCGTAAATTTCGAGCGTGTGTAGACAATTCCGACACACAAAATTCCACGCATGCTCTGAATCAAGTACGAGACGAAGCGCTCGGTCTGGTAAAACTAGCATTCGTAATGGAGATAGCACATTCGTCACGCTGCAAATTATTTAATCTTTTAATGCGAGGCTGAAAATCGCGAATCGTCTCTCACCAAACTTCTACTAACACGAGATTAGCAGAAGAAGCCCAGAGGGTGGCGCACTTGGTATTGAACTTTCCTTTTATAGTGCCGTCGTACGTGTTGTACGCGACCGCGTTCTTGCCGATCCGAATTTACGACAACATTTGTGCGACCAGGTGTATGCAAGATAAGTTTCAGCCAACATCCGTCGGATAAAAATCCACGGTTTTGTTGTCGGAATGTTCGATCGTGTGTACGCGGCATAAATCTTATGCTGAGCACAACTCATGAGTTCTCCTTCTGTATGATATCAATCATCATATTCTTAACAGTATCCTACAAGGAAAAAACGATCTGTGTGTTTCATTATTATTATGTTTTTTTTTTTCTTGATATAGATGAATGGGAACGACGATTTTCATTCCGCCCATTTACTGATCTGCCACCACCGGAACCCTACATACCGACGAACAAGTCTTACCCCAGTAAACTTGTGAGAAATGAAAGCCGAAGTGAGTAGAATTAGATTGTTCTTTAAAGGATAAGTGCACTTTCTTTAACTCCCTACCCCCAGCAAATTCTTAATGTTTTATACATATTGCATCTACAACCTGACTCCAAGACATTTACTGTGTGGCCTGTGCTGAAATCATATTACCATTGCACAAATACTTCATATCATTAGCTGCATACTGAGACACCTTGGCCTCCATTCACTTCCATGGAAAACTCATCATCAATATTAATTAAAGCTCTTTAAGGAACGGGGTTGGAAGGTAAATATATCTTATTACAAATGTATTGGGGTAGGAGAAGTATAAATGGTGCACTGGGGCCTATGTCAGACTAGCTATCCTCAGAACTATACAAAAACAATCTTCAGCATAATCTCCAGCTATTCAGCACAAGAAGCCCAGTTAAATAATTTTAAATTTTTAGGTAAAAACAAGTTGTTTTTTTTTGTTGCCTACATTTATAAACACATGTGAAGCCACAATGCTACATGGAGACACTTCTGCAAAGAGCAAGCCCCAGAGGGCCCTTTCACACTAGCTTAACGCTAACACAATCTCTTTTAGCCTGCAGACTGGAGTCTGTTGTGTGATGACGGTGGTGGATGGTTCCTTGTGTTTTTACAACATAAGGCACTGTTCACCTTTTTTTTTTTTTTTATTGAAATGTGACAAAGTAACATTCCATTAATGTCTATGGACTGTGATGCAGTGACAGACACAGACTTCAGGTGAGCTCCAGTGTGGTGCAGGAAATTGCAGACATGCTGCATTTTTTGGCAATCCTTTTTTACCGCTTAAGGACTGCCCCACATACATTTACTACTGTGGGGCGGCCCTTAAGCGCAAAATTACGTACCTGTATGTGATTTCTTTCTTCGGGTCTGGGGCGCGCCGCTGGAGACCTGCTCCTGCTGTGATTGGACACAGCGGGAGCCAATCAGCGGGTCCAGCAGACCCGATGTCCGCGGGGACACGTCGATCGTTCCAGAGGAAGACAAAACGGTGGTCTACCTATGTAAACAAGGCAGATCGCCGTTCTGTGTGAGAGGCAGCTGGAGATCTTGTGTTCCTGTTAAAGTCAAAGCACCCACCCGCACCCCCCCCTTCACAGTTAGCAAGCACTCCCAGGGAACACATTTAGCCCTTTGATTGCCCCTGATGTTAACCCCTTCTCTGCCAGTGTCATTAGTACAGTGACAGTGCATTTTTTTTTAGCTCTGATCACTGTATTGGTGTCACTGGTCCCCAAAAAAGTGTCTCTTAGTGTCAGATTTGTCTGTCGCAATGTCGCAGTCCCACTAAAAATTGCGGATCGCCATCATTACTATTAAAAAAAAAAAATCTACAAATCTATCCCATAGTTTGTAGACACTGTAACTTTTGCAAAAATCAATCAATATAATCTTATTGGGATTTTTTTTTACCAAAAATATGTAGCAGAATACATTGATAAAGAAATTCGATTTTTTACATTTTTTTTATTGGATATGTTTTATAGCAGAAAATCACGATTTTTTTTTGTTAATAGTGCAAAAAATAAAAACTGTAGAGATGATCTAATACCACCAAAAGAAAGCTCTATTTGTGGAAAAAAGGGACATCAATTTTTTTGGGTACAGCGTTGCATGACCGTGCAATTGTCAGTTAAGCAAAACATTGCCGAATCGCAAAAAATGGCCTGTTCAGGAAGGGGGGTAGACCTTTTGGAGCTGTAGTGGTTAGTCTGCACCTCTCCGCTCTGTTGTAGTGTGAAGGGGGCACATAGAAAACATTGTTTTCTAAGTGCCCTAGGTCTCTGCACAAAGTGTGTGTAAGTCCTAACTCAAAAGATCTAAGCTCCAAACTTAAGACATAGGCATAGTAATGAATACATTGAGAGCAGGCATGCCTTGGAGGCAACCCTTCCTCCTTAAAGGTACAGCAAAACAATAGAAGCCCAACACCACTCAAGGAAACTGAAGACCTTCAGTGTGTGTCTATACAAAATCCATGTTCATATCGATATAAAATAACAGAAATGTGTTGCATACATTTACAAACACATCTGAAGCCACACTGGCACCTGTGACAGCAGGAAGGTAAAGTCACCTGGTTGCATCCAGGGGGGTAGATATATTTCTCCCAGATTCAGGCTTTATGCCGACTTATACAACTAGGGAGGGAGTTGATGAAGCCCAGCTGAGGCTAGTGGGCTCATGGATGATTCATACCTCTAGGGAGAGTGCTGGGCGTCGTGCAGGCAGGGAGTTGATGAGACCAGCTGAAGCTTGTCAGCTCGTTTAAGGCCTCTATAAAAACTCCCAGCTTCATTAGGTGTTTGCTCATGCCTGGAACCAGACCTGTGTGGACTGTCTAGGGAGAGTGAACCCCTGTGCGGTGAGACAAAGCCTGTGTGGCTATCTGTTTGGACATTTACTAAACCAGGGACTTAGGGACTAGGACAGCACCAGGCTGATCCCAGTTGTTAGTTAGGGAAACCTGCATGTTTAGTCAGAGGTCAAGCTGACCAGGATTTATTTTGTTTATGTTTCTTTTTGCTTTGCTGTGTTTTGTCACTGTAAATAGAGAAATAAACCGCACCTTTTGATCTGGAAAACCACAACCTCCGTCTGCTGGGCCTGTTTTTGTGTGGGGAGCCCATCCAGGGGGCCACACACACCCGCTACCGAGCTAACCCCCTCACAGTTGGTGGAGAATGCGGGCAGTTTTTTTTTAAGCCAGCATGGAGGAGATACTGAAACAGCTGGCTCTAGCAAATGCCAATCAACAGCAGACAAATGCAGGTTTGCAAAAGAACTTCGCAGCCCAGCAACAAGCCCAGCAGCAATCTGAGGCCCGCTTCATAGACCTGTTGCAGAAGCAAGAGCAGAGACTACAACAACAGATGGAAGCAGTAATGCAGCAACGTCCGCAGACCAGTGAGGAAAGCCGTCCCACTAATACCGCGTCCTTTGGGGTGAGTCGTTTATTGACAAAAATGACTGGAGAGGATGATCCAGAGGTATTTTTGACCACATTTGAAAGGACTGCTGAAAGAGAAAAGTGGCCTGAGGAGCAGTGGGCTGGACTGGTGGCTCCTCTGTTAACTGGTGAATCGCAGAAAGCTTACTATGACCTAGAGCCTGACCAAGCAAAAGACTATGGGATGCTAAAAGCTGAAATATTGGCAAGGCTGGGTGTCACCCTGGCTGTCCGGGCTCAGCGTGTGCATAACTGGACTTTCCAGCTTGGAAAACCCCCCAGGTCTCAAATGTATGATCTCATTCACCTGAGCAGGAAGTGGCTACAGCCAGAGACTTTGTCCGCACCGGAGATTGTGGAACGTGTTGTGATGGATCGTTTCTTGAGAGCTCTTCCTACCGCCATTCAAAAGTGGGTAAGCCATGGAGACCCAGAAACGGCCGGTAAATTTGTGGATCGTGTAGAGAGATACTTGGCTGCAGAGAACCTGACGGCCTCTTCCAGAGACTCTCGGACTTTCCACCCTAAGACCAGACCATCCCCAGGGGCGGATAAGATGATTCCAAGGGGTGAGGGTGGAGAGAGTGAGAGGGTGGGAGCTCTGCCCAGGGTTTGGCGAGAACAGCCTGGGAAGTCGGGGGCTCAAGAGGCAGCCAAAAGGATTGTTTGCTACCGCTGCCGGCAAGCGGGACATATTGCAGCAAATTGCCCGGTTGTGGAGGAACCCATGCAATGTGACTTTCTGACGGACAGACGTCAGTCGCTGTGTGCGACAGTCGCATGCACTGCCATTCGGGGAACTGAGAAACATTTATGCAAAATGTGTATTAATGGTAGAAATGTTGTGGTATTACTGGATTCAGGTAGCCTTGTGACCCTGATAAAGGCTGAATTAGTTAAAACAGAGGTCTCTGGGAATAGCAAGGTAGCTGTTATTTGTGTGCATGGGGACACCCGAGAGTATCCAGTGACTACAGTGTGTTTCAAGACCCCCAAAGGTACCCTCTCTCATCCAGTGGGGTTAGTATCTCAATTACCGCATGATGCCATTGTGGGAAGGGATTTTCCGAAGTTCTGGGAACTGTGGAATGATCCTGAGCCCCCCACTGGTGCCCCTATGTACCAGGAAGGTGATAGCCAGAACTCCTCTGAGAGTGGTGAGGACTCTCCAGAATTTCCCTTGTCAGTATTGGCAGGCGAGACTCAAGAAACTGGAGAGGAGCCCACCTCCTCAGACGAAAACCTACCGTCTGTGGAGTTTTCTGATCTTGAGGTTCACAGGAAAATTTTTGCCACAGAACAGTTAAAAGACACCGCCCTAATAAAGACACGGGAAAACGTAGTGGAAATAGATGGCGAGTTAGTGAACCCAGATAATACCTGCACTTACCCATACTTCAGCGTAGAGAAGGACCTACTGTATCGGGTGGCAAAAAGGGCAGAAGAAACCGTTGAGCAGCTTGTGGTGCCCAAACCTTACAGGAAGTTGGTGTTGGAGTTGGCCCATGGGCACATTCTTGGAGGTCATCTGGGGTAGAGCATGATATTATTACCCCGCCCGGTGAAAGGGTGAAGTTAAAACCCTATCGGATCCCAGAGGCCCGACGGGAGGCAATACGGGAGGAAGTACAGAAAATGCTGAACTTAGGGGTGATAGAGGAGTCCCAAAGTGATTGGTCTAGTCCCATTGTGTTGGTGCCTAAACCGGATGGGAGCTGGCGATTTTGTAACGATTTTCGTCAGTTGAGCAAAGTTACAAAATTTGACACCTACCCCATGCCACGTATAGATGAGTTGATCGACCGGCTGGGAACAGCCCGATACATGACGACTCTTGACCTCACAAAAGGGTATTGGCAAATTCCCCTGGCCAAGTCGGCCAAAGAGAAAACCGCATTTGTAACCCCAGACGGGGCGTTCCAATATAAGAGAATGCCGTTCGGGTTACAGAATGCGCCGGCCACATTCCAGCGGAAAATGGACCAGATACTGAGGCCCCATCGGAAGTATGCTGCGGCTTACCTGGATGACGTAATTGTCCATAGCACAGATTGGGCCTCACATCTGCCAAAAGTGCAAGCAGTCCTAGACTCTATCCGGGAAGCGGGGTTTACGGCTAACCCCAAGAAGTGTACCATTGGGCAGGAGGAGGCCAAATATCTTGGGTACACCATTGGCAGGGGAGTAATAAAACCCCAACTCAACAAAGTCGAGGCCATCCAGAGTTGGCCACGTCCCAACAGCAAGAAGCAGGTACGAGCCTTTCTGGGAATCGCGGGTTATTATCGGCGCTTCATTCCCCACTTTGCTTCTAAGGCTGTGCCCCTAACCAACCTGACGAAAGGGAAAGGGTCGGTCATGATTAAATGGACCCCCGAGGCTGAGGCAGCATTCCAATTCTTGAAACAAGCCTTATGTAGACCAGCCAGTGTTGTAATCACCCGAATTCTCTAAAGACTTTGTCGTACAAAGTGATGCGTCAGATGTGGGGTTAGGAGCAGTATTGTCCCAGGTCTGGAACGGGGAAGAGCACCCAGTCATTTACCTCAGCAGGAAGTTGAAGTCCCATGAGGTAAATTACGCCACGGTTGAAAAGGAGTGTTTAGCGGTGAAGTGGGCTCTAGATTCCCTTCGGTACTATCTGCTAGGTAGGCACTTTGACATGGTTACGGATCACGCTCCGTTAAAGTGGATGGCTCAAAACAAGGAGACAAATAGAAGAGTGAATAGGTGGTTCCTGGCCCTACAGGAATTCAACTTCACAGTAAAGCATCGCCCTGGCGTTCAAATGGGGAATGTGGATGCTTTGTCTCGAGTACATGAATGCCTGATTGCTGGTGTTCCAACCCCAAGGTTAAAACAAGAGGGGGGGGTATGTGACAGCAGGAAGGTAAAGTCACCTGGTTGCATCCAGGGGGGTAGATATATTTCTCCCAGATTCAGGCTTTATGCCGACTTATACAACTAGGGAGGGAGTTGATGAAGCCCAGCTGAGGCTAGTGGGCTCATGGATGATTCATACCTCTAGGGAGAGTGCTGGGCGTCGTGCAGGCAGGGAGTTGATGAGACCAGCTGAAGCTTGTCAGCTCGTTTAAGGCCTCTATAAAAACTCCCAGCTTCATTAGGTGTTTGCTCATGCCTGGAACCAGACCTGTGTGGACTGTCTAGGGAGAGTGAACCCCTGTGCGGTGAGACAAAGCCTGTGTGGCTATCTGTTTGGACATTTACTAAACCAGGGACTTAGGGACTAGGACAGCACCAGGCTGATCCCAGTTGTTAGTTAGGGAAACCTGCATGTTTAGTCAGAGGTCAAGCTGACCAGGATTTATTTTGTTTATGTTTCTTTTTGCTTTGCTGTGTTTTTGTCACTGTAAATAGAGAAATAAACCGCACCTTTTGATCTGGAAAACCACAACCTCCGTCTGCTGGGCCTGTTTTTGTGTGGGGAGCCCATCCAGGGGGCCACACACACCCGCTACCGAGCTAACCCCCTCACACACCTTTGTAAAGTGTGGCATCTAAAGGTAAACATCTGAGTTCCTAACTTGCTTGTTGCTGGTGACAACAGGATTGCTGGTGTATTATGGGACTAAAGGTACACTGTTCTTTCACGTTTATTTACATTGTATTAATTGAGTATGAGGGTTGACATCAGTCCCTGTATAGAAACATTGTGGAACTGTTGGTTGGTCGTAATAAGCCATTAAAAATATGATCCCACTATTGTCCACCCATAGCAATTATCATATTGTAGACTCTACAATGTAGAGTCTTAGCTTTATATTAGTTGTCAGTAGATAGCTCCTGAATATACTAAGCGATACAATATCCATCATTAACAGTGTCCTGTCATCATTTAAAACATATAAACAGAGAAAGTCATCGATCTGATGCTCAACAGGGAGGACCAGTCAAAGATAAGCCATATATGTGCCTAGCAGATGGAGCCAGAAGTGGCTAGGAGAAATTAACAAAAAAAGAGAAAAGAAAAGGAAAAAAAAAGCAAGAGTGGATAGGAGGGAGTGGAAAGATGGTGGGGGGAGGAGAAATTAAATAGAAAAGAGATGTGGGGGGGGGGGAAAGGGTGGAGCACAACAAGGGGGGGTATCATATATTATCAATGGCTGGATCAATGAGGGCCCGGATTAGACAGATTGTTTTGGATGGCGGTATGCAATTCAGGGTACCAAATTTTTTACGGAATTTGATATGGTTATTAGCGAGGATGCAAGATAACTGTTTGTTTACGGAAAAACCTACTCATTCTGAATTCGACCTTAGAGAAGTGGGTGAATTGTTTTTTTTCCATGCCTTGGCTATGGTCATTTTAGAAACTAAAAGAATAAAATTAGTAAATTTGAACTGTCTCTTAGTAACACCAGGAGGTTTGAAATACATTAATGATAGCCAGGGGTCTCTATCAGGGATCCCGAATAACGTATGAAGAACGGAAAATTTTTTAGACCAGAAGTGGTTTAGCTTTGGCTAGGTCCACTATATATGGAGGACAGGCAGGTTCAACCATATTTGGAGGACGACGCCGGTAATGTGGTATCCTCAGATCTGTTAAGTACCCTGTGAGCTGACTCCAATGTAGTAACATTAATAGAGCAAGGCCACGATAGTAAACCATGCTTCTTGCCAGGCTTTTTCTAATCTTTGGGCCCTCAAATCCTCCTCCCATCTCGCTACATAAGTATGTGTGGATGGAGAGGGCAGCCTGTTAAGAAGACCAAGGAAATTTGTTTGGATGTTAGGGGGGTTCATATTAGTTTTATATCCTATCTGACATGCATGTTGTCTGGTTTTTCTAGGTGGATCTTCCAGAAGAGAGAGAGGTGCTCCTCCTTTGCCTCCAATACCCAGGTGAAAAGGATCTCCATGCCAAAGATACCAGTGTTCCTTGACTTTTTTTGTATATGTTGGAAGAAAAGGAAAAAAGACCACATAGGATCATCTGAATGACTGGGTGGATACATCTTGCTCTACGGTTGCATTGCATTATTGAGGGATGTTGTCTTACTGTCGATCAGCATTGCTGTGTTTCTGTCTTGAGGATAACCAGTGTTAAAGACCAACAAAAAGACCTATCAGTTCATGACTATGAAGACATAATTCCTTAAATATGATTGATATTCTCAGGAATCTTAAAAAAAGATTAGTACATCTGCTCTGATTTTTCACATCCAGAAAGAAAAGCTGCGCTTTCTTTTGAATTCTGTCTTTTATCCTGCTAGTCCTATGCAATTTTTTACTTAGGTGAATCATCCATAGGTGCTTGCAAAATGCCTTAAGTGTGATGTAAATATGCTTCCTTGCACCTCGAGGAACCCCAAATCTAGGGGTGCTTGCTCCTTGCAGATAAAGTTTCTAACAGCCTCTTGCAACTGTCCCTTAATGCCTTGCCTGAATATACGGTTTGAATCTGTATACAGAGCAAGTGTACTGTGAGCAAGCATTGCAACATTGGAAAGCCAACGGATATAGGATGGGAAAGGGAGCAGTTTTTCACATTTTAAAGGTACATGCAGACACCTTTAGGTACCTGCCACCACATAATATAGCACAACTGAGATGGCTAGTTGGTGACGGGTTCACTTTAACTAGTTGTAGTCAATTGTCTGTGAAGATTCAGAATACAGTTGCCTTCTCGATTTTATATGTTCTCATCTATTCCTAGCTATATGAGCATTTGAGGTAAAGAATGAACAAAATGGCTTATTGTGATATGGGTGCTGGTCTATATGTACCATGTGCATCATTTATGAAGGATGTTCCAAGCCTTTGTTATGTGAGGCAAGCACTGTGAGAAATAGTATTTCATATTTTCTAAATAGCGTATTCATCCGCAGTAATGTATATAGCTTTATTAAGTCATCATCCTAATATGGAAAACTTTGTATGATCGTTGTCTGATCCCACCAAATGTGTCAGCATCCGATGATGACTGGGATGTCTAAGGGTACCATAGATCTCAGCAAACATCTGTACTGTTTAACTTGGATGAAGAATCTGTTAGATGTCTTTCATTTACCCCATAGACTGAAACAAAAGAAATCTAACAGTGTATGGCCAACTTAAAGTGGAAGTAAACCCTCCTATTGTTTTCAGCCAAGGAAGCTTCCATTTTGGCCTCTGTTTTAATCTACAACTGCCATGATGCTGCACATGTGATCAGTTATGACACTAGCCATTGGAAGGTTTGACAGTCTGGTTGAGAGCACAACCAATGGGAGGGTTACATTCCCGGCACGTGCCGGAAATGTAACCGTTATTTGAAACTGTTAAATAGGTGGGTTTACTTCTGCTTTAAGAATAGTGCTAGCCAACAGTTGCACTGTTTGCACACTAAGCCATCTGAAATTAAAAATCTACAAAAATAACCACATCCTTCATATTAACCCATGGAGAGCTGTTTTACGATGTGGTAGTTTGGTGGTGAGAATAATTAGAAAGCTGAAAAAGCAGTTATGTTTACAAAATGGTTTATATGTGTGTGGTACAAATCAAGTCTAGAGAAAAATTGTATGTTTTTTTTTGAGGGGCGGGGGGGGTTGTTTTTTTTTTTTTTATAGCTTTGGTTGTGTTTATGAATACCATACTTGAAGGAACTGTGAACTTCATCTGGTACCATTGTATTGTAACATCTTCTACAAAACAGGCTTCATACCCAGTGTTACTAATGGACTCAACGTTCAAGAAGGTTAGATCTGCTTTCCAGCAAAGCAATCAGCCAGCTTGGCCTGACAAACCAAAGCAGTTGTATGATTGGTCAGTTTCAATCTCTGCAATGTTGCAGGATTGGCAATTTGCTTGAATGGTCGTTGGACCACCAAGACTCTCCCTGACTTAATGGTTGTGTGGATGTGGTGCATACATGGAAAACTAATTGTATCCTTTTTTTTTCCTGGATTGCTGTCCACCTGCACAGAGAGCATATTTTAAAATCTGTCTGCAGTATTGATCACTTCGTATTGCTGGAAGCAATAGTTAACACTGTCTAGTTAGCCCCTACATAGCCGAATCACCACAAGTGATGCTCAAATTGATTGATCTTTAATTATGCAATGCACAGCGAGTCTATGGCTGTGAAGAGCAATTTGTTTCTTTTTGACAAATATAAAAAGATTTAGGCATTTACTATATTTCTTTTATTGTAATCTTTGGTGGGAAAAATACTCCAGCATGAAAAAAAAAGCTGAATATTGTCTGTTTTTTATACCGGAGCAAGGTCTTTAACGTAAGGTCACCTTCAATATTTGCAGAAGTATTGGAGTCTACAGTATTTTGTTTCACTGTGAGATGCATTCTTGTTTTTGTTTTTTTTTCATTTCTATTTTTTAGGAACGTTCATAAACAGTCTACATTATTAAAAAGTTCACCTAATTCACTTATGCACTCACCAGAGGGTTAAATTACCCACTGACTTGTTATACCTCTCTTAGGCTGGATTCACACCTATGCAGTTTTAGTGCTTTTTGCATTTTGCAGATTTGCACTACAGAACGTTTTCCATAGGAAACCATGTAAAATGGACTGTAGTGCAAATCTGCAAAATGCAAAAAGCACTAAAACTGCATAGGTGTGAATCCAGCCTTAGAGACACCAGTAACGAGCATTTCCTCCCATTGGTTTGTCACCTCTTTGGCAGGGACATAACGAAACCATTTTCTTACGCATCTGACTGTATAAAAGCTGCTGCAGTCAGGTATAAGGAGTTAGTGTATTTTGGGTTGAGCTGGCCATTACATTTCTTACTCCACCCTCACAATAAGCAATGCACAGGATAACATAAAAGGTGTTTGTTATTTAGCTTTACCAAAGATTTACCTTTTGCGATCTGCAGGCAAAAAAGCACAAAGTTAGTTAAATATATATTCATATTATGTTAGTTTACATTTTGAATTTCCTTTTTTTCTATTTTTATACAGTTATTGCATTCATGGATTTTTATACAATGAAGGCATTTTTTTTTTATCGTTCTCTTTTTCTTTTCAGCAGTATCTATCATAATAATGTTATTGCTATACAGGTCCTTCTCAAAAAATTAGCATATTGTGATAAAGTTCATTATTTTCTGTAATGTACTGATAAACATTAGACTTTCATATATTTTAGATTCATTACACACAACTGAAGTAGTTCAAGCCTTTTCTTGTTTTAATATTGATGATTTTGGCATACAGCTCATGAAAACCCAAAAATCCTATCTCAAAAAATTAGCATATTTCATCCGACCAATAAAAGAAAAGTGTTTTTAATACAAAAAAAGTCAACCTTCAAATAATTATGTTCAGCTATGCACTCAATACTTGGTCGGGAATCCTTTTGCAGAAATGACTGCTTCAATGCGGCGTGGCATGGAGGCAACCAGCCTGTGGCACTGCTGAGGTGTTATGGAGGCCCAGGATGCTTCGATAGCGGCCTTAAGCTCATCCAGAGTGTTGGGTCTTGCGTCTCTCAACTTTCTCTTCCCAATATCCCACAGATTCTCTATGGGGTTCAGGTCAGGAGAGTTGGCAGGCCAATTGAGCACAGTAATACCATGGTCAGTAAACCATTTACCAGTGGTTTTGGCACTGTGAGCAGGTGCCAGGTCGTGCTGAAAAATGAAATCTTCATCTCCATAAAGCTTTTCAGCAGATGGAAGCATGAAGTGCTCCAAAATCTCCTGATAGCTAGCTGCATTGACCCTGCCCTTGATAAAACACAGTGGACCAACACCAGCAGCTGACATGGCACCCCAGACCATCACTGACTGTGGGTACTTGACACTGGACTTCAGGCATTTTGGCATTTCCCTCTTCCCAGTCTTCCTCCAGACTCTGGCACCTTGATTTCCGAATGACATGCAAAATTTGCTTTCATCCGAAAAAAGTACTTTGGACCACTGAGCAACAGTCCAGTGCTCTGTAGCCCAGGTCAGGCGCTTCTGCCGCTGTTTCTGGTTCAAAAGTGGCTTGACCTGGGGAATGCGGCACCTGTAGCCCATTTCCTGCACACGCCTGTTCACGGTGGCTCTGGATGTTTCTACTCCAGACTCAGTCCACTGCTTCCGCAGGTCCTCCAAGGTCTGGAATCCATCCTTCTCCACAATCTTCTTCAGGGTCCGGTCACCTCTTCTCGTTGTGCAGCGTTTTCTGCCACACTTTTTCCTTCCCACAGACTTCCCACTGAGGTGCCTTGATACAGCACTCTGGGAACAGCCTATTCGTTCAGAAATTTCTTTCTGTGTCTTACCCTCTTGCTTGAGGGTGTCAATGATGGCCTTCTGGACAGCAGTCAGGTCGGCAGTCTTACCCATGATTGCGGTTTTGAGTAATGAACCAGGCTGGGAGTTTTTAAAAGCCTCAGGAATCTTTTGCAGGTGTTTAGAGTTAATTAGTTGATTCAGATGATTAGGTTAATAGCTCGTTTAGAGAACCTTTTCATGATATGCTAATTTTTTGAGATAGGAATTTTGGGTTGTCATGAGCTGTATGCCAAAATCATCAATATTAAAACAAGAAAAGCCTTGAACTACTTCAGTTGTGTGTAATGAATCTAAAATATATGAAAGTCTAATGTTTATCAGTACATTACAGAAAATAATGAACTTTATCACAATATGCTAATTTTTTGAGAAGGACCTGTATGTTTGCTTGCCTGTGGTCTTATGCAAACCTTCAATAGTTGTATTTTCCTATTTAACTTAGTGCTGTTATAAACGCACTGCAATATGATTGTACAATGTAACTGCAATTTTAATGTATTTTAATGCTAAAGTGTGATCAAACAGTTGTTTTTTTTTGTTTGCTGTTTCTAATGATGTGCACTAACATGTTGTTTCTACATCCCTGGCCAGATATATTTTCTAGCTGCATTTTCTATTTTTGTCCACTAGAGGACATTTGGGTTGATTTACTAAAGGCAAATAGAATGCCGTTGCTCCAGAGCTTAGTAAATTTGGGTTGATTTACTAAAGGCAAATAGAATGCAGTTGCTCCAGAGCTTAGTAAATGAGATAAAGCTTCACTTTGCAAAGAATACCCAATCACATGCAAGGAAAATAAAAATAACAGCATTTTTGCTTCCACATGATTGGATGACGTAAGTTAGCAGGGCTTCTGCTCATTTACCAAGCTCTGGAGCAACTGCACCTGCCGCGTGCAGCTGCACTTTGCAATGTGCATAGTCTTTTTGCCTTTAGTAAATCAACCCCATTGTGTACATGTCATGGAGATGCACTTTGTTCCCATGTTGATAAGGACAAGGGCCTCTTCCCCACAACCCTGGTCTGGTGGTTGTGAGGGGCTGTTTAATTTACTTGGTGTGAAGATGAAGGAGTTGTATGGTGTGCAGCTACACCAGGGCCCAAAATTAGAATGGTTCCAAGCTGCAACCACTATGGCTTTCATTACTAAGAATGTTTTGTAGAGTTTACATATATTGATGTTGAGCTTGTGGAGTTTTACAGTATCGTTGGTGGATAACCTCTCTTGCTCTGAAACAGTATGCAGAGGTACTCAACCAAGTATTCTTATGACATCATAATGATCTAGGCCAATTTGATGATTTCATCACACTAAATGATGATGTCATCATAGTAGTAGAGAATGAGTAAGGTTTAGTCCTGTCTATAAGCACATTTATTACATCATCTTTTTATTTTTTTTTGCTGGAAAATAACAAGAAGGGGAAGGAAGAAACAGTGCATTGTTGATGCTGCCTCAAATAACATAAGTTTGTCTAAAGCAGGTATTGCGAATCTAGACTGAGCAGTAAGCCTCAGAAGCTTGATTGCAAGTAAAGTGCAGGGATCAAATTTAGCAAGCAAATGTGGACGCAGCATGACTGAATTTTCCATTCCGCATGGTCATTATCAAGTTATATATGAATTGGCTGAGGAAGTTGTTTTAGAAACATGCATGAGTATCTGTCATCTGTTTTACAATAATGGGGTTTATTTACTAAAACTGGAGAGTGCAAAATCTGGTGCAGTTGTGCATAGAAACCAATCAGCTTCCAGTTTTTTTTGTCAAAGTTTAATTGAACAAGCTGAAGTTAGAAGCTGATTGGCTGCCATGCAGAGCTGCACCAGATTTTGCACTCTTCAGTTTTAGTAAATCAACCCCAATGTGAAAGCAGTGCTTGGGCCGTAAGGCCCCATGCACACGAGACGCAGGTGCAAACTCTGCTGAACACACGTTTTTAAACGCTGAAACCGGCGTTTATAAACGCGCGTTTTGCCGCGTTTGCGGCCGCGTTTAACCGCGTTTGCGTTTATAAGCGTTTCATCATAGACCCTCCCTAAGCTCAAAAAACAGTAAATTTTAACCATTTCAGCCAGTTTGTGAGACCAGAGTGAGTAGCAGCAGCTGAGAGAGCAGCAGTGTACTTGTATTTAGCGTATCACTTGCCACATCATCTGCCACAAGTTGTGGATTGTCCACTTGCCACGTCACCTGCCACGTCACCTGGCCACATCACCTGGCCACGTCACCTGCCACAAGTTGTGGATTGTCCACTTGCCTTGTCACCTGGCCACATCACGTGCCACGTCACCTGCCACAAGTTGTGGATTGTCCACTTGCCACGTTACCTGGCCACTTCACCTGGCCACGTTACCTGCCACATCACCTGGCCACGTTACCTGCCACGTCAGCTGGCCACGTCACCTGCCACAAGTTGTGGATTGTCCACTTGCCACGTCACCTGCCACGTCACCTGGCCACGTCACCTGGCCACGTCACCTGCCACAAGTTGTGGATTGTCCACTTGCCACGTCACCTGGCCACGTCACCTGGCCACGTTACCTGCCACGTCACCTGGCCACGTCACCTGCCACGTCACCTGGCCACGTCACCTGCCACAAGCTGTGGATTGTCCACTTGCCACGTCACCTGGCCACGTCACCTGGCCACATCACCTGACACAAGTTGTTGATTGTCCACTTGCCATGTTACCTGCCACAAGTTGTGGATTGTCCACAATGCAATGCAAGCAATTACAGTTTTCTTTTATATTTTTTAATAGTTTTTCATCATTTGCCATCATTTTTGAGATTTGTAATGTTAAAAAATAGGTCACCTTTAAAAACGCTTATAAACGCAAACGCGGCAGAACGCTGGTACCGCGTTTAGCCGCGTTTAGCAGCGTTTAGCGTCTGAAACGTGGAAAACTTTTGCGTCTGAACCCATTTTTTTGCTTCTGGAAAAACGAGGTTAAACGCAACTGCTTGTAAACGCCAAAAAACGAGAGTGTGTGCATGGACACATAGGATAACATTGAATGGGTTCAGGAGCAGTTGAAAAAAGCGTCCAACTGCCTCTGAACGCGCGTTCAACAGCAAATAACAGCGTCTCGTGTGCATGGGGCCTAAGAGTATGTGATGGGAACAGCAGAACCTGGACCTGAATAGGTCTCATTGATGAAGTTTGTGAAATATATAAGAAGCCAGTAGGCAATCAAGGTGACCTATGGATTAAAGTAGATGTAAACCCTACACCTTACAGTGCTCTGCCTGTCAACAAACATGTTTTTGTGCCTTGAGGTGCACTACGGCACAGCAGCACACCAACATGCATACAGTGCCTTTACCAGTTTTACTTACCTGATCCTCCACTCCCCCAGGAGCCGGCACTCTCCTTTACTTCCCTGCGCTCCAGCTGTTGACTGGCCCATTGGGGTTCTCATGTCCAGTGCAGGGCTATGAGCTATGCAATGGTCTTAATGACGGCAGAAGACTTGCAACCACCAGTGCATAGGGGGGGGAGCTGCAGGAAACAATTTTACAGCCTGGAGGGAGCTTACAGAAACAGAAGATTAGGTAAGGTAAAGCATTCTTTGTGGTCCCCTAGACCTAATGAGCATCTAATCCTGGCCGTGCGGGGGACAGCCCCACTCTACAAGGAAGGATTTTTCCTTTCCTTCGAATTCAGCTTTAACTCGCTAAAGCACTGTTTTGCATAAACAGTTGCCATGTTTATTGTATTTACCTTTTTTCTTATCTCAGTCTTAATGATCTCTGCTGGCCTTTTTCCGCAACTTCCTGTCTACATGCACACACTCCAGAGTTGGCTTCCTGATAGTGACAAAGGTGGATCATGCCTGCACAATGTGTGTCAGCACAGCTGATTGTAGTTTGTTTTAGGCTTCATGTACACACAGCTTACTTTGACCTCCGGCCATGGGAAAACGCAAAACGTGGCAAAATTGCAGCGATTTGCATTTTCCAGCAGTCAAACCGTTCCTAAACTGAACGCAATTTCTTCAGTGTTGAAGAGAGGGAGGTTGAAGGAGGTTGAAGCTCCCCTAACCACAGCAGTTTCTAAGCTCTGGTAGAAGCCTATCTGTACGTGGACACATAGGGGGTTATTTACGAAAAGGCAAATCCACTTTGCACTACAAGTGCAAAGTGCACTTGAAATTGCTCTGAAAGTGCACTTGGAAGTGCAGTCGCTGTAAATTTGAGGGGTAGATCTGAAATTAGGGGAAACTGCTGATTTTATCATCCAATCATGTGCAAGCTAAAATGCTGTTTCTTATTTTCCTTGCATGTCCCCCTCGGATCTACAGCGACCGCACTTCCAAGTGCACTTTCAGTGCAAAGTGGATTTACCTTTCGTAAATAACCCCATAGACTTTTATGGAGTTGAGTTTAAGAGCTTTGACCAAAAAAATGAAAAAAGCTCCCAAACTTAAGTTTAGGAGCTGTAGTGTACATGAAGCCTTAGGGGTGCATGTGACAGTATCTGAAGTGTGTATGACAGGGTGAAAACACAGAAGCACAATTGATAGACAGCTGTCACCCTATAACAGGAATAACCTGAACAAGGAACTTCATGGCAGGATCTACAGATTTAAAGAGATTATAAACTACTTTTGAAATTACAATAAAGAGATTGTAAATTATTTTTTTAAAGTTAGAATAGCAAACATATTATACTTGTGGTATTGCACAGAGCAACCCTCAACATCCTCTTCTGGGATCCCCCGCCAGAGCTCTTGGCACCTCCTCTTCCCAGTGTTCCACTACAGGAAGCTGCTTCCTATTGTGACACACCTGTGGGCTCACTCCCGTTGACTGGTGTCAATGGGCCCTACATGTAGCAAACAGCGCGTCTTAATTCTGTTCCTAATTATCCATCACTAATTTTAATTCAAAGAACATTTCTTCTTTTGTTATAAAAACCCTGTTTAGATTCCCCCATCCCTCCTTTCTGTTATGCAGACCTCAGATACAGCATGGAACCGTTCCCCAAAAATATGAAAGATATGAGAGGAGTGGGAGAATCCATACAGAGCTGATAACACAAAAGTGAATGTGTACTTACAAGCAGTATTAAACCCAAAAACAAAAATTTATCAAATTGCAGCTCACCAATTCTTAGATAGCGTATGCAGAGGCAGAGCTAAGCAGACATGCTACCAAGCATGCGCAACCAGTCATCGGCCATCTTTGTTTCTGGTGGAAGACTTCCTTTGATGTTCTCTGTACACGTCTTTATATCTGGTTATGATATTATCCTCATACATTATGCAAGCTTCGATGTTTTAAATAAGCGTTTACTGACCACTCTTATTAGGGGCCCAAACGCATTCTGGTAAGCCACCTTGGCTATCTTAGTTTCAACTTTCATCACAGCAAGTGGGACTGAAAACTTGACTGTTCACATCAGTCATTTTCTTTTGGACATTTTAAGTCACTTTTTCCTTTCATATTTTAAGTTACACATTTATAAATGGTCATCCTTTATATATTTATGTAAAACCTTAATCCCAAAAGGAAAAAATCAGTTTGATTTAACTGCTTATAAAGTGTTATCTGGAGTCCAGGTTTAATTTGTTAGTCAACTCCATCTAATCTGCTAGTTAATCTAATGCTACCCTCTCCCCAGACTGACAATGCTGCTCTCCAAAGGCCCCCCCCCCCCACATAGAGTAGAGACACTGTAAGACAGAAAGTGTGTTACTGGCTGAATCACCAGGTAAAATAAAGGGAAAAAGCCTAAAAGGATAAAACAAATGCAGCCACCACATCTAAGGATTCATAAGCTGAAATATATTACATTTTTGGTTTTGGGTTTAAAGTGTTCGTGCACCCGGGCGTAGAGTGCGCAGAGCCTGTGTAATATCATTCCCGGGTCCTAGGGAGTTTGCATAAAGCATCCAAATGTGCACTGATGTATGCTTTGAATGCATACTATCTGCATTTGAGGCATGCAGGTGCTTACAACCAACTCTCCTTATATACCTCAATGGATGGCTGTACGTGGGCCCCTGAATGTCATTACGCTGGCACTGCACTTTGTACGTCACCAAATGGCCATGTGCATGAAACTTTACTGAAAGTGTAATTGGCCAATGGAGTGAATAGTTGCACATCTAGCTGCTTGCATGTAGTTTCACTTAAAGTGTTACTAAACCCACAACAGTAAAATTAGTCTGTATATGCAGTAAAGCATGCTTGTTATACTTACTGTGGAACCTAAGGGGTTAATCCTATGCATTGTGTAAAAAGGCGTTTTGATCATGTCTTCTCTGATCCTCCCCTTCTTCCACTATCCCTAGTCTATCTCCTGCTAGAACAGAGGCTAGGGGACAAGCTGCATATGCTCAATTTGGTGTGTATTGCTAGAGAGTTTTATTTTTTTGGGAGGGTGCATGGGATCAGCACAGGGCCAATCAGCACTTTTCAGACAGAGGGTCAGGGGTCCTGCCTCCTTCTACAAGCTTTAACCAGACACAGATATAAGTCCCAAGACTGCTCTAACTGCTGATGAGAAAAGGTATTTAGCAGTTTATACTAAAAAGGTACCTAGTTCCAATAAGTGGAAATAAAAAAATGTATATCAATAATAAAACTAAAAAAGCTGCTCCCCTGAAAGTGTAGAATACCTATACTTTCAATACAAAAAAAAGGAAAAATGTGGGGACGCTAGTGGTACCTATATCTGTTGTGTTACCAACTGAAATAGGATTTCATCAATAACATACCCAATAAAAACTATTGCAACCTCATAAATCAAATAAAACATAAAAGTGCAAAGTTCTAGACCATAGTAGAACTTGTGAACCGAAAAAATTTAATAAACGTCTTTTGAACTGTTCATAAAATCTTCAATAATGTGTCTTCAATGTGACATACTGTGGGAAACCATCACCAACTTGTAATGTATCCAAACACACACCCGATGTGCTCAGTAGGCTGTCCTACTCCCCAGAGGGCCAGGACCTCTTTAGCTAAAAAGAAGGTCAAAGTGCGCTTAAGTGGTTAAGACTTGGAACTTGCTTTGTTGTTCTTAGGAATAGGTCAGGAGATTTTTCTTTCTATCCTCCTCTCCACCACGGTAGCCCATTAAAATAAAAGAAAGGGGGGAACCAATAGTGTAATACTGTATATTTAAAAATACTTTAAAAACAATACAAATGCTTGCTTACATGTGTGGGTGTCTTGTCTCGGCACTAAGGATTGCCCACATGAATGGTGAAGGAAATGCGCTCAACGGTCAGCATGCATTCCACTGCTGTGTAAACACAAAACCGGAAACGCAAGGGACCTGGAAGTGATGTAACCCGAAAGCGCGTTCCCTGCATGGCAAGCATATGCTTGGTTCACACCTACAGGTGGGTCCAAGCGTGGACACATTTCCATGCAGCGCATGTAGGGAAGTCCATTCATTTTAACAGGTTGTCCTACTTGTGGGAAGAACATAAAAGAAGTCTCTGACTCTTTTCCAAAAACGTGTCACACCAAACAGTGGAAGCACGTTTTTGCAGATGTGTGGGGTGGGCCATTGACAAATAATGGCACCACTGCTCATCTGCTAATGGGCAGCGCGTTTCTGTGGGTGTCCAGAAAGCGTGTGATTTTGCACAGGTTCCCGACACACATAGATGTGAACCTAGCCTTAGAGAATATAAAGAAAGATACATCTCAGGATAAGGCACAGTAACAATCACATGACAAGAAACGTATCTACATTAAATATGATTTGAAAAGTTGGAATATTTTGTAAAATTCTGTATATATTTCTCATAAAACAGCCATACATAAGGATGACCCACTCCTGAGTGGTTCTGGTTTTCTCTCAAGGGCAGTAACTGGGAGATTGCCTTGTATGTAATAAAGAATGTAAATGTTAGAAGAGCATAGTATAAAAGAGGAGTCAGCTCTCCATGTAAAATGGCCAGCTTTAGTTTTTGAAAGAACTCAACAGCCAATATTTATTAATGATAACTGTAGTTAAAATTATTTTAAATAGTTGTATTGTAATGCTGGATGTAACTCCATTGTGGAAATCTACATTCACTGTTAATTCCTGTGACAACAGGAAACTGCAGTCACCAGGACAGGAAGGCACAGGTATTTTATCACGGTTACATGATAGTTTACGTTTTTGGGGTTGTATTGTAGTTGGGGTGTTGTGCAAAGAGAGATCACACAAATACTTATAAGTATAATATTTAATTAAGTAATGACAGATACAAATAACAAATGTAATAATATTAGAAAATATAACAAGAATATTTAACTAAAAATGTATTTTTGCCACGGAGCACCGCCTGCTTGCACCGCGTGGCACAGATATCCAGACCAGACACATGCATGATGCATCTCTGGAGATGAGCCTCAATATTCCAAGATGTAGCTGTAGTATATACAGGACTTAAATGTAAGGAAATGGTCAACTCCTACTGCAAGCAATATGACCTTTAGGGATCTGGTCAGTTTGTAATGACATTCCTTTGGCATGAATTCAGCTAAGTAAACCAGGATATTGTGAACCAACTTTAATAGGGAAATGTTAAACATGCAATTTCCCCATTAACAGATAGCAAAAAAACCTGGCAGAGGCTTTTACCTTTCCCAGCTCCACTGAAAAAAGGTGTTCCTGTTGTGTCGCCATTTGAGAGATTTTCATCACTACCTGTTCTCCTGACCCCCCCCCCCCCCCCCAGTCTCCTACATAAAGGGAAATTGTCCCACTATGGTGACATACAGCAATAAAACCATCAAAATTAGCCAGCACTCCAAGCAAAAGCACACAACTACATTTAGGTTCATTTACCTTCTCAAAAATAATGATGAGCATGAAACCAACATATTCCACTGACATTTCAGGGCCCCGCAGGACCTCGTTATTAAAGTGAAACTTCACCCAAAAGGGGAAGTTCCGCCTCCACCCCCTCCCTCTATCACTGTTGGATAAATATTTTATGGGGGAGGAGAGGGCACAAGGTTGTGACGGGTACACTCTCCCACTTCTGCTCAGATTGCCTAGTTCGTCCCTTCCTCTTTTTGCCTGCAGCCTTCTGGGACACATCACAGATCCCAGAAGGCTGCCAGACCATTAACAAAGAGCAGTTTGGCTAGCACATGTGCAATGGGAAGCCATGTGTGAAGCTGCAAGGAGTCAAGTAAACATGTCAGCGTCAGGGACCCAAAGACCGGTAAAGAACCGGCCCAGGTGAGGACAGCATTGGATCCTGGGACTGGTAAGTGTCCTTTTATTAAAAGTCAGCAGCTACATTATTTGTAGCTGATGACGCTTTTTTTCATGAAGCCTAAAGCCATAAAGATCCTCTTTAAAGTGGATGTAAACCCAATTTTTTTTTATTAAGGCTTGCACCTTGTACAATATAGGATTTTATGTCATCTGTGCTCAGTCTTGCCACGAAGAGTTAATCAAGCTCTGAGCAGTCATCTTATCTTTTTTCAATGAGATAAAAAGGACAGACAGTGAAATAGGAGTCCATTTCTCCCACTTGCTGTGAGTGACAGGTGATTTACATATCTCATGCAGGAGCCTGAGAGAGACATTCTGTGTACTTCAGATCCCCTCCTTCTTTCTTCTCCAGCTCTCCCAGGATTTGCTGCTCCACACCTCAGCATGATTGGGCATGCTGAAATCATGTGGTGACTTTTCTGGGTTTTGACTGGATGTTAGTGATCATAGCAGAAGTTCTGTGTAAGAAATACACAGGAGAAAATGCATTTTGACAAGGGGAGTGTAGAGGTGGGCGGGGAGTCTACTGACATCACGACTCCACCCACCGAGCTCAACAGATCCACACACAGAATCTGCAGATTTTCTTATAACAGACAGAGGGGAGACATTTGACAGGTAAGGATACATGCAGGAGGCATGTATATCCTTGTAGATCAGCACTATGGCAGTAGTTTAGAAAGGACGAGAGTGGGTTTACATCCACTTTAAGGTCTGTCGCCGCATGACCCCTTTATCGAGGCTCAGAAAAGTTGGTGGAATATGTTTGTTTTTTTCACTCCTATCTTTACTTTCGAGATGGTATCCTAAATAAATGTATTGAAGTTTACCTTGGAGTGCTGGCTATTTTTGTTTTTTTTAGCTCTGATACTGTATTGCCGTTTTGGGCATTTTGGATCTGGTGCTGGATGTATTTGTCTACAATAGAAACAGGACAGATTTGCTAGCTCTAGCCCACTCCATCAAATTATACAAAAACATTTTGCTTGAAGTTGGGTTTTAGCAGACATGTACAATTCTAGACAGCAGTGTAAGATGTACATATTTGCTTTCTTACCAGACAGTTCTCTTTCTGCGAGGATGAGTTACTATAGAAGTTTGGTGTAGAGGTGATCAATGTGCTTCAATACTAGAATAGTAAATGATATAACAATTTTTTGGTGGCGCTGGCGCTGCCCTTGTAATCATTTTGGAAAACAATTATACTTTTTATACATATAGCCAGTTTAAACCAGGTTGTGATTTTGCATTAAAGACTTGTATAAACCCAGTACTAACTTTTTTTTTAATATTGGTATTTTTGTATTACTAAAGGAATACAAGATATTTATATGAACTTAATCACTTTCTCATTGTCAGATCCCTGTTGTTCATATAAGGAATCAAATCTGTACACTAGGCATACAGCTAAATACATAGATGAACTATATATATATATGGGAACTGTTTTATCTTCCAAAATATAGGTATTTCTAAAAAACATATATATAAACTGCTCTGCTCCACAGCTGGGGAAGGAACCTAATCAAACTCTGCTGTTGTTTCACTTTCACTTACAGGTTCCATCCCCTCTTGGGACTGGACAGTGAAAGGTGAAGCAGCACACTGATGACCTCATCTCTGTGTTCCTCTGCTCTCACCTCCTATCAGCATGGCTTCTTGTTCTGCAGCACACCGGATTTGCTCATTTTGCTGCTTCTCCCTCCACTCTGACCTCTGCTGTACAAACTGCAAGAGGCCCATACCAAGTCAGATTCAGGGATTTGAATTTGCAACTCTGTTCAGCCAGTCTCCAAATCCAGCACCCTGCCACACAGGCCCACAGCCTCTACTGTAGCAGCATTGCCGTCTGACCAAAAAACACATGCCCAGCCTGCTGATTGGATGGTAAGGAAGCAGCAGCACGGTAATTAGTCATCACTCAACTCTTCTCAATCTGTCAGCGTTGCAGCAGGACTACAACAACGCCTGATTGGCTTCTAGTTCTGGCCTTTTCTCCCCCAGTGTGAGTATTAGTGTTTAGGGGAGTAGAGGACAAATTCAGGTATTTGCAAGTATTTGCACTAGTTGTATCTAAAGCCCCATTTTATTCCTCGCTTCCCCAACAGCCGAATCTCTCCTCCAATGTCCGACACTCTGGTATGCTGGCGGGCCCACCAACGTCCTTGTGTATAATGTCTGTGATGATGCCAGTGTGTGCTTTCGGGGACTGGTTTTACTGGGACAAGGAAGTGAGGAATAAGGTAAGTATCTCAATCTATTCTTTTATCTTCTACCCAAACATTTAACCCATAAAGTGTAAGGTACCCACTGCATGGGTAAATTTAATAGCAGCTTGGAGTATGGATTTAAAGAATACATTTATGAATACATAAATGCATGAACCTTTGATTTATATGTGCTTGGAGTTTAGCTTTAAATGTGCAAGTTCTGTAGTTGTCATCCTAGCCTCATTAGCAACATACCTGTTCTGAATCAATGATGTTCTAGGCAAGCAAAGAATGACTTTCCATTATTAAGATGACTCTCCACCGCCAGAGCCATTCAAACAAATCAGAAATGACACATGCCATTTTTCTACAGGTTCCCTTTAAATAAATTGTGACTCAAAGGTTCTAGCCAAAAGTGATATTTCAGTTTCTGCTAGATGCTGGTAAACCCTCTGGCACTTTCTTACATATCCTGGGGACTCTATTGATGACATATCCACATTTGATTCCTGGGTCTGTTCACCTGCTGTCACCATAATAAGGGGTTCCCATTCTCCGTCTGATTTTGTTTTTTATTTCTCTTCCATTATGAAGAATGCAGCAGGAGGTGCTGAAAAATAGAAAGTAGGTGTCGGAGGCATATCTAAAATTCCCAGGTAAGCAGGAACAGAGCCAGGGATCACTGCACAGAGATGTTAGCGTTGGATTATCCAAAACGTATAAGTCCCCATGCACAGAAATGTGTGTCAAGGTACATTTATAGCCCGTTTCTAAACACAACTGGATTGCTTTGCTATGGCTGAATGCACACCTACCTATACAGGTACATCCAACTGCATTCAGTCTAGTTGCTTTTACCTAAACAAGAAATTTCTGTGTCCTCTGACCTTCTAGCCTAGTTTTATGCAGCTACACAAGATATATTTAGGCTTCGTTCATGCGGGGCATATAAATCAGTACACCTGTGCGATGGCAGTCTTTGCCCACATGGGATGCACAGATGTTCCGTGCGCCTGCGTGTAGTCAGGCTTATTCATGGCAATTGGGACACAGCGGCTGCATAAACACAATCGTTGGTCCAGATTTTACATCCCTGCAGATGCTGCATTCCAAGTAACATGCATGGGACTGCCTGCATGCAGATACTCAGAACATCTGTGCATCCCTTGTGGGCAAAGATGGCCTTCGTTTGGGTATTTACATTGATAAGCCCCATGTGAACAAGGTCTTCAATGCTGGAGAAAGTTATCTGGAAAGCATGAAGTTGCTTGTTCTTCCCAGATAACTTCCACTGGGTTTAACGTAAGGACCCCATTTGCATGAGGACTAAGACATGGGGGCTGACTAAGCCCATCAAGCTCCATCTAAAATTTTACAAATCTAAGCCAACCTGGAATCCTGTGTGTATGAAAACCATCTTAGGCGCTGAAAGATCACATTTCCTGTGTGTTTCCATCCTAAATGTTGTGAGACAAAAGAGTACCCCTATTCACACCTGACCAGTTTGAAGTACATTTCCAGAAAGGCTTTAATAATCAACACCAGATTTCCATGTTATGCTGTTGTGCCCATTCATATCTGAGAGAAGTGCTGTCACTCAATGTTGAGAAAAAGTACAGGAGCTTCTAAAGCAGTCCATACATGAGACTTTTTTTTTGTTCAACCAGCGGGTCCTGCCCCCTGAGCTATTGTATTCCCAGCTGTCAGAACACACTGATCAGCATTGCCAGCTATAGCCTACAGCGCTGATTGAGCGGGGAAAACCTGACAGGATGGTTATACAGAAGTTAATCGGTAATAAAAAAATGATCCACAGCAGATTGCTTTTTTAGAGGAGCAACAATAATAGTCATACATATGAACAAGCCAATGCTCAGATTTGCACTGCTCCGGCAGACAGTACAGCCAAGTTAGTGAATGGACTTCATTCCACTGAAGTTAAAGCAGGACTCCAGCCACAGATATCTATATGCATTTGTAAGGCCAAAAAAAGGTACTTCTTGTCATGGAGTGTAAAATGTTCAGATCAGTTTTATTTTGCTGTACAATTCATTCAGTAATGTACGTTGGGTACAGTCAACACTTTTCTTTAGGCTCTGTCACTATGAGAGTTGTGTCTCTCATGCCATGAAGCCATCCTATCCTTTATCTGCTCCTTCTCCCCTCATGTCCATTCACAGTACACCTTGTATTCTGAGAGTGGTTCCAGAATACAAGACATTCTGTGAAATGATAGCAGAAACCCATTGTGGAAATCTAACCTGCATGAGACTACCAGTGCAGATGGTTGCTGCCAGTCACAGTCACTTTTGCTCAGTCATTACTCAGTAGTATAAATATAAAATGACTCTGTGGTAGTTTCCTTTGTATATAAGGAGTGAGATCTCTGCATTTTTTTTTCATGCACCAAAGGTTGCACTTACTGTCTCTGTTAGGGTCATGTCACTGGTGGCAACTTAGCTGTGATAGAATTTCCAAGAAAGCAGAGAGATCACTCATCTGCTTCTTTGGCATTGCTCCCTCTCTGTCCAAACCAGAAAAATTTCACTAGGTTTCTGCTAACTCATCGGTGAGCTAGATTCCGTAACATTTCCTTCAGTGAGGGATTGATATCGTAGGACCAGATGAGTAGTTCTTTATCAATCTTGCACCTAACAATTTGCTGCAAGGGAAGTGATCACAAGTGTGATATAGCCCTGAGATTTTTAAGCTTCGTACTCAAGAGTTGAGGAAGAAATGCATAATTTTTTTTGGTTGTCGTACAGCTCACTGGACACGAGTTATTAGGTTCTTTCTGAATGCTGCATGCCAAGGTTATTTTGACCATGCAGCATTTGTGTGCCAGATGCCCTCGTCTTGAAGCCCATATGTACAAAGCCTTATATTTTATAATACGTAGAATACAACATGAGGAGTGAGAGCATCTGCTGTGGCTAAAGCAAGATTCCAATGTACAAAGAAATATATAATAGAGGCAATGCAGACTTTCATTGTACCGCCATAGACATTAAAACAATGTGTTAATAAACAAAGCATTTTATTACAAATTATATAAAATGTATAGACAATTCAACACAACCAGGACTCTCTCAATAAACTGGACTAGTACTATCAATTAATAGAACTATTAGGTACCACATATAGATGGTATGATCTTGAATATATTTAGCCTGATCATCTCAACGTGTTTCGCTGATCTACCGCTTCCTCAGGAGTATATGAGAGAGTGTCTGGAAAAACAATAAATATAACATAGCATACAAGATAATACATATGAAAAGTTCATATCACTTCATTGAATTTAAAAAAGGTGTCCTACAACCGGTGGAGAAATTCAGTTTACCCAGCAAGCCTACATGGACCTGTGCACGAGATAACATCCATAGTCAGTCTCCCTGGCATGTTGAGACATGTTGAGAAGAACTGGCTAAATACATTCAAGACCATACCATCTATATGTGGTACTTAATTGTACCATTTATTGATAGGACTAATAAAGTTTATTGAACGAGTTTATTGAGAGAGTCGTGATTGTGTTGAATTGTCTATAAATTTTATATATTTTGTAATAAAATGCTTTGTTTTAAAATGCATTGTTATAATGTCTATGGTGGTACCATGAAAGCCCGCATTGCCTCTATTATATGTTTTTGTATAATAATCTCAGGACATAGGTACCTTTTATTCACACAAAATTTTGAGCACAAGCTATACAAGAATCCAATGTAGGTGGGAACAAAAACAGGAACTCTGTATGGGAAATGACCCTGCTTGCATTCTCTGGAGGTAAAAGAAGCCAATGAGTGACTCAGATCACCGGACCCCACCTAAACTCAAATATCACTTTTGTGTCATTCGACCTGTAAACTTTGTACTCTATTTACTATTGATTGGAATTATATGTGTGCTAAAGTGCAATTACAGTATATCAGTTCTTTTTATTGATGATTCTAAGTATGGAATAACAAGATTGTATGTGATTTTGGTTATGTTCACATTCTGGGTTAATGTACATTTTCTATAATGTACATTGTATGTAATGATACCAATGATGTACTAGATGCAATAAATAAATAAACATGAGCAAACAAATCTTTGCTATTGTGTTTACTTAAAACATCTCATGGCAAACAATGAATTGTTCCATTCCTCGTACAATGGTTTAAACGACTTCAGCCCCGGAAGGTTTTACCCCCTTAATAACCAGAGCACTTTTTGCAATTTGGCACTGCGCTGCTTTAACTGGTAATTGTGTGGTCATGCAATGCTGTACACAAATGAAATTTGCATTATTTTTTCCCACAAATATAGACGGAAAAAAAACGAATATTGTGAAAAAAATTATGATATTTTCTACTTTTTGTAAATTTAAAAAAAAAAAAATTTTTTTTAATAAGCGTATATTTATTGGTGTGCGCAAAAGTTATAGCGTCTACAAACTATGGTACATTTTCTGGAATTTAGTTTATGACTGCCTATCTTATTTCTTGGGGTGCTAAAATGGCAGGGCAGTACAAGACCCCCCAAATTACCCCTTTTTGGAAAGTAGACACCCCAAGGAATTTGCTGATAGGCATCTTGAGCCCATTGAATATTTTATTTTTTGTGACAAGTGTTTGAAAAATGACAAAAAAAAATGTTTTTTTCTCGTTCAATCATTTTTTATTAAGTATTTTAACAAGAATACATATCACAGGTACAATACAGATGATGCGGGAGTGGGATATACAACGTAACCTTAATGGAAGATATGTTTGTAGAGTTTGATGCTCAAAAAAAAAAAAAAGGAAAAGATAATTTTTATCCTTGAAATAATAAATATAAGAAAATAGATAGTAATAACAAATGTCATGTATATCGGACTCAAAAATAAAGAAAAAAAAAAGATACCTTACATCAGGTAGAAAGTGCCTCCGGACCTCCCATCCACCCCTAATGGGGTCAAACTGTGGATGGGAGGGGGCACATGTTAAAAAAGGGAAATAAATGAATTAACTAAGGTATAGGTAAGCTAGAGTCCTGAAAGGATGAATACGTTATCCTAACATATAAGTAATGTAGTTAGAAGCCTATTAAAGTCACTTATAAATGTCAAAACCAATCCTATGAAGGAACAACAGAAGAAAAACAGTGTATTAAATGGATAGAGGATTTTCTCAGGTTATTATTCCAAACTCTAGAGTATATGTAATAGTAATTTGAAGAAAATATAAATCCCCAAATCACATACTGGGCAATAATGAAAATAAAAGAAAAGAGAAAAAAAAGAAGAATGTTGAGATAGGAAGAAAGAAAAGAAGAGATTGAGAAAGGAAAGAAGTGAAAAGATAGAAAAGGAAAAGAAGAGGTTCCCTCCCAGGGATGATCCAGCCCCAAGAAATGCTAACTAATACTAGCAACATTTGATAGAAAGGAAGAGAATAAAAAAAAATATTAAATTGTATTAGCAGGGCAGCAAAAGAGATTGGTCAAAATCGGATGGTAGGAAATGTTTAACCCATGGTTGCCAAATTTTATTACCATTTTTTCACATTATTATTCTCAATAGCTGACATTTTGTGGTAAATGAGGGCTCTGTTCATTCGGTGTTTAGCTTCAGTCACAACCAATGTCTGAGATTTCCATGCCTTAGCTATAGTTTGTTTAGCTGAGGTTGTCAGGTATAATAATAGTTGGAATTGATTGTGGGTAAGTTCAGGGGGTTTAAGATTCAATAATGCTACGACTGGGTCTGGCTTAATCAAGTTTTCTAGAGCAGTGGAAGCCATACCGAATATTTTGTTCCAAAAATTTTGGGCAATTGGACATTCCCACCAGATGTGGAGATAAGTACCTACAGTCGCACAGCCACGAAAGCAAATATTTGGACAAGTAGGCGAGAATTTAGCTAACCTCGTTGGTACCAGATACCAGCGTGATAAGACCTTGAAATTCGTTTCAAGAGCATAACAATTTGTGGAAGAGCGCATAGTGGTCGACCAGATATTGTCCCAATCTTTCGTACTAAATGTCTTATCAAAATCCTGAGACCATTTGGTGACATATAAGGGTGGAGTGTCTGTGAGGGGGGAATTGAGATGTTTATAGAGTAGTGAGATCAGACCTCTAGTGTGTGGATCGCATTTACAGATCCTTTCAAACTGTAATAGTTGATTAAGTATGGAACCCGATTCAATAACCGGTGTATAAAAGTTTTTAATCTGTAGGTACCGGAAAATTTCTTTACTGGGTAAACCATGAATGTCGCATAGATCAGGAAATGTCAGGATGTTATTGATGGAGGTTATATCATATAAGCATGTCAGATTTTTGGTAGTCCAGGCTGTAAAGGAAGAGGGAAACTTCCATGCAGGATAAAAAGCTGGGTGTCTAATAAATGACAGTAGGGGGTTATGTGGGGATTGTAGTTTATGTGAACATCTAAATTTGTCCCAGATAGTCATGGAGTGCTTTGTAATAGGATTAGACAGGCTAATTCTATCACAAGGGGATAACCACATTATATTAGCCACAGATATTGGATCAATATCAATAGATTCTATTGCCACCCACAAAGGGGTTTCAAACAGTGCGCGGTACTTAGATAATTGGGCGATTTGTGCTGCGTAATAGTAATTGGTGAAATTAGGAATCCCCAGTCCCCCTTTAGATTTTTCGATAAAAAGTGTCGCTTTAGAAATACGTGGTTTAATGTTACCCCATATAAACGATACAACTCTCTGTTGTAATAGCCTTAAAAAATAGGAAGGAATGGGAATGGGGAGCACCCTAAAAAGATACAAGAATTTTGGTAGAATGGACATTTTCACAGCGTTAATTCTACCGCACCATGATAGAGAAAGTGTGGACCAATTATGTAACAAGTTTGTAATTTGTTTTAGTAGTGGTAAGTAATTTGCTTTGAACAGGTCTGAGATTGAGGATGTAAGTTGTATTCCCAAATATGGGATGTAGTGAGTGACCCAGTTGAATGGTAAGGTTGTTTGAGCTCTATGAAGTTCGGATTGCGATAAGTTTATGTTAAGTGCATTGGATTTGGAGTTGTTAATATATAGCCCTGAGATATCTGAAATTTTTTCTAAGGTGTTCAATATATTTGGAGCTGAAATGTGAGGATGGGTTAGGAAGACAAGTATATCGTCTGCGAAAAGACATATTTTATGGTGATGTCCACCTAGTTCCAAGCCTCTAATATTAGGGTTGGATCTGATGAGCATCGCCAGTGGTTCTATGAGAAGAGCGAAAATCAAAGGTGAAAGGGGGCAACCCTGTCTCGTACCACTTTTAATATCGAATGTAGATGATCTGTATCCCATATATTTAATATATGCCTTTGGATCATTATATAAAGCAGAGATCCATAGTAGAAAATTGTTTCCAAAGCCCCATTTTTGTAGAATATAATTCATAAATGGCCATGAGACCGAATCAAAAGCTTTACGCATGTCTAGAGATAAGAAACAAGTAGGGATCTTCCTCGTTTTGGCTGAATGTGTTAACAAAAGCGCTCTTCTAATATTATCCCCCGCCTGACGTTTGGGCATAAAACCTGTTTGATCACGATGTATTAAGTTACCAATGATATTGTTCAATCTGTTTGCCAATATTTTAGCCAGTAACTTGATGTCCAGGTTAAGAAGGGAAATCGGACGGTAGTTGGTCCAGGAAGTAAGATCGGAATGGGGTTTAGGAAGCATTACTATGATAGATGTCAAGGATTCATTTCTAAATGACTGTCCAGCTAATAAAGAGTTGAAGGCCCTAGTTAGAATAATAGGATTTTTATAACAGCTTACCTGTAAAATCCTTTTCTTGGAGTACATCACGGGACACAGAGCGACATAGTCATTACTATGTGGGTTATATAGATACCTTCAGGTGCTGGCACTGGCAACTTCCAAAACCGGAAGTACCCTCCCCTATATAAGCCCCTCCCATCCGGGAGTACCTCAGTTTTGTAGCAAAGCAATAAGTGTCCTCAAAGAGGGGTGGGAGCTCTGTGTCCCGTGATGTACTCCAAGAAAAGGATTTTACAGGTAAGCTGTTATAAAAATCCTATTTTTTTTCTCGTACATCACGGGACACAGAGCGGCATAGTCATTACTATGTGGGATGTCCTAAAGCAATGCCCAATGAGGGGGGGGATACACCATACATAAGCTGAGCGCTATCACACATGAGGATCTTTTGCAGCCTGCAACACACTGCGCCCAAAGGCGACATCCTCCTGACTTCTAACGTCCACCTGGTAGAACCTAGTAAACGTGTGTACTGAAGACCATGTTGCGGCCTTACAGATTTGAGCCAGGGAGGCCTGGTGATGCACTGCCCATGAAGTTCCAACTGCTCTCGTGGAGTGCGCCCTAACTTTGAACGGAGGCGGTCTCCTTCTCAAGCCATAGGCTTGCATTATGACCTGTCGAATCCACTTGGCTAAAGTAGATTTTGATGCTGCCTGACCCTTTCTGGGGCCTTCCGGCAGAATAAACAAAGTATCCGTTCTGCGAATCTGAGCAGTGGCTTTTAGATAAGCTTTAACTGCTCTTACTACATCCAAAGAATGTAATAATTTTTCCTCTACTGAACTAGGTTTGGGGAAAAAAGAAGGAAGAACCACATCTTGGTTCAAATGAAACCTCGATACCACCTTCGGAAGAAAGGTTGGATGAGGACGTAACACTACTCTGTCCTTATGGATAACCAGATATGGCTCCCTACAGGACATAGCGGCTAATTCCGACACTCTTTTAGCCGAACAAATGGCTACTATAAAAATCAATTTCCTGGTGAGAAGAACCAGGGAAATATGCTGTAATGGTTCAAATGGTTGTTTCTGTAGAACCGACAGAACCAGGTTTAAGTCCCATGGACATATGGGAATATTAACCGGAGGGCTAATACGCATCACTCCTTGTATAAAGGCTTTGACTAGTGAATGCGAAGCCAAGGGCCTTTGAAAAAATATTGACAAGGCCGAAATCTGACCCTTGATAGTACTCAAGGCAAGCTTCCTATCTACAGCCCACTGTAGGAAGTCCAGAATCCTACCTATTACGTACTTTCGTGGATGCCATTTCTTGGCCTCACACCAGGCGATGTACGCCTTCCAGATTCTATAGTAGATCTGCCTGGATACCGGCTTCCTGGCATTGATCATGGTAGATACCACAGGATTAGAGAGACCTCTCTTTTTTAGAATGTGGGCTTCAATAGCCAGGCCGTCAAACCTAGGGCTGGTAAGGAAGGGTGGTATATCGGTCCTTGCGAAAGCAGGTCCGGACGATGTGGGAGGGTCCAAGGACTCCCCACAGACATTTTTACAATCTCCGCGTACCATGCTCTTCGGGGCCACGCTGAAGCCACCAGAATCACTGGTTTCTTTTCTACCCTGATTCTGCGGAGTAATCGAGGTAACAATTGTGGCGGTGGGAATGCATATATCAGCTTGAACTGATCCCAAGGGAACACTAGGGCATCCGAGCCGCAAGCTAGGGGATCCCTTGTCCAAGAGACAAACCTGTCCACCTTTGCGTTGAATCTGGATGCTAGCAGATCTACATCCGGTGTTCCCCACCGCTGACATATTGTCCGAAAAACCCCGGGGTGAAGGGACCATTCCCCTGGGCATAATTGTTGGCGACTTAGAAAGTCCGCCTTCCAATTCTCCACTCCTGGAATGAATACCGCGGATATGGCTGGGACATATCTTTCTGCCCATTTCAGGATGCAATTTACTTCCCTCTGGGCTGCACGACTCCTGGTGCCACCCTGATGATTGATATATGCCACTGCCGTGGCATTGTCTGATTGAATTCTGACAGGGGACCCTTGGAGTTTGGATGTCCATGCTACTAGGGCATACCGGGCTGCTCGTATCTCTAAGAGATTGATGGGCAGGGCCTTTTCCGCATCCGACCATCTGCCCTGGAGAGACCATTGCTCCAGTACTGCTCCCCAGCCTATAAGGCTGGCATCTGTAGTGACCACCTTCCAAGAAATCGGACTGAAGGATTTCCCCTTTTCCAGATTCTGGGGAACCAACCACCAACGGAGGCTCTTGCGAACGGAAGGGGACAAGGACATTGGTAAGTCTAGGGCCTGAACTTTCTTGTTCCAGGCTGACAGTATGGCCCTTTGCAAATTCCTTGAATGGAATTGACCGTAGGGTACTGCTTCAAATGATGCCACCATTTTTCCCAGCAGCCTCATGCACAGGCGTATGGACGGCTGTCTTTTTGTACCCACTAAGTGGATCAAATCTCTCAAAGACAACACCTTTTTTCGAGGCAAGAATATTTTCCTCTGGCCTGAATCTAGCCTTAGCCCCAAGTATTCCAGACTTTTGACTGGTTTTAGGGCTGACTTGTCTCGGTTGATAATCCAACCGTGAGTTTCCAGATACTTGATTGTCTTGTGAACGACCACTTCTAGTTTTTTCACTGAGTGGTCTATCAGCAACAAGTCGTCCAGATATGCCATTATCGTTACACCTTGCGTTCTTAGATTGGCCAATAATGGGGCCAGAATTTTTGTGAACACTCGTGGTGCTGTGGCCAGACCGGAGGGTAAGGCTCTGAACTGAAAATGGCGCCCTTCTACTGCAAAGCGTAGAAATTTTTGGTGGACTGGAAAGATGGGAATGTGCAAATAAGCATCTTTGATGTCGATCGAGGCTAACCATTCCTCCCCTTGTAGGGCAGTGGCCACCGATCGGATCGACTCCATCCGGAAAGTCCTGATATGCAGGAATTTGTTTAGCCCTTTTAGATTTAATATGGGCCTCACATCCCCGTTTGGCTTCGGGACTGTAAAGAGGTTTGAGTAAAACCCGAACCCCCATTCTTCCAGGGGAACCTCCATAATTACTCCTTGGAGCAATAGTTGTTCTAGTGCCAACAGGAGGGACTCTCTCTTCCGGGGATCCCTTGGCACGTTTGACCTCATAAAATGGGAAGGAGGAGAGTCTTTTAACTCCAATCTGTATCCCAGACTTACTGCGGAGAGCACCCATCTGTCTCTGATCGTGTCCCGCCAGGTCTCTGCGAACAACTGGAGTCTTCCCCCCACCCGATTGAGTGGGGGCAACCCTTCATGCATTTGACTTTGGGGGAGGTTTTGTACCGTGGAGGCCATCGGAACTGTTTCACAGCCGATGCCCCAGGGACTGGAGAAGCAAGCCTCTTAAAAGAGGGACCTCTAACTCTGTTTTTAACCGGCAAGAGTGTACTTTTAAATTTTCTGGATATATTTGTCCAGGTCTTCCCCGAATAAGCCTTCACCATGAAATGGGAAGCTAACCAGCAATTTTTTACAGGGAGCTTCAGCAGACCAGTTTTTGAGCCATGGAAACCTGCGCATATGTACTACAGACAGCGTAAGGCGGGAGGCCTGATGGATTGAATCCTTTATGGCGTCAACCGCAAAGCATAAGGCTCTAGGTAGATCAGCTAGGGCAAGGGCCTGCTGATCCGGCAACTCCCTTAAGACCTGTTTCAACTGATCCTTCACTGCTTGGCAGACCCCAATAGCTGCCACTGCTGGTTGTGTTACCAAGCCTGCTGTAGAAAAAGCAGATTTTAATAAGGACTGCAATTTTTTATCTATTGGGTCCTTGAACATTTGGACATTATCCACTGGACATGTCAGTGATTTATTCACACAAGAGATGGCTGCGTCCACTGTAGGGACCCTCCATTTTTTGATGAACTTATCCTCCATGGGATAGACCACCGGAAATCTCTTGGGGGGAGTAAATATTTTATCAGGATGTTCCCAATCCTGGTACATGAGCCCTTCCAATAAAGGGTGAAGTGGAAAGGAACAGACAGTCTTGGGAGCTTTTAGCGACCCCAGCGAGGAGACAGTAGTGGTTGATGGTTCCGCAAGGTGCATTTTAAATGCTGATCGGACCATGTTAGTCAAAGACTGAACCCATAATCTTTCAGCTTGAGATGCTGAGAAAGGTTCCTCCACTGTTGATTCCTCTATAACAGAATCAACCTCCTCCTGATCCCCTTCAGGCAGGTCGATCCCTGTATGGGATTGTTGCTCCGCTAACAGGTACTCTGAAGGAGGAGACGGAGATCGGGCGTGCTTTCCCTGTGACAGGGAGGCAGCGATCAATGTTGACAATCTCTCTTCTAATCCTCCCAGAGCTGAGGAAAAAACCTCCTCTGTTACATACACAGGAGCAGGTGAACTGAGGACAGCCACAGTACCAGGTACTCCTGCGGGGTCTCTACGGTCACTAACCTCTGAATTTTCAGGGGAGACTGGTGCAGCAGAAGCATGCCCAAGATCCTCAGAGCCCGATGGAGACCCCCTTTGCTTCCTGGAAGATTTAGTTCCGGAGCTTCTGGACGGCATATTCCTAAGCCCAAAGCTGAGGTATTCCAGCCGTAATACACCACTTTTACTGAGAATAGTCTAGCACAATTGCTGCTATATAACAGTTGGTGTCTACTAAAGTGCCTTTCTAGGGGATGCCTGCATCAACCGCCTCTGTGTGCCTTTTTACTGTTGCTAGCTCTGTCTGTGTACTTCAATAGCCAGCTGTGCCTTTAAACATGCTGGACGCCCACACATGCGCAGTAGCGCCGCGGCGCACACCGAGCGTCATCCACCCGCTCCGCCCCTTTTTCCAGATCGCCTCTATATAGAGAGGCGCATGCACGCGCACGCGCGCGGGCACGTGCGCCTTCGGCGCCTTTTTTGAAAAATAAGGAGCTAGATGGGAGCCAGGGTCCCTGCCGCAGGGCCCGGGGATGGATGAGCGCAGCAACAGGGCAGAGGAGACAGCTTCCCAAAGAGAACTTACCAACTGCCTGGATTTGACTTCGGAAGAAAAAAATCCACATTTACAAGAAAAAGAACCATAGCGGCCTCTAGTGTTTAACACAGGTACCGTGGTCTTACATTTATTTATTTTTTCTTGCCTACTATTAAAATTTACATTTTCTCAGTAGTAACAGGCAGGCACAGAATATTAGCGGGAATACCTTAGGTAACAGGCAGAAAGACAAAATAGGCTTGGGGGTCCCCCAATAGAACCAAGTTCCTGAGGGCCCCCACCTTTTCCTCGCCGCAGGACTCTGTTTGGTCCACAGAAGCCCAAACTTCACCTATCACGGCAGGCATTGTAATTAAACCTTCAGGGACCGGGTTCCCAAGGATTCCACTCCCCTGGACCTGTATAGCACCCTGCACAGAAAACATCTTGGTCGTGGGTATGACCAGAGCTCTGGATCCCAGGGTCCAGCCCTCCTAAGAGAGGCATTACAGGCAAAACCTTGCTCTTCTCTTGCAAGGCCCGGGTACCGACCGTTTAGCTATGAAGCTTTTTTGGTCGGATCCGGAATAGCTTACTGAGGCCCAAAAGAACCTGTACGCAAGCTCAGTGAAAAACACATGTTACTTCTTGGCCAACACCTTAGACACTGGCAAAAAACTGAGGTACTCCCGGATGGGAGGGGCTTATATAGGGGAGGGTACTTCCGGTTTTGGAAGTTGCCAGTGCCAGCACCTGAAGGTATCTATATAACCCACATAGTAATGACTATGCCGCTCTGTGTCCCGTGATGTACGAGAAAGAAAGGTGCTAATACTGTTTGAAATGTTTTAAAATATAAAACTGAAAAGCCGTCCGGGCCTGGCCTTTTATGTGGCTTCAACTCTTTTATAGCTGTTTGAACCTCAACTAAAGTTATAGGCTTCTCAAGAACGTCAAGTTGATCAGGTTTCATGTGTGGAAATGTAATGTTTGAGAGTAGATCATCAGCTTTACATTTATCAAAATTCTGGTTCGGTGAGTATAGTTTGGCCGATTTTGAACGGAAAATCTCTAATATTTTTACTGGGTTGCTGGTGAAAGAGTCACGGGATGTTTTAAGCTTAATGGGTGTTTGTGTAAGATGTACTTTTTTAAGACAACGAGCCATAGGAGTATCTGGTTTGTTGGCTTTGACGTAGTAGAAATGCTGTCTTTTGCGTATGGTCTTGTCTGCAGAGTCAGTTAAGAATAGGTCTAAATCAAGTTTAGCCCTCTCATAATTGGTGTTATTTGTGGCATTAGGAACCGATTGAAAAGCTGCGTAGCAGTTATTAAAATTGTCTTCCAACTTAGTGAATAGAAGTTTGTTTTTTCTTTTGTGAACTGCAGCTAATTGCATCAATTTGCCACGGATAACAACTTTATGAGCTTCCCACAATGTAAGAGCTGAAACCTCGTTATTATCTTTAAATGTGAGATAGTCAGTGAGAGCTGTTTCGATGTCTAAACAGTGCAACGGATGTGACAGCATGGATTCGTTAATACACCACGTCTTATCATGAGACCTAGGTATTGGTGAGGCTAGAGTGATGGAAACGGCGCAGTGATCTGTCCATGAATATGGGGTAATTATAGAAGACTTGATCTCAGGCAATATACTTGAAGGAGTAAAAATATGATCGATCCGGGAGAAAGATTTGTGGGGATATGAGTAATGTGTATAATTTCTTCTAGATGGATTAACTTCCCTCCATGTATCAGCCAATTTGTGTGTGGACAATAGATTCTGTAGGGAATGCTTGTGAGTAGTAGAAGTGGGTTTGGATGGGGATTTGTCTAAGAATGGAAAAACCGTCGTATTAGAGTCTCCGCATATCACAACCATTCCAACTTTATGTGTATCCATCAATTGGAAGAGGTGTGATAAGAACGCTTCCGGGCGTTTATTCGGGGCATAGTATGATACTACAGTGATTAAATTATCTGCAAGAAGACCAGTAAGTAAAATATATCTGCCCTCTGGATCATTGATTTGTGAAATGAGAGTGAATGACATTGATCGGTGGAATCCAATAAGGGTTCCACGTTGCTTGGTTGTGGCTGAAGCTACAAAGAATTGAGGATAGGTGGAAGATAAGAATTTAGGAAAAACTTTGTCAGTGAAGTGTGTTTCCTGAAGACAGATAATATGTGCCTTCCTAGCCGTAAAAGATCTCATAGCCTTTGCACATTTCTGAGGTATATTAAATCCTTGTACATTTAAGGATAACATGTTTATGGGGGCCATAGCAGTCTGGGAGTGGTGTTTTTAGGTGAAGGGGTAAAACCCCCGATTAAAGCCGGAATCATCCCCAGGAGAGAAAGAAGACAGGAAGGGAGAACGAAAGAAGTAGAGAAGAAGTAAAAAAATAAAAGATGAAAGACCCTTGAGAATATATAAACAATTACTGCATAGCAATATGTAAAGAGGGTGTGAGAACGTCTCAGGGGCACAGCAAGTGCACCCCAAGAGGTTCCGAAATCACCGTCCACCTTCCGTTTAATATCAGGAGTCGAAGGGTGTAAGGAAGGCGACATGAAATTCCATGTGGCTAGTCAGCACCGGAGAACCTACTAAACAGTACAAATGAACTTAATATAACAGCAACCATAAATTGTAGAGGAAAAAAATAAATAGGGGAGAAAAAAGGGGGGGAGGGGAAATGGGAGGCAAAAATATGTTAACATCAGAATCTATGTGAACCTATATAAGGTGGAGGGGGGGGGGGAATGTAAAAAAAAAAAAAAAAAAAATTATTTAAATAAAAAAAAAAAAAATAATAATAATAATAATTTAAGTCAACCAGGTGACTAAAGCGAGGTATGAGTGTAATTCATGAATATGATCTAGCACAATAAGCTAAAAAAGTGATGAGCAAGCTGGGAAATTGATTGAAGTCAGTCCATGGAGTTGACATTAGGTGGTGACAGGGTCTCATAGCGTCCACGTTTGTGTAGATTTTGACGGGTGGAGGCAGATAAATCTTGTTTGGAGGATGATCGTGGGGTTGAACGTCTACGTGGCTGAACTGTGTTTTCGGATTGATCCAAAAGGTCCAAATCAAGCAGAACTGTTTGTAATTCTTCTGGGGTACGACAAACATATTTTGTTTCCAAATGGGTGAAGCGCAGGGAGAAAGGGAAACCCCAGTGGTATATTATCTGGTGCTGTTGTAAAACATGTAGAAAGGGTTTTAATGCCCTTCTCTTGGTTATTGTGTGCATGTATGCCTTCTATATTACAAATAACTATGTACATATTGGTTGGTTTGTTTTTACCTAGCAATGCGCTTCATATAAAGTCCCACCATCCTTCCTATTCCATATTGCCAGGGATGGAGGCTTATCTTCAGTATTGCCTCAAATAAAGTCTCAACCTTTTTGCTTGTTTTCTCTCAAACACTGTCACCTTTTCTAGTTAGCTTGGGCTGCATGTAAATGTGTTGAAAAAAATAAATAATAGCATGTAAAATTTTAAAAAGCAATGGATATACCTTATATACCGGTAAATAGTTTCAAACCCAATCATTAAAATCAAATATAAACTTTACATGTTATTGCAGTGTCAAAAGTTGTTTTCAATCTTTGTAAATATGTATGTAGCCAGGACTATAGTTGCTGTGGACTTATGCTTTTATATGCAGTAAGGTAAAAAAAAACTTTGCATGCAGCCCCCTCAGCCCCCAGCCCCCCAAATACATCTCAATCAAGTGATGTGCACAAAAGCAGAGGCTCTCTCAGCTCTCTCTACTCATTGGCTCAGATACAGCAGTGGAAGCTATTCGCTCCTGCTGCTGTTAATTACAACCAGTGATGAGGGGGCGGGGCCAAGCCCCACTCTGTGTGTTTTATAGGCACACAGAGCGGAGCTCGAGAGCGAGCATGCACATGTGCCCCATAGCAAGTGGCTTGCTATGGTGGCACTCAGTGGCGGGGGGAGCCCGGGTGCCAACAGGGAACCCAAGAAGAGGAGGATCGGGGCTGATCTGTGCAAAACCACTGCACAGAGCAGGTAAGTATAATATGTTTGTTATTTTAACAAGTAATAAAAACAAGACTTTACAATCACTTCAGTACTATCTTTGCATTTCCTTACCTCATAGATATTTTGGGGGAATTGGCTTATAGGTGATTTTGAAATCAAAAGAGGAAACAAGCTGACTAAGACTGTAAGCCCAGCCAGAAATGGGAAGTGGTCACAAAACAGATTTGTGGTATACCAACAGAGAGGGGATGTAATGAAACAGCAGCAGAAAGTAGGATTTGGAGGGAAGGAAAAAAGATTTTACCCTAGCAGTATGTACCCTTTCATCATATACCATACAATGCAAGACCAGCAATTCTGCATTACATGGAAAGGAAGACAGGGGCTGGGGTTTCAGACAGCAGAGGAGAGCAAGGAAGAAAGAAAAAGGGTAAGCAGATCACCTTATTCATTATCTTCTAGACCAAAGGAGCATTTAAATCTTTCAGCAATGAGGGGGGCCCACCACAAGCATAATTTTTTATTATTTTTTTCTTGGAGTTCAGTCTACTCTTGAGCTCAAAAAACGCCTGCTTTACAGGGGTTTTTATTTTTTTCTTTCTACCCCTAAACACCCCTCAATGTTAGCCTAGGGGTCCATGCACATATAGGCATTAACAGGAGTTTAGAGGCAAAAAAAAAACATCACTGCCAGGAGAAAAGTGTTTACAAAAGCCCCAGCTCGCATAAAGCCTTATGTGGGGTACACGTGAGAAGTCTTTTTCGTTCAACCCAGCGAACAGAATGAAGAAAAACTGAGAGATTGCCATACAAACACAAATTATGTTAGTGCAGTGATCTCCCCCACTGTGCTATTGTGTTCTGACAAGGGGGGCTCCCCACCACCACCCCCACATTAGAACACACTGTTCAGCAACTGCCAGGGCTGATCTGATGCCGGTCGGATGCTGATTTTCCAGCATGCTCTTTTAACAGAAGCTGGTTATATGACCGGCTTATGTAGAACAGACAGCTGTACACATGGGCTGAAAGTCCCGTATTTACAAAATACAAAGGCTTCTGTGAATGGGCAACAGATGGGATGGGTGGGCATAGTTTTTCTCCTCTCATGCCGCGTACACTAGATCAGATTTTCCGTCAGAAAAAGTCAGATGTGAGCTTTTGAACTGAAATTCCGCCAGCAAACGATTGAGAGCAGGTTCTCAATTTTTCCGACGGGAAAAATTCCTAACGGAAAATCTGATTGTCTGTAGCTATTCCGACGCGCAAAATTCTGAACCATGCTCGGAAACAATTTGACGCATGCTCGGAAGCATTGAACTTCATTTTCTCGGCTCGTTGTAGTGTTGTACGTAACCGCGTTCTTGACGGTCGAAAGTTCAGAGAACTTTTGTGTGACCGTGTGCATGCAAGCCAAGCTTGAGCGGAATTCCGTCGGAAAAACCATCCAAGGTTTTTCCGCCGGAAAATCCGATCATGTGTAATTCGCATCACAGCCAGCATGTATCCTCTGGGAGTGCAATAAACCTATCACATATAAGTAATAGAGAAAGGTCCCGGAGGTAACATGCACATAATTGGACTAAGTAACCTATCAGCTTCCAGGTTTTATTGTCACAGCTTATTGAACAAGCAGAAGTTAGAAGCCGATTGGTTACTATGCACAGCTGCACTAGATTCTGTGTGCACCAGTTTTAGTAAATCTACCCCATAGTGTGCATGCACTTTTTGCAAAGTTGCTGAATTTAAGCCAAAAGAGGGTGCCAATCTGCAAAGGCTTAGCACAAGAAGCACTGGTGGCTAGAGAAGATAAGGATGTGAAAGTAAACATTTTGGATATTTATGCAGTCCAGTAGGTTTCCCTGTAGTAGTGAAACCACCACTGGTAGAATAGACTCTGTCCAGAAATTCCAGGCCGTCATTCATTTGCCCTCTGTCTGCTTTTTCTTGGGCGAAGTTTCCAGAGATCAGTTCCTCTTTAACATTACTTAGGAGCTTACAAACAGCATGCTATCAGCATGAGTCTGGGTAAGGCTGGGTTCACACTATAGCGATGTCAGACATTGCATGTGATTCGCACCACACCGCTGTGCAGATCACATATGATGTCTGTGCGATGCGAATTCAGCCATACAGTATGTATGGCTGAATTTGCATCGAATTCAGACCAAAATCGTGCAAGACCCTTTTTTTTGTCCGCACCAGAATCAGATCTGATTCCTGTCTGAATTCACAGTTTACACTTGTGACAGTGGGGTCACTTTGGACACAGGGAGAATAAAAGAAACCCCTGATATGGTCTGTGATAGCCATATTCAAGGCTGTATATACATTGTATATAGATTGGATGTATACTGTGTGTGGGGGTTATGTAATCATTGCTGTGAGGAATTAAGGTGTTTTGCATTCTATTGTTCATTAAGTCTGTCCTTGTGTGTATTGTAAAGTGGCAGACAGACTGGCTGCCAACCCTTTGTGAGAAGATGTGTATTGTGTGGGATCTTTTGAAGCCTAGCAGACGTCAGGATGAGGTGTTGAGTCTTGGGATGTGTGGGTGGAGCTGGGCCCTTGTTCATGTTAAATCAGGTGTATTGAATTGTGTATAAAGTTACAATGTTTCTCAATAATAAAGTGATTCCTATTACAGAAGAAGACAGAGTGCGTCTCGTTTTCTTCCAGAGGGATTGGTTCCTATGGGAAAGGGTCGTTTAGCTGTGGATATTGGTAGCGAGTGGATGTGTGTCTAGGAGAGGGAACATCGTAAACGGCGTTTTACTACTTTATATTGGGGTGCCGTTACATTGGTTGGCAGCAGCGGGATTTTCCCTCCAGTTCCTGGGACACTCCAAGCCACCACAGTGAATGACCAGCTATGCAGCCTGCAGGAAAGTCACGCTGAAAGACTTACTTGAGAGCCGAGATGGACCGGAGAGATGGTGATGCAGGACCCCGGTCAGTTGAAGATTTGTTTCAGCAACGAGTGTGACAGCGGTTGGCATTATATGGTGCTAACCCATCAGAGACCGCCATTCAGGAAGCCATTAGAGGCATCCAGCTGCAGGATGCGCGACAAAAGAGAGAACTAGAGCGACAACATGAGTGGAGAATGGCGGTAATACGGCAATCGGAGACACCGCCTAAAGAACCAGCCGCCATGGAGGAGGAATTCGGAAGGAGGTTGCGAGAGATGCAGGGAGGAGAAGCAGGCCATCTCCCCCCCCAACAGTTAACCAGAGCAGATGGTGTGGAGTCCCCAGCAGAAGTGCTGGCAACAGGGCAGAGTGGTACCCACCTCTGCCTAGCACCGGAAACCACTGTGGAGTTTCAGGGAGCTGGGGCAGTTGGCCCCTCTCCCCAGCAACAAGCTGAGGTGGTAAAGCTTTTACCCCCAGCTGAATCACTGGCAGCAGGGCAGAATGCTACTGGCCGCTGCACACAACTGCCACTTGAGCGGATATCGGTGGATGGGACTGCGGTCTCCACTCACAGCAACCCAGCAGAAGAGCTGGCAACAGAGCCGAGCGCCACGGGCCTCGGCTCCCAACTAATAGAAGAGGGAGTTCCTGTGGTATTGGATGGGACTTCAGTCCTCACTGACACAACCCCAGAAAATGGTGTGACACTGAGACAGGAGGATGTCAGCCTTGCTTTGCAAGCACTGGGGGACTTCCACCTACCACAAGTGGATGGGACTTCAGTCTCCACTTGTATACCCCAGGGATGCCGGGCAGTCGACCCAGATCCCCAACAGCATGACGGACTGAGCCCAGTCACCCTGTCTTCTCCCCAGCGGCGGGTATGTTCTCTGAGAGAGGCAGAGGTTGGCTGGGTAAGTAATGCTCTGCTTGGAGCAATTCATTTGTGGTACTGGGTGGATACCAGCATTGGAAGAATGGACCCATGGACTAACTTCGGAGTAGACCCGTCTGGGGTCCCCTCCTCTGTTAGTCCCCTGCCAAAAGGGGAGATGTGTGACAGTGGGGTCACTTTGGACACAGGGTGAATAAAAGAAACCCCTGATATGGTCTGTGATAGCCATATTCAAGGCTGTATATACATTGTATATAGATTGGATGTATACTGTGTGTGGGGGTTATGTAATCATTGCTGTGAGGAATTAAGGTGTTTTGCATTCTATTGTTCATTAAGTCTGTCCTTGTGTGTATTGTAAAGTGGCAGACAGACTGGCTGCCAACCCTTTGTGAGAAGATGTGTATTGTGTGGGATCTTTTGAAGCCTAGCAGACGTCAGGATGAGGTGTTGAGTCTTGGGATGTGTGGGTGGAGCTGGGCCCTTGTTCATGTTAAATCAGGTGTATTGAATTGTGTATAAAGTTACAATGTTTCTCAATAATAAAGTGATTCCTATTACAGAAGAAGACAGAGTGCGTCTCGTTTTCTTCCAGAGGGATTGGTTCCTATGGGAAAGGGTCGTTTAGCTGTGGATATTGGTAGCGAGTGGATGTGTGTCTAGGAGAGGGAACATCGTAAACGGCGTTTTACTCCTTTATATTGGGGTGCCGTTACAACACTGCTATCTGCGAACCGATCTGGGGATGTCATTAACTCTGTATTGACACCCGCAGTGGTTCGCAAAGGACAGTGTGAACCGCTGGCGATTCTGCTGCGATGCGGGAACCCGCACTGGGTTTACTGCATCGCACCAGTGTGAACCAAGCCTAATTGACAGTCAGCAACAGCTGTGATTGGTAACCAATCAGTTTTTTTCTGAAACAGAGCAAAAGACGCACAGCGTTTTTGTGCAGATCGCACCGGACCAGCTGTGGAGATATGTGAACCAGCTCCATAGAGAGCCGGTCAAAATCTCCTGCTTTTGTGAATTTGCAATGGTGTGAACCGAGCCTTATGCCGCCTACACAAGATCGGATTTTCCGACACGAAAAGTCCGATGTGAGCTTTTGGTCGGGAATTCCGACCGTGTGTAGGTTCCATCTGACTTTTCCTGTCGGAATTTCCGTCAGCAAAAATTTAAGAGCTGGTTCTCAAATTTTCCGACAGAAAAAAATTCCGATCGGAAATTCCGATCGTCTGTAGCAATTCCGATGCGCAAAAACGCATGCTCGGAAACAATTTGACGCTGAAATGAACTTTATTTTCTCGGCTCGTCGTAGTGTTGTACATCACTGCGTTCTTGACGGTCGAAAGTTCAGAGAACTTTTGTGTGACCGTGTGTATGCAAGCCAAGCTTGAGTGGAATGCCGTCGGAAAAACCAACCAAGTTTTTTCAGACGGAAAATCCAATGGTGTGTATGGGGCATTAGGCTCTATTCACATTTGGTTTTTAGGGATCTATGGCAGAATCACTGCAATTCTGTCTGCGACCTCAAAACACAATACATTCGCAAAACATAAGTTCAGGTGCTATTATTTTCATTTCTAATCATTTATCCCCCTTTTTTTTTGCCTCACATTTGATACTTTACTTTAATGAACTGACTCTTTTGTTATCTCATACAATATTTCCGAAAAATAGGTCACGTGACCTTCATATTGCGAAAAAGGAAAGAATACCCCTAGGGGCTTTGAATTGCAGCAATGAGTAAAAATGATCATAAAATTACATTTGTAAAAAAGTAGGAATTTTATTGAAGTAATACAAAACAAGTATATGAAGTGGGAACAGCCGTCTGATAGGATTCAGGACATGAGCTCAATAGGACATCAATGAAAACAAAAACATATGCATAAAAACAACCAATGGAAATAGTACAACATTATAAATAGTTACTAGGGACGCAAAACTCCAACGCGTTTCGACCTTAACAGTAGCGGTCTTCTTCAGGGGGAGAAAAGATTTGCGAGCATAGGTTCTATAATGAAATATAATATATGCATGTCAGTGAAAAATTGTTACTGAGAACAACCAATCAACAAAATGAAACACATATACACCTGATGTGCACACGTGTGTGATTCATACATGAAGGAACAGTAGACATTGATGACAATTATGAAATACATACCAAGGTGAAATGCGTGACCTTCATATTGCATGCAAAATTCTTTAGGCTGGGTTCACACCTACCTATGCGAATTGGATGCGGTTTTCTCCGCATCCAATTCACATGGTAGGAGACTGTAACCGGCTTTCTATGGGGCTGGTTCACATATCTCTGCTGTGGCTCCGGTGCAGATTTGCACAGTGGTCCTGTGTGTCTTTTGGTCCATTTCAGGTCCAAATTCAGCCCAAAATGCAATTTATTTCAAAAGTAGTCGATTCAATAAAAAACACGTTATTTACCGAATGCATTCTTTTTTCACAATTTGTTTTACATGCTAACACTGCACTAGAGGAAGATAGTTCTGTAAATAAATGCACACAGAAATATTATGAAAGTGTGAAAACATTCTAGCGTGCTTTCATTCCCTCTAGTGAAATGTTACAATTTACTTTCATTCCTGAGCTCAGGACAGAACATTTCCACACTGATACATTTTATACTTTTAATTTACTGGCCAGTGCAGAGTTTCCCCTCATTGTAATTTTGTACATTGCTAATATACCGTCTGCCTACTGGCAGGTGATAAATAACGAATGTATGTGTTCTTTAGTAAATTTACTTTAATCCTTCATCTAATTTTTATTTATTTTTTTGTATATACCTCACATTCGATATTTTACTTTGATGAATTGACACTTATTATTATCATCTCATGCGATATTTCTGAAAAATCGGTCAAGTAACCTTCATATCACATGCAGAATCCTTTTGTGAATTGATCCTTTTGTAACTAATATTTGCTTAGGCTGTGATTTATTTGATTACATGAAAATAAAAGTGCTTTTTTAAGGTAAAAAAAAAAAAAAAGAAGTGTATTCTGGCATGCAAAGATACATTGGGAAAAAAAAATCACTATGTTCTATTTAAATACAAATGGAATTTTGCAATGTCATTAACATTCTTTCCTTGACTTTCAAGTGTCCTTCTGACTTGGGAACACAGATATTATCAATTATGTAAGGAACTAAAATATGCATAGTACAGTAAAAAAAAGGGTAATCACCAAAAACAACATGGCTACCAGCCAGAACAGCACCCGCAAACAGGGATCATTCATCTAATGCAAACAAGTCCTTAGAACCATCTTAGGAGACAGGGTTCTTCAGCTCAGGAAACTCTTTGATCTGTGACGACACATAATGAAGGACCCTTCGCAATGTGAATACTATCTAGGTATGCCACTCCAAGAACAGGGCCTGTAGCAGGGCTGTCATAATGAGATAACCAGTTTCCAGTTAAGGCTGCATAGCGAGGGTGGGGTTTATCTGTTAGAAGACTGGCTCCTTCTTATCAAGTTAGTGTTTAAAACCTCCTGAGATAGATAATTAATCCATAGGTTACAGCCCTGGTGCCCAACCTGTAGTTACTGAATGGATTCTGCCTGGGTTCAGTTCACAAACAAATCTGTAAATCTTGCTTGAAGTGAATTTTACGGGAACGCTATTGAAATCTATAGGTATGGTAACTATTGTTATGCAATTTTGTAGGACTATCAAGCATGCTATTACCAAAAAGGAATGGGAGGTTGGGCACTGCCATGGGGGACATGTGCCAATGTCAAAATTAAAGAAAGATAAAAAAAGTATCTCTTCCTACACAGAATTGTCAACTCTCTCTAGGGCCCCTTAGGCCCCTTTCACACGGGCAGACCAATTGGGTCCGCCTGTCAGTTTTTTAGGCGGACCCGATCAGGACATCCATTTGCCTCTATGGAGCAGCGGGTGTTGGGTTTGGTTCGCATATGTCTGGCCGCAGTTTCCCTGCATTTTTTAAGGAGTCCAGTGCAGTTTTATTGACCGATTTGGGTGCAATTCAGGTGTAAAATTTTATTTGAAATCGCACCTGAACCGGACTGAAAAACTCACAGAACACGGGCTTCATAGAGAAAACTGCTGGTTCACATGTCATGCGAATTGGATGCGTTTTCAAAATGCATCCAATTTGCATATATGTGAACTGAGCCTGAATGGACATGTGTCCATTGACACCTGCTGTCAACATCTAATCAGATCCTATCCGCTAAAAACAAATGGATGGGGATTCGTTCTCCATCTGTTGACACACACATGCACACCCGTGTATGAGCATGCCTCGGACTAATTCTGCGCATGTGTATATAGATTAGGGTGACCAGACATCCCCGGTTTCCGGGGACAGTCCCCGGATTGAGGACACTGTCTGTCCCTGGTTTTGTCCCCGAATTGGATTTGAACAGGGGCTGGGGCAATTTCAAAGACAGTCAGTGCAGAATTAATAAAAAAATATCTGAATTACACACCCCTGCTCTGCCACTCCTACTAGCTTAGGGGGGTGTATTTTTTTCCATTATCTGTGCCCCTTTCTGATGATCATGTGCTGGTCGAAGCGGAGGGAATCTTTCTTCAGTTTCGGGTGCATGCCCATCGAGCTCCGCTCGCATGTTCTTCTGCCTGCCTGATTATCTCCTTACCTTCCCTGGTGAAGTGATCTTCCTCTGCTCCCCACCCAGTAGTAGCCGGGGCCCGAAGCTTAAGACTTGACAGGCTGTGAGGCGGGTGGCGACAGGCAGAGAGTGAAAAACAATATGTCCCCGGATTTCATTTTAAAAATCTGGTCACCTTAATATAGATGTGCCTGACCACACTATGCCTTTCCTAACAAACACATATCAAACTGCATAAAATTCAGAATGGTTTTTGAGTTCAGCAGTAATCTCAGCAGTAATCACCAAACATTGGACTTGAAAAAATGTATGTAACCGAACATCTCAGTTCACATAACCATGTGCAGCAGATTTGTTTTTTGCATTGTGCTGGTATGAAGGCCACGTGACAAGATTTGGGCTGCACCAGGCCATAGAACCCCACAGAGGGGCTTCCATACTGATAGAGCAACCAAACAACAGGAGCGCTCTACTATCTCATCCTACTCAGGCTTGAAGAACACCAGTGTAGCAGCAAAGGCTTGTTTCTGACCAGGAGAAGCCATCCAAGTGGAGAATAGCTTACAAACGGCCAAAAAGCCCATATCAAACATTTGTTAGCATAAAAATCAAGTAAATCCAAACATAACAAAGATGCCAATGCGTTTCAACCATTTTAATTGTAGTTCAAGCTGTGGTCAAAATAGGAGGAAACTCATCACCATCATCATCATCAAGTTTTTGCTGTAAGCTTGCTTTATTATTCTACTACATTTATTGTAGTAGAATGATAATGAATACTGTGACAGGGGTCACATTGGGTGGGGGGTTTGTGCAACTCAGCTTACCTTGGAGAGCTCTGGAAACTCTGTGTCCAGCTTCCCCCAGGCCCTCTTATGTGTAAATCACCCTGTGTCTCTAATAGGGGCACAGGGTGAATGAGAACCCTACTATGATCTGTGCTAGTCAGACTCAATGTTGTATATATGTATTGTGACAGCAGGAAGGTAAAGTCACCTGGTTGCATCCAGGGGGGTAGATATATTTCTCCCAGATTCAGGCTTTATGCCGACTTATACAACTAGGGAGTTGATGAAGCCCAGCTGAGGCTAGTGGGCTCATGAATGACTCATACCTCTAGGGAGAGTGCTGGGCGTCGTGAGGCAGGGAGTTGATGAGACCAGCTGAAGCCTGTCAGTTCGTTTAAGGCCTCTATAAAAACTCCCAGATTCATTAGGTGTTTGCTCATGCCTGGACCCAGACCTGTGTGGACTGTCTAGGGAGAGTGAACCCCTGTGCGGTGAGGCAAAGCCTGTGTGGCTATTTGTTTGGACTTTTACTAAACCAGGGACTTAGGGACTAGGACAGCACCAGGCTGATCCCAGTTGTTAGTTTAGGAAACCTGTATGTTTAGTCAGAGGTCAAACTGACCAGGATTTATTTTGTTTGTTTCTTTTTGGCTTTGCTGTGTTTTTGTCACTGTACATAGAGAAATAAACCGCACCTTTTGATTTTGAAAACCACAACCTCCGTCTGCTGGCCCTGTTTTTGTGTGGGGATCCCAACCAGGGGGTCACACACACCCGCTACCGAGTTAACCCCCTCACAGTTGGTGGAGAACCAGTGGCAGTTTTTTTTAAGCCAGCATGGAGGAGATACTGAAACAGCTGGCTCTAGCAAATGCCAATCAACAGCAGACAAATGCAGGTTTGCAAAGGAGCCTTGCAGCCCAGCAGCAAGCTCATCAACAAGCCCAGCAGCAATCTGAGGCCCGCTTCATAGACCTGTTACAGAAGCAAGAGCAGAGACTACAACAAATGGAAGCAGTAATGCAGCAACGTCCGCAGACCAGTGAGGAAAGCCGTCCCACTAATACCGCGTCCTTTGGGGTGAGTCGTTTATTGACAAAAATGACTGGAGAGGATGATCCAGAGGTATTTTTGACCACATTTGAAAGGACTGCTGAAAGAGAAAAGTGGCCTGAGGAGCAGTGGGCTGGACTGGTGGCTCCTCTGTTAACTGGTGAATCGCAGAAGGCTTACTATGACCTAGAGCCTGACCAAGCAAAAGACTATGTGATGCTAAAAGCTGAAATATTGGCAAGGCTGGGTGTCACCCTGGCTGTCCGGGCTCAGCGTGTGCATAACTGGACTTTCCAGCTTGGAAAACCCCCCAGGTCTCAAATGTATGATCTCATTCACCTGAGCAGGAAGTGGCTACAGCCAGAGACTTTGTCCGCACCGGAGATTGTGGAACGTGTTGTGATGGATCGTTTCTTGAGAGCTCTTCCTACCGCCATTCAAAAGTGGGTAAGCCACGGAGACCCAGAAACGGCCGGTAAACTTGTGGATCGTGTAGAGAGATACTTGGCTACAGAGAACCTGACGGCCTCTTCCAGAGACTCTCGGACTTTCCACCCTAAGACCAGACCATCCCCAGGGGCGGATAAGAGGATTCCAAGGGGTGAGGGTGGAGAGAGTGAGAGGGTGGGAGCTCTACCCCAAGTTTGGCGAGAACAGCCTGGGAAATCAGCGGCTCAAGAGGCCGCAAGAAGGATCGTTTGCTACCGCTGCCGGCAAGCGGGACATATTGCAGCCAATTGCCCGGTTGTGGAGGAACCCATGCAGTGTGACTTTCTGACGGTCAGTCGCTGTGTGCGACAGTCGCATGCACTGCCATTCGAGGAACTGAGAAACATTTATGCAAAATGTGTGTTAATGGTAGAAATGTTGTGGTATTGTTGGATTCAGGTAGCCTTGTGACCCTGATAAAGGCTGAGTTAGTTAAAACAGAGGTCTCTGGGAATAGCAAGGTAGCTGTTATTTGTGTGCATGGGGACACCCGAGAGTATCCAGTGACTACAGTGTGTTTCGAGACCCCCAAAGGTACCCTCTCTCATCCAGTGGGCTTAGTATCTCAGTTACCGCATGACGCCATTGTGGGAAGGGATTTTCCGAAGTTCTGGGAACTGTGGGATGATCCTGAGCCCCCCACTGGTGCCCCTATGTACCAGGAATGTGATAGCCAGAACTCCTCTGAGAGTGGTGAGGACTCTCCAGAATTTCCCTTGTCAGTATTGGCAGGGGAGACTCAAGAAACTGGAGAGGAGCCCACCTCCTCAGACGAAAACCTACCGTCTGTGGAGTTTTCTGATCTGGAGGTTCACAGGGAAAATTTTGCCACAGAACAGTTAAAAGACCCCGCCCTAATAAAGGCACGGGAAAACGTAGTGGAAATAGATGGCGAGTTAGTGAACCCAGATAATACCTGCACTTACCCATACTTCAGCGTAGAGAAGGACCTACTGTATCGGGTGGCAAAAAGGGCAGAAGAAACCGTTGAGCAGCTGGTGGTGCCCAAACCTTACAGGAAGTTGGTGTTGGAGTTGGCCCATGGGCACATTCTTGGAGGTCATCTGGGGACAGAGAAAACCCGAGAGAGGGTATTACAGAGATTCTATTGGCCTGGGGTGATGAAGGACATAGAAAATTATTGTTCCTCCTGCCCTGTGTGTCAGAGGTCGGCCCCGATGCCACATTTCCGTAGCCCGCTGGTCCCTCTACCCATCATTGAGGTCCCGTTTGAGAGAATCGCAATGGATTTGGTAGGTCCTATAATCAAGTCCGCTAGGGGGCACCAGTACATATTGGTTATAATGGACTATGCCACCCGTTATCCAGAAGCGATCCCTCTCAGAAATACCTCGGCCAAAACCATAGCCAAAGAGCTATCTCTTGTTTTTAGCCGGGTGGGTATTTGTAAAGAACTGCTTACGGACCAAGGTACACCCTTTATGTCCCGGGTTATGAAAGAGCTGTGTAAATTGTTCAAAGTGACGCAATTGCGTACATCTGTGTATCACCCCCAAACCGATGGGCTGGTTGAAAGATTCAACAAAACCCTAAAACAAATGTTGAAGAAAGTGGTGGATAGAGATGGAAAGGATTGGGACTGTCTACTTCCTTATTTGATGTTTGCTATTAGGGAGGTGCCCCAATCCTCTACGGGATTCTCCCCCTTTGAGTTACTGTATGGGAGACACCCAAGAGGGCTGTTGGATATTGCCAAGGAAACTTGGGAAAGTGAGAGTTCTCCCCACAGGAGTGTGATTGAGCATGTCGCCCTGATGCAAGATCGAATTGCACAGGTAATGCCCATCGTGAAGGAACATTTGGCCCAAGCGCAGTTGGCACAGCAGAGAGTGTACAACCGTGGAGCAAAGACCCGTACCTTTTCCCCGGGGGATAGGATATTGGTACTTGTCCCTACGGTTGAAAGTAAATTCCTTGCCAAATGGCAAGGCCCCTACGAGATAATGGAAAAAGTGAGCGAAGTGAATTACAAGGTCAGACAACCAGGAAGGCGAAAGCCCGAACAGATATATCACGTTAATCTGTTGAAAGCCTGGAGGGATAGAGAGTCCCTAGTCGCAGAAACTTGGTCACCAGCTCAAACTGGTTGCGTGATTCCGGAGGTTGGAATAGCAGCCACCTTGTCACAACCCCAACAACAGGAGGTTAAGGAGTTTGTGCTTCGCAACAAGGAGGTGTTCTCTGAGCTGCCGGGACAAACATCTGGGGTAGAGCATGATATTATTACCCCGCCCGGTGAAAGGGTGAAGTTAAAACCCTATCGGATCCCAGAGGCCCGACGGGAGGCAATACGGGAGGAAGTACAGAAAATGCTGAACTTAGGGGTGATAGAGGAGTCCCAAAGTGATTGGTCTAGTCCCATTGTGTTGGTGCCTAAACCGGATGGGAGCTGGCGATTTTGTAACGATTTTCGTCAGTTGAACAAAGTTACAAAATTTGACACCTACCCCATGCCACGTATAGATGAGTTGATCGACCGGCTGGGAACAGCCCGATACATGACGACTCTTGACCTCACAAAAGGGTATTGGCAAATTCCCCTGGCCAAGTCGGCCAAAGAGAAAACCGCATTTGTAACCCCAGACGGGGCGTTCCAATATAAGAGAATGCCGTTCGGGTTACAGAATGCGCCGGCCACATTCCAGCGGAAAATGGACCAGATGCTGAGGCCCCATCGGAAGTATGCTGCGGCTTACCTGGATGACGTAATTGTCCATAGCACAGATTGGGCCTCACATCTGCCAAAAGTGCAAGCAGTCCTGGACTCTGTTCGGGAAGCGGGGTTTACGGCTAACCCCAAGAAGTGTACCATTGGGCAGGAGGAGGCCAAATATCTTGGGTACACCATTGGCAGGGGAGTAATAAAACCCCAACTCAACAAAGTCGAGGCCATCCAGAGTTGGCCACGTCCCAACAGCAAGAAGCAGGTACGAGCCTTTCTGGGAATCGCTGTGTATTATCGGCGATTCATTCCCCACTTTGCTTCTAAGGCTGTGCCCCTAACCAACCTGACGAAAGGGAAAGGGTCGGTCATGATTAAATGGACCCCCGAGGCTGAGGCAGCATTCCAATTCTTGAAACAAGCCTTATGTAGCCAGCCAGTGTTGTACTCACCCGACTTCTCTAAAGACTTTGTCGTACAAAGTGATGCGTCAGATGTGGGGTTAGGAGCAGTATTGTCCCAGGTCTGGAACGGGGAAGAGCACCCAGTCATTTACCTCAGCAGGAAGTTGAAGTCCCATGAGGTAAATTACGCCACGGTTGAAAAGGAGTGTTTAGCGGTGAAGTGGGCTCTAGATTCCCTTCGGTACTATCTGCTAGGTAGGCACTTTGACATGGTTACGGATCACGCTCCGTTAAAGTGGATGGCTCAAAACAAGGAGACAAATAGAAGAGTGAATAGGTGGTTCCTGGCCCTACAGGAATTCAACTTCACAGTAAAGCATCGCCCTGGCGTTCAAATGGGGAATGTGGATGCTTTGTCTCGAGTACATGAATGCCTGATTGCTGGTGTTCCAACCCCAAGGTTAAAACAAGAGGGGGGGGTATGTGACAGCAGGAAGGTAAAGTCACCTGGTTGCATCCAGGGGGGTAGATATATTTCTCCCAGATTCAGGCTTTATGCCGACTTATACAACTAGGGAGTTGATGAAGCCCAGCTGAGGCTAGTGGGCTCATGAATGACTCATACCTCTAGGGAGAGTGCTGGGCGTCGTGAGGCAGGGAGTTGATGAGACCAGCTGAAGCCTGTCAGTTCGTTTAAGGCCTCTATAAAAACTCCCAGATTCATTAGGTGTTTGCTCATGCCTGGACCCAGACCTGTGTGGACTGTCTAGGGAGAGTGAACCCCTGTGCGGTGAGGCAAAGCCTGTGTGGCTATTTGTTTGGACTTTTACTAAACCAGGGACTTAGGGACTAGGACAGCACCAGGCTGATCCCAGTTGTTAGTTTAGGAAACCTGTATGTTTAGTCAGAGGTCAAACTGACCAGGATTTATTTTGTTTGTTTCTTTTTGGCTTTGCTGTGTTTTTGTCACTGTACATAGAGAAATAAACCGCACCTTTTGATTTTGAAAACCACAACCTCCGTCTGCTGGCCCTGTTTTTGTGTGGGGATCCCAACCAGGGGGTCACACACACCCGCTACCGAGTTAACCCCCTCACAGTATATATTGTGTGTTGTCTCATACTGTTGTGTACTATTTGCTGTGAGCGTTTGGGGTGTGACTGTATTCTATTGTTCTATTGTGGCTGTCTGCCTCAACTATTATGGGATGTGTAAGTGTCTTGCTGTGAGGAAAGAGGGAGGGGGACTCCTCCAGCAGCCCCCCTGCTGATAAGACTGTTTACTGATGAGAAGTTTGAACACACCTGACCTGTGTGTCCATTGTCATTGGACAGTTTAACCCGCCCTGTTTTCCAAGGGTGGGGGGAAAGAGTCTCTGAGTTATTTTATCTGTTGTGTTCATGTGTGAAAAGAAATCAGTTTGATGTTTGTCACTCTACACTGTGTTACGGCTGGTGACTGGGTGGGCTAAAAGATCGTGTGGTACCGGACAGAGAAAGCATTTACGGTGTTCATCACAAATACATATAAAAAGTATAATTTCTTTAAAGTATTTGTCATCATTTGACCCCTAACCCCTGGTTTGCATTCTTTAAGCTATCAGTGTCTTTCTCGTTAGCACTGATGTCAGCCCAGGAAGTGACGTCGACACCTGGAAGCAATGCCAGAGCTCAGTGAACAGTTTGGTACATGGGGAATGAAAGTGACCCAGAAAGGCCTGAGGCATTAGAATAAATGATGAGGTTTATTATTTTTTAGTGCATTTATTATTATTATGTGGTGCATATGGAATGAGAAGCCTCAGGATTGCCCAGGGCTGTGAGATAAATTATGAGGCACTGCTACTTCCAGGTTCTAACGACACTAGGGGGGTCAGACATTTTAATAGCAGCACAGAGAACAGCGGAATCACCAGGTAAAACATATATATATATATATATATATATATATATATATACACACACACTATATTACCAAAAGTATTGGGACACCTGCCTTTACAGGCACATTAACTTTAATGGCATCCCAGTCTTAGTCCGTAGGGTTCAATATTGAGTTGGCCCACCCTTTTGCAGCTATAACAGCTTCAACTCTTCTGGGAAGGCTGTCCACAAGGTTAAGGAGTGTCTATGGGAATGTTTTACCATTCTTCCATAAGCGTATTTGTGAGGTCAGGCACTGACAAGAAGGCCTGGCTCGCAGTCTCCGCTCTATTTCATCCCAAAAGTGTTCTATCGGGTTGAGGTGATCTCAATATTGAACCCTACGGACTAAGATTGGGATGCCTCATATCATAGAATAGATTACTTTTTTATTAATCAACCCGGTCTAATGATGGCTCCCTCAACAAACATAGGCAATTTCTTCTGGTCAGATCATGCACCGATATACTTGGAACTTAGGATAATCGAATACAAAAAACCAACAGGGACATGGAGATTGAATGATAATTTAATAAAAAACAAAGACTGCGTAAATGACATACGACAAGTAGGGAGAGAATTTTTGTTAAATCACAAAAATGACGAGACCTCAATTCCCATACAATGGGAAACACTTAAATGTGTGCTGAGGGGAATGTTCATCAAGCACGGTTCTAGGCTGAAAAAGGAAAAAGAACAGAAACAATCAGAATTAATGAAGGAAATTATAGGACTAGAAAATAAACATAAACAGAGCCTTAAAATGGGAGACAAAATAGCATTAAAGGAAAAACAAATGCAGCTACAATACTTGCTTGATGGGGATTCCCTCCAGATGAGGGACAAGAACAAAACACAATGGTACCAACAAGGCAAGAAAACAGGGAAAATGCTAGCCAGAACATTAAAAAACCAAAACCCTACAACTTCCATCGTTAAAATTCAAAAAACAAATGGGGAACTAGTTTATGACCCAACAGAAATATCTAAAACTTTTCATATGTACTATTCTAAGCTATATCATCTAAGCATTCAACAGGAAAATAAAGAAAAAGATAAGAAAAAAGAGGCGATTCGTAAATATATAAAAGATACAGCTTTACCGGTATTTTCGAGAGAAATAACGGAGGAAAGAACTGGAAAAATAAATCTCACTCGAGGAAATCCAACAAGCTATCTCTGAACTGGTGCCGGGCAAAAGCCCCGGACCAGACAGATATACTCCTAGATTTTACAAATCCTTTCAAGACATATTAATACCCATTCTTAAAAAAAACATATAATTCCATAACCAGAACACAAAAATTTACAGTACAAAGCATGGAAGCTCATATAGCATTAATACCAAAACCCGAGAAAGACCATACATTGTGTAATAACTACCGACCCATTTCTTTGACAAACATCGATATAAGACTATACTCAAAGATCATTTCTAATAGATTGACACCCATATTAAGAGTGTATATAAGCCCAGAACAAACTGGATTTATGAAGGGTCGAGAAACGTGGGATAACATTATAAAAACTTGTATACTGGTAGAATAGGCTCAGAGAACTGCCGTCCCAACATGCCTATTATCTATTGACGCTGAGTGGGGTGGCAGTTCCTAGAGGAAACATTAGTTCAGATAGGAATGGGCCCAAAAATGCTTAGTAGGATTGTTGCATTGTATTCTAATTCAAGAGCCAAAATTAGAACAAATGGAATGTTATCAGAATATGTAGAAATTTCAAACGGAACCCGACAGGGCTGTCCATTATCCCCTTTATTATACAGTCATGCTCGAAATTGTTGGCACCCCAGAAATTTTTCCAGAAAATCAAGTATTTCTCACAGAAAAGTATTGCAGTAACACATGTTTTGCTATACACATGTTATTCCCTTTGTGTGTATTGGAACAAATCAAAAAAAGGGAGGAAAAAAAGCAAATTGGACATAATGTCACACAAAACTTCAAAAATGGGCTGCTCAAAATTCTTGGCACCCTTAACTTAATATTTGGTTGCACACCCTTTGGAAAAAAAACAACTGAAATCAGTCGCTTCTTACACCTCTCACCCGGAATTTTGGACCACTCTTCCTTTGCAAACTGCTCCAGGTCTCTCTTATTGGAAGGGCGCCTTTTCCCAACAGCATTTTTAAGATCTCTCCACAGGTGTTCAATGGGATTTAGATCTGGACTCATTGCTGGCCACTTTAGAACTCTCCATCGCTTTGTTGCCATCCATTTCTGGGTGTTTTTTGACATATGTTTGGGGTCATTTTCCTGCTGGAAGACCCAAGATCTCGAACGCAAACCCAGCTTTCTGACACTGGGCTCTACAGTGCGACCCAAAATTCTTTATTAATCCTCAGATTTCATGATGCCTTGCACACATTCAAGTCACCCAGTGCCAGAGTCAGCAAAACAACCCCAAAACTTCAATGAACCTCCACCATATTTCTCAGTAGGTACTGTGTTCTTTTCTTTGTAGGCCTCATTCCATTTTTGGTAAACAGTAGAATGATGTGCATTACCAAAAAGCTCTATCTTGGTCTCATCTGTCCACAAGACATTTTCCCAGAAGGATTTTGGCTTACTCAAGTACATTTTGGCAAACTGTAGTCTTGCTTTTTTATGTCTCTGTGTCAGTAGTGGGGTCCTCCTGGGTCTCCTGCCATAGCCTTTCATTTCATTTAAATGTCGACGGATAGTTCGCACTGACACTGATGTTCCCTGAGCCTGCAGGACAGCTTGAACTTCTTTGGAACTTGTTTGGGGGCTGCTTATCCACCATTCGGACTATCCTGCGTTGCAACATTTCATTAATTTTTTCTCTTCCGTCCACATCCAGAGAGATTAGCTACAGTGCCATGGGTTGCAAACTTCTTGATAATGTTGCGCACTGTGGACAAAGGCAAATCTAGATCTCTGGAGATGGACTTGTAACCTTGAGATTGTTGATATTTTTTCACAATTTTGGTTCTCAAGTCCTCAGACAGTTCTCTTTTTCTCTTTCTGTTGTCCATGCTTAGTGTGGCACACACAGACACACAATGCAAAGACTAAGTGAACTTCTCTCCTTTTTATCTGCTTTCAGGTGTTTTTTTTATATTGCCCACACCTGTTACTTGCCCCAGGTGAGTTTAAAGGAGCATCACATGCTTGAAACAATCTTATTTATCCACAATTTTTAAAGGGTGCCAAGAATTTTGAGCAGCCCATTTTTGAAGTTTTGTGTGACATTATGTCCAATTTGCTTTTTTCCTCCCTTTTTTTGATTTGTTGCAATACACACAAAGGGAATAAACATGTGTATAGCAAAACATGTGTTACTGCAATACTTTTCTGTGAGAAAATAGGATTTTTTACTCACCGTAAAATCCTTTTCTCTGAGTCCATGGACCGACACAGCTTCTCTATTGACAAAGTGGGTATTATCCGTTAATTAGGAGTGACTAGGCAGAAAAACTTGTAAAAAGTGTTGCATCACACCTTCTACAGTACCGCCCAGGGGGCGGACCCTCTGGGTATACCCTCTCAGTCTGCACATCGCAGATCAGTTCGTCAAAAAGCAGTACAAACTTAAAAGGAGGGGTGGGTGCTGTGTCGGTCCATGGACTCAGAGAAAAGGATTTTACGGTGAGTAAAAAATCCTATTTACTCTTTCGTCCATGGACCGACACAGCTTCTCTATTGACAAAGTGGGACGTCCCAAAGCAGTGTCAGAGAAAAAACGAGGGGTGGTAACAGCATAAAAACAAACTTCACCCCAAAACACAAAACAGCACTCCTCCAACGGAGGAGTTGCAACTCTAAACAGCCGCCTGCAAAACCTTGCGGCCGAAAGAGGCATCCGAAGATGCACCTACATCAACTTTGTAGAATTTTGTGAAAGTGTGAGCGGACGACCAAGTCGCCGCTTTACATAGTTGGGAAACAGACGCTTGATGTCGGAAAGCCCAAGAGGCACCTATTGCCCTGGTCGAATGCGCCGTGACAGGAAAGGGGGGCGCCTGACCCTTTAAGGCGTAAGCCTGGATTACTATCTGTCGGATCCACCTAGAGATGGTGGCCGATGAGACTGCTTGGCCCTTCTTGGGACCAGCCACCGAAACAAACAGTGAGTCTGACTTCCGGAACAGGGAAGTAGCAGATATGTATACTCTCAAAGCTCGGACAACGTCCAAGGAATGCAACGCCGACTCCTTAGGATTCGACGGCTGAGGACACAAGGATGGAAGTACAATGTCTTCGTTGAGATGAAAAGCCGAAACGACCTTCGGAAGAAAGGAAGGCTGCGGCCGCAGCACCACCTTATCCTTGTGGAAAATCAAATAGGGAGCCTTGCAGGACAAGGCTGCCAGCTCAGAGACTCGTCTAACGGACGTAACAGCCACCAAAAAGACCACCTTCTGAGAAAGTGTCAACAGGGGAATATCTCTAATATTCTCAAACGGTGCCTTCTGAAGCACCGAGAGGACCAGGTTCAAGTCCCACGGAGGTAACGGGGGGCGGACCGGAGGGGCCACATGTCGAACCCCCTGCACAAATGTACTCACGAGAGAGTGAGTCGCCAGGGGTCGCTGAAAAAAGACAGCCAGGGCAGATATCTGTCCCTTAATCGTACTTAGGGCAAGCCTTTGGTCTACCCCATGCTGTAAAAACAGCAGGATTCTGGAAACCAAATAGGTACGCGGATGCCATTTCATTTCCTCACACATGGAGATGTAGGCCCTCCAAGTGCGGTGATAGACCTTCCTAGAGGACGGTTTCCGAGCACTTCTCATAGTAGAAATTACTGAGTCTGACAGGCCCCGGTCTCTCAGTACCTGGTTCTCAACAGCCATGCCGTTAAAGCCAATGACTGTAAAGCAGGATGGAATATGGGACCTTGCGACAGCAGGTCCTTCCGTAGTGGTAGGCGCCAGGGGACGTCTGCTACCAGACGTACTAGATCGGCGTACCAAGGACGCTGAGGCCAATCTGGAGCGATTAGGATCATTGGAATTCCCTCTGCCTCCACTCTGCGGAGCAGAAGAGGAAGAAGCCTTAAGGGAGGGAAGGCATAGATTAGCCGATACTGGCCCCACGATGCTACCAACGCGTCCGTTGCGTCTGCCCATGGGTCTCTTGACCGGGCCACAAACCTCAATACCTTCCGATTGAGTCGGGAAGCCAGAAGATCTACGTCTGGTGTGCCCCATCTTTGGCAGAGGAGTTGGAACACCTCCGGGTGTAAGGACCATTCTCCCTGGTCCAGCATCTGGCGGCTCAGGTAGTCCGCCTGCCAGTTTTCCACACCCGGAATGTACACGGCCGACAGTGCCGGTACGCTCCTCTCTGCCCACTTCAGGATGCGAGCGATCTCCGATGCTGCAGCTGAGCTTCTTGTTCCTCCTTGATGATTGACATATGCCACTGCTGTGGCGTTGTCTGACTGGATCCTGACTGGACGCCCTTGCAGTCTCTGAGACCATTTGAAGAGGCACAGCTTGATCGCCCGGATCTCCAGGACATTGATCGGCAGGAGGGCTTCCTCTGGGGTCCAGCGACCTTGCGCCGACTGGACACCCCAGACTCCCCCCCAACCTGTAAGGCTGGCGTCCGTCGTGATCACTATCCAGTAAACCGGAAGAAATGACTTCCCGGCCATTAGAGCCGGTGCTGTCAGCCACCATACCAGGGATCTCCTGACTAGGTGGCTCACTCGGACTTGATAATCCAGAGATGAAGGGCATCTGTTCCATCTGGACAGAACTTCCCTCTGTAACACTCGAGTGTGGTATTGAGCATATGGGACCGCCTCGAAGGAGGCTACCATGAGGCCCAACACTCGCATGCAAAAACGGAGTGACGACCAATTCCTGGAAGTCAGCTGCCGTACTGCAGCCCGGAGGGTCTGCAACTTCTCCACAGGGAGGAATACCTTTGCCTCTGAGGAATCCAGAATCAACCCCAGGTACACTAGGCGTTGAGTGGGCACCAATACTGACTTTTGCGTGTTTAGTATCCAACCACAGTCTCGAAGAGTCTGACAGGTAATGGACACGCTTACCTCTAATTCTGAGCTTGAAGGGCCCTTCAGCAGAAGGTCGTCCAAGTAACCTGTGATAGCGATACCCCGCTGTCTTAGAAGTGCCAGAATCGGAGCGAGCACCTTGGTGAACGTCCTGGGTGCTGAGGCAAGGCCAAACGGGAGGGCCACAAACTGGTAGTGGTTCTTCCCGATAGCAAATCGCAGAAACCTCTGGTGTCTGGAGTATATGGGGACATGCAGGTATGCGTCCTTGATGTCCAAGGAGGCCAGAAAGTCCCCCGGATGGAGAGCCGTGACTACGGATCGAACCGACTCCATCCGAAATCTTTGTACCTTCACAAAGCAATTGAGGGCTCTGAGATCCAAGATTGGACGAACCCCCTCCTTCTTTGGCACAATGAACAGATTTGAGTAAAAACCCTGACCCCGTTCCTGTTCTGGAACTGGAATAACTACCCCGCGTTCCAGTAGACCCTGGACCGCCCCATACAGGGCCTCCCGACGGGTCGGTAGTAGCTGGAGATTGGAGGTGATGAATCTGTCTGGTGGACAAGAGAGAAATTCTATCTTGTAGCCTGAGGAGATTACTTCGCAAACCCACCTGTCGGAGACTAGAGCAGTCCACTGAGTCGCGAATTTGCGAAGACGTCCCCCCACCCGAGAGCTGGGTGGGGGCGGACCTTCATGTGGACGCAGATTTGTCCACAGGCTTGTTGGGTCTGCGGGACCAAGGACGCTTTTGTCCTTGGGCAGGCGCTTTATCGGCCTGGGGTCTTTTCCCTGTCGCCTTAAGAGGGCGAAAAAACCGCTTACGTGCAGTAAAGGAGGGCCCTTGCCCTTGGCGTGGTCCCCTACCCTTGCTAGTTTGGGGAAGCAAAGTGCTTTTACCTCCTGTAGCATCCTTGATGATGTCATCCAGAGAAGCCCCAAAAAGTCTGTCGCCCTTAAAAGGCAGATCCAATAGGGCTTTCTTGGAAGTCTGGTCCGCAGACCAGCCCTTTAGCCAGATCAGGCGGCGTATTGCTACTGCATAAACCGAAGCTCTTGACAGCAGGGGAATAGTATCCATGTCTGACTCGCAGACAAACTTAAGGCCCTGGACCAACTGGTCGGCCAAAGTTATCTCATTAGGAGGAGCATCTCGCTCCTTTAACCCCTGGAGTAGCAATTTTGCCCATTCAGTAAGTGTCTGAGACACTAGGGCCCCCGCCAATGCCGGGCGTACTGCTGAGCCTACCACTGAGTATAGGTAGCGAGCGAGTGCTTCAGCCTTCTTATCCACAGGGTCCTTGAAAACAGGAGCCCCTTCTACTGGAATAGTGGTGGCTCTATTAAGTCTGGACACCGAAGGGTCCACTATAGGGGGAGAGGTCCATATCTTCAGAAAACTCTCCTCAAAGGGGTACCGTACTGCAAACCTCTTTGGGGCTGTAAAGACCCTCAGTGGGTTCTCCCATTCCTTGTATAAGAGTTTGTCAAAATAAGACACACAAGGGAACACCTTAGCAGTGCGGGCAGGTTTACGAAACCCAAAGGGGACTGGAGTATCTGCTACTTCTTTAGTCCTTTCCAACTTTAGCGTATCCCGCACTGCAGTAATAAGGTCAGATACCAAAGCCGTCTCGCGTACTGACCTGGACTTGGAGTCCTCCTCACTGTCCGATCGGTCACGGTCTGCAGTCTCTGATGCATCAGAATCTGGGCCATGAGCCGTAGCTGGACCTGGTTCTGCATCAGAAATATCCCCAGAAGATTGCAGGGGACGGGGGCGTTTATTACCCCCTGTATTCCTGTGTGCTGCTTCCACCCTGGCAGCAAACGCCTCTAGGATTGCCGACATAGCGTCCATAGACACCTCAGGGACACCAGCTGCTAAATCTGGTGTTTCAGGGGAGAAGACATCTGGCTCAGATGCCATGCTGACCACACGCTGACACTCACAGGGCTCCAGGCAAGATATCAATAGGCCACCCTCCTGCGCTGCAGAGATGCTGGGTTACCCAGAGGACTCACCACCCTGGATAGGTACTGCTATGCTGCACCTATGATGCTGTCCCCTTGCTGCTGTGTCAGTCTGCTTCTTTTATCAGCACTTCCTGTGTGAATTTTCGTGCCAGTGTAATGCACCCTAGAGGCCGGAGGCTCTCGCAAAATGGTTGCCAAAACCGTCTGTATGGAAGATAATGTGGGCTCTAAGAAAATGGCCGCCGACAGAAGATAGAGGTCAGGCAGCCATAGCCCACAAAAAAGATGGCCGCCGAACGGCAATATCTGCATACAGGGTGGACAAACATGGCCGCCGATCACCTGATAGGGGCCAGTGGGTGTGGCCGAACTACAGGAAGATGGCCGCCAGGCAGTTACAAGAGGCCAAACTTGGCATGGACCACCTCAAAATGGCCGCCGACAGCATGGAGACACAGAAACACAGGTAAGCAAAAATGACATTTCTTTTAAATGTTAGTTACAGCCAGCCCCGCTCCAGTGGGACCCCCTAGGTGACCCCCAGCACCCAGCAACCTTTAGCTAGAAGCCCAGGGAGGAGGGAAAGGCAGGGAGAGAGGGAAGAAAGGGGCCACAACCACTTACTTGATCTCTCCAGGAATGTCCAGCTAAATCACCCAGCCGAGGCAGGGGAGTTTTACTTACCTATCCTGCATGTATTCTGCTGGAAGACATTCCAAACAGATCATCGTCCGCGCACGGAAGGTGACTGTTGGCCAGGCATGCTGTGATTGGACCCAGAAGGGACGATCATATGTATGCCCTGGAGCATGACGCTCACCGGACAGGCTGCTGCGACTCGGCCGTAAGGTCAGCCGAAGCTGAGCGGTCCGATGCAAGCCTTGGAGCGTAAGCTCACCGGCCAGGCTGCTGCGACTCGGCCGTAAGGTCAGCCGAAGCTGAGCGGTCCGATGCAGGCCCTGGAGCGTAGGCTCACCGGCCACCCGTGGAGCGACGGGCATGTCGTGGAAAACCCAGCGCGTAGCTAGGGTCGGCACACGCTCGATGGCCTAAACTGGGGAGACTACAAGGATCGAGGATCCAGCCTGTCACCCAGTCGGCAGTTGATCGAAGATCGCAGGAAACAACAAATGTAGCAAAAAAATAAAAAAATATATATATCTTTTTTCCCCGGACCAATGAGCCCGAAGGGAGCCATGTCCTACTCCTTGCTAGACAGAAAAAAACTGATCTGCGATGTGCAGACTGAGAGGGTATACCCAGAGGGTCCGCCCCCTGGGCGGTACTGTAGAAGGTGTGATGCAACACTTTTTACAAGTTTTTCTGCCTAGTCACTCCTAATTAACGGATAATACCCACTTTGTCAATAGAGAAGCTGTGTCGGTCCATGGACGAAAGAGTAATACTTGATTTTCTGGAAAAATTTCTGGGGTGCCAACAATTTCGAGCATGACTGTATATACTAGCTATGGAACATCTTATACAAGCAATAGGGAAAAATAAAGATATACAAGGAATTATTATTAAGGACAAAGAATACAAAACAGCAGTTTACGCAGACGATTTATTAATATACGTGACTAACCTCATTATAACATTACGTAATTTAATAAAAGAATTTAAAAGATTTGGGGAAGTGAGTAACTTTATGATAAATTCAAAATGTTAAACGTATCACTTACAGAAAAAACTCAAATTTTACTGAAAAAATACTTTCCATTTAAATGGCAAAAAGAAGCAATTAAGTACTTGGGAATCTTTATCCCGAGAGACTTGAACAAACTACAAGAATTGAATCACAATGCGACAATCCGAAAAATAATAAAATTATTACAAAAATACGAAAAAATAACATATTCATGGATGGGAAGAATAAATATAGTAAAAATAGATATATTACCAAAAATGCTATATATTTTTCAAACTGTACCCCTAGCTATCCCCAAAAAAACAATGATTGAACTAGAGCTGCCACGACGTGTCAACGTAATCGATTATGTCGACTACGAAAATACGTTGATGTGCGTGAAAGGCGTCGATGCGTCACATGTTGCAAGTTGCAGGTCAATTCACCCCACCGCGGCTTTCAGCACGGTACTTCTCTCCCACACATGATCACCGCTGACTGTCCCCTATCCTCCTCCAGTCCCCATCCGCCTTCTCCATGCTGCTGTCCCCCTCCATGCTGCTCCGTGTCACCCTCTCTTCCCCGTGCATCTGTCCCCCTCTCTTCTCCGTGTCCCCCTCCATGCTGCTCCGTGTCTCCCTCTCTCCTCCGTGCATCTGTCCCCCACTCTTTTCCGTGTCCCCCTCCATGCTGCTGTCCCACTCCATGCTGCTCCGTGTCTCCCTCTCTTCTCCGTTCATCTGTCACCCTCTCTTCTCCGTGTCCCCCTCCATACTGCTGTCCCCCTCCATGATGCTCCGTGTCTCCCTCTCTTCTCCGTGTCCCCCTCCATGCTGCTGTCCCCCTCCATGCTGCTGTCCCCCTCTCTCTTCTCCGTGCATCTGTCCCCCTCTCTTCTCCCCCTCCGTGCTGCCGTCCCCCTCGGTATCTCAGGATGGAGAGCGGAGGTAGGAGCCTGTAAACCCGGCTCCATCGTTTTCTGAATGGACAGAGTCAGTGATCACTGACTCTGTCCATTCACATAACTGAAACATTGTAACCTCCTGTGATTACGATGTCTCAGTTAATGAATGAAGAGAAGCCATTGTCTTCTCTCCATTCATTATCAGTGCAACTGAGGCTGCTGAGAAAGGGACTGGGGAATCTGTGTCCCTATTCCCTTTCCCTGTCTCAAATGAGAGATGTCAGAGGTCTGTTAAGACCCCTGATATCTCACCATAGCCCCCCAAAAGGGCTGATAAAAAAAATTGCAATAAAAATAAAAAAAATTGTAAAAAATAATAATAAAAAAAAAACACACTGACACTGTCCCCGCCCCCTTAAAAAAATAAAGTATTGTAAAAAATAAAAATAAATTATAAACATTCATGAACTTCTGAACAGAAAAGAAAAACAGAACAGAAAAAAAAAGGTAAGATAAAAGAATGTAACTACATACATATAGATAATATATATATATATATATATATATATATATATATATATATATATATATAATATATATATGTACGTAGTTATATTCTTTTATCTTAACTTTGCAAAAAATGATAAGTACATAAAAAAAAAAGGCAAGATAAAAGAATATAACTACATACATATATATATTATATATATGTATGTAGTTATATTCTTTTATCTTGACTTTTTTTTATGTACTTATCCAAAGGATTAATTAGCTAATCAAAAAAAAGAACACTAGATTAAGTAAAAAAAATAAAATAAAAATAATCGTTATAGTCGATGACTAATCGAAAAAATAATCACTAGATTAGTCGACAGACAAAATAATCGTTAGTTGCAGCTCTAGATTGAACTAAGAAAAGCAATAGGTAGTTTCATTTGGGACCATAAATAACCACAAATAAAACGAGAAATCTTAATTAAAACTAAGAAAAATGGGGGGGTTAGCATTACCCGACTTTTTAAAATACTTACAAGCAGCCTCCCTGACCAGGATTATAGACTGGTACCACAATACGGATGAGAAACAATGGGTCAAACTAGAAGAAGACATCATAGGAATTCAACTCAAAGCACTCCCTTGGATAAAACTCCATCTAAGGCCCGGAAATAATAAATTAACAATTTTTGCAAAAGCCACATTAAAAATCTGGGACACAGAATTAAAAAAGGGGAACCTATCCACTATGATGGGACCATTGACCCCATTATTCTCTAATCCAGAATTCCCGCCAGCTTCAGCAACCACAAAATACTAAAAATGGAATATATGGGATAACGCAAGGGTGGCCCAGATCCTGGTTGATGGGAAAATGCAAAAAATGCAAGACTTGGGACCGGAATACAAAAATAAATGGCTACACTACCACCAATTAAAAACACATATTGCAACTAATATAGATCTATCTTTAACCACTTCCCTACCGGGCACGAAAACCCCCTTACTGCCCAAGCCATTTTTCAGCTTTCAGCGCTGTTACATTATGAATGACAATTGCGCGGTCATGCGACGTGGCTCGCAAACAAAATTTGCGTCCTTTTTTTCCCCACAAATAGAGCTTTCTTTTGGTGGTGTTTGATCACCTCTGCGGTTTTTATTTTTTGCGCTATAAACAAAAGAAGAGCATCCAGTTTGAAAAAAAACACAATATTTTTTACTTTTTGCAATAATAAATATCCATTTTTTTTTTTATTAAAATTTTCCTCAGTTTAGGCCGATACGTATTCTTCTACATATTTTTGTTAAAAAAAAAATCGCAATAAGCGTATATTGATTGGTTTGCGCAAAAGATATAGCGCCTACAAAATAGTGAATAGATTTATAGCATTTTTTAAAAATTTTTTTTACTAGTAATGGCGGCGATCTGCGATTTTTATTGTGACTGCGATATTGCGGCGGACAGATCGGACACTTTTGACACATTTTTGGGACCATTTACATTTATACAGCGATCCCTGCTATAAAAATGCATTGATTACTGTATAAATGTGACTGGCAGGGAAGGGGTTAACACCAGGGGGCGAGGAAGGGGTTAAATGCGTTTCCTAGATGTGTTCTAACTGTAGGGGAGGGGACTGACTGGGGGAGGTGACCGATGGTTGTCCCTATGTACAAGGGACACACCATCGGTCTCCTCTCCCTGACAGGACATGGATCTCTGTGTTTACACACACAGATCCACTTTCCTGCTCGGTTACTGGGCAATCGCGGGTGCCCGGCGGCCATCACGGCCGCCGGGCACGCGCATCGGGTCCCCAGCAACGCGGTGGGTGCGCGCGCCTCCTAGCTCCTTTTAAAGGCAGGACGTCATATGACGTCCTGTCAGAACGAGAGTCTTCTGCCCGCCGTCATTTGACGGTGGGCAGTGGACAAGAGGTTAATAAATAGACCAAAAAACAAAGTTGAACAATTATTAGTAGATGAACAAAAACCAACTAAAAAATGATCTAAAATATATGGTTTATTACTCCCTTCAGGATCCCTCAGAGAGTTAACAGGAATGAAGAATTGGGAAAAGACTGGGATGCCATTAGAGTTCATGTGCATGTAAAGGCAGGCGTCCCAATACTTTTGGTAATATAGTGTACATAAAATGTAATATAATAAATATATACTGAGGATGTATGTGAATCCTAATATAGTGAGCCCATGCTTTGGGAAAACTTTCAAAGGACAGTTTTTCATTTGTGGTTGGAGTGTCACTTGAAGGCCCTAATGTCCACAATGCATAGTATGTTATAATGTTTATTATATGGATCTTTGGCCCAGATTTCTCCATTTGGATTTCATAGCAATGGAATGGTAAATCTTCACCAAGCCATGTTCATGAGCCCAGTGGATAGTCACTGTTCTGAAATGATAATTCTCCACACAATACATTAGCTAGGAACCCTTATCAGTCCTGTGACCAATATTTATTATGTATTTCGATTTCACACGAGACTCCATGAATCATTAGCCGGCCTCCAGCATGCCCACACACGTCTGTCCTCCTTAGTCCGCTCGCTCGTTTTTATAAGAATTTTCTCCTCCTGTCCCTCTCCGCCCAATAACGTGTCGTGCTTGTTCACGTGACCCGAGCCCTTCTAACGCCTTTCATTGGATGGTTGGTGTGCCGCAGGCTCCCCTGATTGGTCGGGCTCTGCTCCGTTATTGGTTGGTACGCTGCGTCAGATCTGCGCTGAGCTCGCTGAATGAGGGAATGTTGTTTTGTAATTGAAGTTACGCAAGTGTGCGGAGCCGCGGAGTGCGGTGGGGCCTGTCAGTGCGGCTGCTGCGGTAGCCGGGGATGGGGAAGGTGAACGAGCCGCCCTGGTGGTAATTCAGGTAAGTCCGGGACAGCTGTACACAGTGACAGACCACCCCGGGGGGATGGGGGGGCAGACACCATCACACCACATGACCTTTACTCGGCATATGAGGCAGACTGTCATGTGACATCATTTTGTTTACTGCAGGAGAGGAGGGGGGCCTGACACTGGGATCAGTACACCGGGGTCACCGCACTCACCCTACATGTCCATACACTGTACAGTACTATACTATGTGTATTCATTACACCACTGACCATTTACATCTATATTGTCCTTCCACATCAGTCTCTGACACCAAGGAGCTTACAATCTATGCTCCCCATCTCCCATACATACACCTATTAGGGACAATTATCCCACCGGAGTGTGGGAGGAAAACCATTGCATGCACAGGAAAACATGCAAACTCCATGCAGATGGTGTGTTGAGCAGATTGGAGCCGGGGACCCCGGTGTTGCCGGACAGGAGGCATGTATTGGCAATGGGGGAAAAGAACAACTTTGACGCTGTTGCCAATATTAACCTTTCTGGTATCACCTGTTCTAAATTGTGATTGGCTGGTGTGGGCACGTATTCTGTTTATTTTCAGCTTCCCAATTTAAATGAGTGATCCCGTCTATTCATTTATGTCATGTTTTTAGAGAATGTGTCATGGGGACAAGTTGCTCTCTGGTACTCTCTTTAAAGAAGGTGATCACGCCATTGTGGCTGGGCATGGGGGCACCGCCATCATGTATGTTGCCGGGCATGGTGGCACTGTGATCCCATGATTATGTCTGGAAATGGTGGAACCATGGACATGATTGTGGCTAGTCATGGTGACCCCACAATCTTGATTGATGCTGGGTGGCACTGCGATCATAGTTGTGGCCAAGCATGGTGATGCCACCATTACGATTGTGGCTGGACTCGGTGACACCACAACCTTGATTGATGCTGGGTGGCACATGGTGGCACTGCGATCCCATGATTATGTCTGGAAATGGTGGAACCATGGACACGATTGTGGCTGGTCATGGTGACACCACAACCTTGATTGATGCTGGGTGGCACATGGTGGCACTGCGATCACAGTTGTGGCCAGGCATGGTGACGCCACCATTACGATTGTGGCTGGACTTGGTGACACCATGATCGTTGCTGGGCAAGGTGTCACCGTGATCACATGATTATGGCTGGAAATGGTGGCACCATAAACACGATTGTGGCTGGTCATGGTGGCACCATGATCAAATGAATGTCGCTGGGTATGGTGGCACTGCGGTCATGATTGACGCTGGGCATGGCGGCACTGTGTTGTTAAAATAGCATTACATTGTATTCTCAGTCTGATGACCTGTATCTGGATTCTTTTTGGTATCTGGATTCTGGGCATCTGTTGTAGATGTAATAACTATGTTCTGTTTTCCCATTCGCCTGTCTGCACACAGACGTTCTCTGCTCTGAGAACTAATAACATTGTTCAGCTCATGTAGCAATCCAGGCTGAGACAGAGCACAAATACGTGACATTTTAAAGGGCTGCATTCAATTTTTATTTTTTCTGTTACCAAAAGATTTTACTGCTAAGTAAACCAAGGCATACAATATGATCTTAAGTGCTTTAGATGTAGGCATATCGCATTTAGGGTCAGTTTAAACCACATGCAGCCCAGTGCGTTTTGTTTTCTGCATCAAAAATGCATGGATAGTAGTTAGTAGGTTATATGGTTTTCAATGGCATAGTTCAAACCAGAGCATTCTAGTTCCAGAAAAAAAGTAGAACACGCTGCATTTTGTTTTCTGTGCTGTACTGGAACACACATGTCCTTATTTAGAGCCAGTTTACACCATATAAACGCAGTTCGGATGCATTTCTGCATGTGCGTTGTTGATGCGTTTTCAATGCATTGTTGAGGCTTTCCAGTGCTTTTTTCTTCTTCACCTTTAAAGAGGCGTTCCACCTGGGGAAAAAAAACTAAAAGTCAGCAGCTACAAATACTGTAGCTGCTGACTTTTATTATATGGACACTTACCTGTCCAGGGAGCCTGCGATGTCGTTACCCCAGCCAATCTTCGGATCGGCTGTCGGGTGCTGCCTTCGCCATCTCCACTAAGGTAAACCGGTCGTATGCTCAAAGCACGATGCGCTTTCTGATTGGCCTGGCTGCTGAGGAGGGGGGCCTAACTTCGGAGGGATGGCGCCACGGCACACTCATGTGCACAAGTCTTTATATTTTTTAATCTTTTTGAATGGAGCACTGCAGTAATGCTGACTGTAAAGTAATTTGTATTTTTGGTAGGTGTTCATTATGACACAGTAGCACATTTTTCATGTACGTTCCAGTAAAGGAGGGGGATGGGAGGGTTTTTTCACTGCTTGTGTAATCATCTTTCCTGTTGGGGAGGAGCCAATCATCTCTCAAGTTTGCTGTCCTGGAAGATTCTCAGAAACATTGTTACTGACAAGTAGAGATGCATCGAAAATTTTGCCTGAAAATGGTCTTATCGGCATTCGGCCGATAAGAGAAGAAGGTGCTGATAATGGCACCGAAAACGCACAGAGATTTTAGTGCAAATTTGCGTTAATTTTTACGGCGAATTCCCAGCGATTTTATCATGATTTTGGGCCGATTCCAGGCTCGGTTCACACTGGTGCGATGCAGGAAACCCTGCGAATCCAGTGCGGGTTCCCGCATCGCACCTGCATCGCCAGTAGTTCACACTACTCTATGTGAACCGTTGATAGTGTCAATACAAGGTAATGACACCCCAGATCGATTCGCATATCGCAGTGCGAGCTGTCAATTCGGACAGAAATCGGATCGCCTAGGTGTGAACACCCATGCGATCCGATTTTGGTGCAGAGGAAAAAAAAGGGTCCTGCACGATTTTGGTTTGAACGGATGCAAAATCAGCCATACAATCTGACATTACATGTGATCTGCACAGCAGTGTGGTGCGAATCACATGCGATGTCTGAAAACCCCACAGTGTGAACCGGACTTACCATGATCCATGATTTACTGTGCTTGTGGTGTGTTTTTCATAGGTCATGTGACCTATCAGGGGTGCGTCAATGATGCTTTCTTGCTGCGTTTTCAATGCATTTTAAAAATGCACCAAGCTGGATTTTCAACACCACAATGGAAGCCCAACGGACCAGTGTGCAGACATACAAAGAATTTAAAGGGATGCATTTTTATTGAGCTTTTCTTTCGCTAAAGGTGCCAATAATGGGTGGCAATAAATTCATAGTCAATTAAATTGATGATATTAAAGAGGAACTGCAGTCTGCTCACATACGGTAATTTGTAATAAAAACATCTTTGCCATCCTGAAGCTTCCATCCAACCACTTTGCATATTATTTTATATATACTGTGATTCTGTACTTGCCAAATATGCTGCAGAAATCTCCCTCCACTGAGTCTGGCTGCAACCATTTTAACTGTGGGCAGCTGAAGCTGCTGCCTGTTCACTTCCTGGATTTACACAGACACACAGAGGCACACCTCCAGCCCTGCAGCTCTCATTGGCCCTCTTATGACCCCCCCCCCCCCCTCCTGGCAAACTCTCATGAGAGAGAGAGCTGTGTATGATGTCAAAAGCCTAGGCTTTTTACCAGACAAGAAACAAGAGGTTGGCTGTATAAGGTATTAACTGTCTGGGGAAAACAAAAATTACTATCCAAACTTAAAACTAGATAGAAAGATGAAAAAATTACTGAAGTTCCGCTTTAATTAAAAGGTCGAATATAATACAATTCTATATAAAAAATATATAAATATTTTTTAAAACTGTCGTTTTCGGCGAAGTGCATCCTGCATTTTTGGTTTCGGCACCAAAATTTTCATTTGGTGCACCTCTACTGATAAGTCTAACTGTAATTTTTACCCCTCGAGCACTGGTGGAGGTAGTTTACATTCATCTCAACATAGGGATAAGGGGGTTTTTCACTGTTTTGCCCAGTGTTTCCTGTATAGTGGGGAACCAATCCTCGCTCAGGTTGCTGTCCTGCAAGATTCCCAGAAAAAACATTAGAAATAAGACAAATGGAGAATTTCTTACATAATGTATATTGTGTGTCGTTGTTGATGTTCTACAGATTGCTAAATTTGTTGGCCAGTTTCCATTGGTAGTGTGATATAGTGGCAAGGACACAATGTGAGAAACGGCTTAAGCGAACGTAGTAATTATCACATGAGGTTTCCAGTTTCCTTGCCACAGCAGAAATCTTGTATTACAATGACCCTAAATAAATTCAAGTTATATAATAAGTAAATACATTTTTTTTTAATTTAAAATGAATATGAAATAAAAGAACACAGTCTCGGATACATTCTAAAATGCATAACAATCCATGTGTATCACCAGCATAATGGTCCCCTGAGAGGGAGGATCACATTGGGGTAGTTATTCACGGATGACCTATCTCAACTAGTTTCATGGCCTAAACACGCTTCTTCAGGAGACTGTCTGCAATTAAATTAACAGGCAATCCATTGCATAACATTTGCAAAATATATACAGTTTATTCAAGTAGTGAGCAAAAACAAATACATAAACAGGGAAAAAAGAAGGCGATGTTGCTTACCCGCAAACCAGGTCCAGTCCAGCAAAAGTGCCGCCGGAGGTTCCCCTGCGGCGACTAGGGGGACATGCAAACAATGGACGTATATCTAAATTAGATAATAGTAATGTATAGATGGATGTATAAACTACACACATAAGGAGACGGTGGGCAAAAAATAAGTAGAAAAAAGGGAGAAGAGAGAGGGGATAAAGGGATTTTTTCCTTCCCCCTTCATTCTTTCTTTTCCCTTTCCATCATACCCAGTTTAAGCTTTTAGAGGCAGTATGTTTCTGCAGAGTCTCAGGTAGGGAGGAACTCTGCAAACTGATGTAGGGGGGGGGGCTCTGGTGACCAGGGGTCCGCAGAGTTCCCCCTTGACATTTTGGGGTCCGCAGAGTCCCCCCTTGCACTAGTCAAACCCTGCAGACTCTGATGTAAATTAAAGGGCAACTCTGATGTAAAGGGAGCTCTGGGAATGCTGGTAGCTCTGCTGTAAAGGATGGATTCTATTGTAAGGGCAGAAAGGGGGCCCGCTGCAGGACATGTGAAAGAGTCCTGTTGCGGGACAGTAATTAAGGGCCCCACAATGGGAGTAAAGGGCCCCGTCCTCGGGTTGGGGATCCTTCATGGTAAATATCACTTTTGCTGTTCAGCTGTAAATGCGGTGACGGTAATAATCAAGGCATGTAAAAAAAAATTAAAAATCCGTAATTCATATACAGAATACGATCATTAATACCATCGGGTTACCTAGAACGCAAAAGATTTCACTATACAGGTCATGTAGAGCTCCAGTTGCAAATGAATAAAATTTATACCTTGATGAATAGATTGTGGGATATGTGGATTTGAAAACACCTACTGTGTGGTTTTTCTTTGAGAAAATTGATTTTATCCTTCAGCTCAGGTTTCTGCATAAACCTACCAGTTTGCTTTTTGCCATGTGTGAACTTGTTTGGACTGGATTACGCTGGTAGTATCTTTTTTTTTTATTTTTATTTTTTTATTTAGTGCTACAGGTTACATACCATTCTGTTTACCAAATTCTGTTATGCACCCCATCTAGTGTAGTATACCATGACCTGGATAAATGAGAACATTCACAAACATTTTGTGCACTACTCAGTGGCGTAGCGTGGGGGGTGCAGGGGGTGCCGTGGCCCCAGGCGCGATATTTAGGGGGGCAAATTTTCACGCCAGTGTGTGTGACTACTGGCTGCCTACTTTTAGGTTCCGTGTCCCCAGCGCTCCGGCACCATGTTTAGTGTCCGGCGCCCTGTGATTGGGCGTATGGGGGTCATGTGAGGCGTAGGGCTGGCCTGTCCGTGATCGCGGTTGCTCCTAAAGTCCCGCCTCCGGACATGACCACCATACGCCCAATCACAGTGCACCGGACACTAAACATGGCACCATGATGGCGGCCAGAACGCAGGGGAGACAAGCTAAAAGGTGCCTCTGCCTCCTCCGCCGCCTCCTCCTCCTATCCGCCGGACCGATGCAGGCCAGGACAAGAAGGTGAGTGAGACTCCCTCGTGTTACTGGCCCCGGGGGGGATTAGAGAGTGTTCACATGTTCGTGAGTGAGCCCCTTTATATTCCATTGTGTAGCCGCGTTACCGGTCCTTTTTATGATTAAAGTTTTATCTGCAACAAAACTTCATGTGGTTGTTTTGCTCCCACCTTTTTCTGTGAAGTTGTTTTGACTGTTCTATCAGTGATGTGGAAACACCTACTTAAAAGGGAAATTTATAATTTTACAATTTAATCCTGCTTTCTAATTTCCAGCGCTGTAGCAAAAACCCACTACACAAGTGGGTTGCTAATGTTGCTGTTATTTACAACAGATTCATATCAGTTTTCATTCACTGTTTAAAGAAAAAAATGAGAGTTGGCAAATGAAAGCTCAAACAGTTATTTATTTTCTACATTTGATGGTTTGATAAATGAGGGCAGCTGGTCTGCATAAAGTATAATGAGTGATATAGTGTAGTCTGTTATGACTAAAAATGTCGCTGACATCCTCTATCCCACAACTCACATGATGTTCTTTAAAGATCAGTCCATTGTGGGTTTTATTCCTTAAGGGTCTATTCAAAACCAGTCGGGTCCACTGCGGTGTGTTTAACCACTTAAGCCCCGGACCATTTGGTAGCTAAAGGACCAGAGGTGATTTCAGAATTTTGCACTGCGCTGCTTTAACTGTAAATTGTGCGGACATGCAATGTTGTACCCAAACGAAATTTGCGTCCTTTTCTTCCCACAAATAGAGCTTTCTTTTAATGGTATTTGATTGCCTCTGCGATTTTTATTTTTTGCGATATAAACGGAAAAAGACCGAAAATTTTGAAAAAAAATTATATTTTCTACTTTTTGTTATAAGAAAAATCGAATAAACTCAATTTTAGTCATACATTTAGGCCAAAATGTATTCAGCCACATGTCTTTAGTAAAAAAAATGTCAATAAGCGTATATTTATTGGTTTGCGCAAAAGTTAAAGGCCCCTTTCACACGGGGCGGATCCGTGCAGATCCGCCCCGTGAAGCTCCGCTTGCTCAGCGGGGATCGCTCCGTTGATCCCCGCTGAGCCGACGGATGACTGGGCGGTCCCCGCACACTGTGCAGGGACCGCCCTGTCAGAGCGCCGCTCTCCCCTATGGGGAATCGGATGACGACGGACCGTAGAGTCCGTTGTCATCCGATCCGCTCCGCCGACGGAAGGAAAAATAGGGTTTTCCTCCGTCACGCTTTGGCGGAGCGGATGTCAGTGGACATGTCTCCGCTGACATCCGTGCCTCCATAGGGGTACATGGAGGATCCGTTTCAGGTCCGCCTAAAAAACTGACAGGCGGACCTGAACGGACCTCCGTGTGAAAGAGCCCAAAGAGTTTACAAACTAGGGTACATTTTCTGGAATTTACACAGCTTTAAATTTATGACTGCCTATCTCATTTCTTGAGGTGCTAAAATGACAGGGCAGTACAACCCCCCCCCCCCAAGTGACCCCATTTTGGAAAGTAGACACCCCAAGGAAATTGCTGAGAGGCATGTTGAGCCCATTGAATATTTTTTTTTTTTTTTGTCCCAAGTGAATAATGACAAAAAAATAAATAAAAAATGACAAAAAGTTGTCACTAAATTATATATTGCTCACACATGCCATGGTTATATGTGGAATTGCACCCCAAAATACATTCTGCTGCTTCTCCTGAGTACGGGGATACCACATGTGTGGGACTTTTTAGGAGCCTAGCCACGTACGGGACCCCAAAAACCAAGCACCGCCTTCAGGATTTCTAAGGGCGCAAATTTTTGATTTCACTCCTCACTGCCTATCACAGTTTCGAAGGCCATAAAATGCCAAAATAGCACAAAACCCCACCAAATGATCCCATTTTGGAAATTAGACACCCCAAGCTATTTACTGAGAGGCATGTTCAGTCCATGGAATATTTTATATTTTGCCACAAGTTGCGGGAATATGACAAACTTTTTTTTTTTGCACAAAGTTGTCACTAAATGATATATTGCTCACACATGCCATGCGCATATGTGAAATTACACCCCAAAATACATTTTGCTGCTTCTCCTGAGTATGGGGATACCACATGTGTGGGACTTTTTGGGAGCCTAGTCGCGTACGGGACCCCAAAAACCAAGCACCGCCTTCAAGGTTTCTAAGGGCATAAATTTTTGATTTCACTCCTCACTACCTATCACAGTTTTGAAGGCCATAAAATGCCAAGATGGCACAAAACCCCCCCAAATGACCCCATTTTGGAAAGTAGACACCCCAAGCTATTTGCTGAGAGGCATGTTGAGCCCATTGAATGAATATTTTTTTTTGGTCCCAAATGATTGAATAATGACAAAAAGGAAAAAAAAAATGTGCAAAAAGTTGTCACTAAATGATATATTGCTCGCACATGCCATGGTTATATGTGGAATTGCACCCCAAAATACATTCTGCTGCTTCTCCTGAGTACGGGGATACCACATGTGTGGGACTTTTTGGGAGCCTAGCTGCGTACGGGGCCCCAAAAACCAAGCACCGCCTTCAGGATTTCTAAGGGTATAAATTTTTGATGTCACTCCTCGCTACCTATCACAGTTTTGAAGGCCATAAAATGCCAAGATAGCCCAAAACCCCCCAAAATGACCCCATTTTGGAAAGTAGACACCCCAAGGAAATTGCTAAGAGGCATGTTGAGCCCATTGAATATTTTTTTTTTTTGTCCCAAGTGATTGAATAATGACAAAAAAAAAAAATGTACAAAAAGTTGTCACTTAATGATATATTGCCCAAACATGCCATGGTTATATGCGGAATTGCACCCCAAAATACATTTGGCTGCTTCTCCTGAGTTCGGGGATACCACATGTGTGGGACTTTTTGAGAGCCTAGCCGCGTACGGGGCCCTGAAAACCAAGCACCGCCTTCAGGATTTCTAAGGGCACAAATTTTTGATTTCACTCCTCACTACCTATCACAGTTTTGAAGGCCATAAAATGCCAAGATAGCACAAAACCCCCACAAATGACCCCATTTTGGAAAGTAGACACCCCAAGCTATTTGCTGAGAGGCATGGTGAGTATTTTACAGCTCTCATTTGTTTTTGAAAATGAAGAAAGACGTTTTTGTTTTTTTTTCAATTTTCAAAACTTTGTGACAAAAAGCGAGATGTGCAATTCCACATATAACCATGGCATGTTTGAGCAATATATAATTTAGTGACAGCTTTTTGTACATTTTTTTTTTTTTTTTTTTTTTTTGTCATTATTCAATCACTTGGGACAAAAAAAAAATATTCAATGGGATCAACATGCCTCTCAGCAATTTCCTTGGGGTGTCTACTTTCCAAAATGGGGTCATTTGGGGGGGTTTTGAACTGTCCTGGCATTTTATGCACAACATTAGGAAGCTTATGTCACACATCATCCACTCTTCTAACCACTTGAAGACAAAGCCCTTTCTGACACTTTTTGTTTACATGAAAACATTTTTTTTGCAAGAAAATTATGTTGAACCCCCAAACATTATATATTTTTTTTAAAGCAAAGGCCCTACAGATTAAAATAGTGGGTGTTGCATTTTTTTTCCACACCGTATTTGCGCAGCGATTTTTCAAACGCATTTTTTTGGGGAAAAACACACTTTTTTTTATTTTTAATGCACTAAAAAACACTATATTGCCCAAATGTTTGATGAAATAAAAAAGATGATCTTAGGCCGAGTACATGGATACCAAACACGACATGCTTTAAAATAGTGCACAAATGCGCAGGGGCGACAAACTACATTAATTTTTAAAAGCATTTAAAAGCCTTTACAGGTTACCACGTTAGATTTACAGAGGAGGTCTACTGCTAAAATGACTGCCCTCGATCTGACCTTCGCGGTGATACCTCACATGCATGATGCAATTGCTGTTTACATATGACGCTAGACCGACGCTTGCATTCGCCTTTGCGCAAGAGCAGGGGGGGGGGACAGCGGTGCTTTTTTTTTTTTTTTCTTTTTTTTATTATTTATTTTGCTTTTTTTTTTTTTCTTTTTAAACTGTTCCTTCCATATTTTTTTTATTTTTTATTGTTATCTCAGGGAATGTAATTATCCCCTATGATAGCAATAAGTAGTGACAGGTACTCCTTCTTTTTTTTTTTTTTTTTTGAAAAAAAATTGGGGGGTTAGACCCTAGATCTTTCCTCTGCCCTCAAAGCATCTGACCACACCAAGATCGGTGTGATAAAATGCTTTCCCAATTTCCCAATGGCGCTGTTTATATCCGGGGGGGGGGGGCATTCTCTCCCACTGCTTGTAAAAGCAGTCTAGAGGCTAATTATCTGCTAGAATTGCTTTTACATGAAAGCCGGCCACTGGCTGAAAAGAATGATACCAAGATGATACCTAAACCTGCAGGCATCATTCTGGTATAAACATTCAAAGTCCAGCAACATACCAATATGTTGCTGGTCCTTGTTGGACATGTATTGTAATCTTTTTTTTCATGCAGCCTGTTGGCTGAACAAAAAAAAGAGATTGATCGGTGGGTATGCCCACCATTAGAATACCTCCCTTCATCCACCCACTTCTAATGATGGGCATATATGCCGAAGCATGGGGGCATCCTCCCGCAAAAAAGTTATGCCGCGTACACACGGTCGGACTTTTCCACGGGCAAGCCTCCGTCGGAATTTCGACCGTATATACGCGGCATTAGGAGCAAAATCGCTCCTCCGCCCCTGCTGCCCCCATGCTTCGGCATATATGCTCTTTTTTTTAACTGTGGTGGTGAAATCACCTCCTACAGCGTTGGAGTCACGGCTTTATGTATCGTGGGAGCAAACGCTGTTGCTGTCAAGATAAATAGATCCGCGCTGCAACTGAATGGCGTACCTGCTAAGCAAATGGTGGTTAACATTAAAACAAAGTAACATTACAGTACAACAGTAAGACCTTACCATACCATACCTGCAAAGCAAATACCAAAACAAAACCTAGTAAAAAATAAAACATTTTTTTAACGCAACCTGTGCCTAAAATATTAATATGCCGAAGCATGGGGGCATCCTCCCGCAAAAAAGTTATGCCGCGTACACACGGTCGGACTTTTCCACGGGCAAGCCTCCGTCGGAATTTCGACCGTATGTACGCGGCATTAGGAGCAAAATCGCTCCTCCGCCCCTGCTGCCCCCATGCTTCGGCATATATTTTTTTTTAACTGTAGGGGTGAAATCACCTCCTACAGCGTTGGAGTCACGGCTTTATGTATCGTGGGAGCAAACGCTGTTGCTGTCAAGATAAATAATTCCGCGCTGCAGTTGAATGGCGCACCTGAAAACAAAAAATTACATACCTGAAAAGCAAGCATGATAAAACATTGCAGAATAGAATACAGTAAAAAAGAGCAGAACAATAGAGAGAAAATAGAGAGAGAACAATAAAACGACAACTATTTTTTATTTATTTTTTTATATATTTTTTTGTGTTTTGTTTTTTCCTTTTTTTTTTTTTTTTTTTTCTTTTTTACACTTTTTTTTTTTGTAACTTCAACAACTGTAATGGTTCGGGTCTCTCAAAATGTAATGGCATCTTGGGAGACCCTGTGTAAGTGTGTCCTAGTCTGTGAAATGCTGTACCCTACGCTAAAACTTCACTTTTGAGTGGTAGCGTTCAAAACATTCACCAAGGCAAAGACCAGGTTTGTCAGAACAGAGTGGACAAAAAACACGGGTGTCACGCCTAAATCCGCGCTTGCTACAGACACGACATCTTTTTTGGGGGTTTCGTTGGGTAGGGGTACTCTTGAGGGCATACGGATAATGCCTCTCATGCAGCCGGCTTACTGCATTTGGTTGGGGATGGTGAGGTGCAGAACCGCCTGGATACAGGAGGTCTGTGACTATCTCATTCTGGAATTTTAGAAGAGATAACGTCCCGCCTGAAGCTCTGTATAGCACATGAGCGTTCAGCAAAGCCAATTGGAATAAGGATAGAGACACTTTTTTGTACCAGCGTCTCGCCTTACGGTCAATTAGATACGGCACCAGCAACTGGTCGTTGAGGTCCACCCCTCCCATATTTTTGTTATATTCGTGGACACAGAGGGGTTTCTCCACAACACCAGTCGCCGTACGAATTTGGACTGTCGTGTCTGCATGAAGGGAGGTAAGAAGGAAAACATTCTTATTGTCCCTCCACTTCATAGCGAGCAAGTTATTACACTTCAAGCAGGCTCTCTCCCCCAGCCTAAGACGGGCATCTACAAGCCGCTGGGGAAAGCCCCGGCGATTAGGTCGCACGGTGCCACATGCTCCAATCTGATGATCAAACAAGTGACTAAACAGTGGCACGCTCGTGTAATAATTGTCCACATACAAGTGGTACCCCTTTCCGAATAAGGGTGACACCAAGTTCCACACTATCTTGCCAGCGCTCCCTATGTAATCCGGGCAGTTGACCGGCTCAACCTGACTATCTTTTCCCTCATAAACCGTAAAGCTCCATACATAGCCTGTTGCCCTGTCGCAGAACTTATAGAGCTTGACCCCATATCTGGCACGCTTGCTGGGAAGGTACTGCTTGAAAGCCAAGCGGCCAGAAAATTTAATCAGGGACTCATCAATGCAAACAACTTGATCGGGAATAAACAAGGCTGCAAAACGTTCGTTGAAGTGGTTTATGAGGGGCCGAATTTTATAGAGCCGGTCATATTCAGGGTCTCCACGTGGATGGCAAAGTTCATTGTCGTTGAAGTGCATGAACTGCAAAATCTGCTCGTATCGTTTCCTGGGCATGGAGGCAGAGAACACGGGCATGTGGTCAATTGGGTGCGTGGACCAATAAGCACGCAATGACGGGAATTTATGTGTGACCATGTTGAGGGAAAGGCCCAGAAAGGTCTTAAATTCGGAAACCGTAATTGGTTTCCAATCTTTGGCAATGGAAGGCTACTGGGGGTTAGCGGCGATGAATTGACCAGCATATAAATTACTCTGGTCCACAATAGATCTATAGAGATCTTCCGTGAAAAACAGCGAATGAAAATCAATTGGCATAAAATCAGCTGTTTCCACCTGAATACCGGGTTGGGCAGTGAATGAGGAAAGTACGGGTTCTGCAGAAGTGGTGGGGACCCAATCAGGATAGGCGAATTCTGCAGGAAGGGCACTATGTGCACGACGGGCCTGCCTTTGTCTTCTTGTTGGCAGCGGGGCACTACTTGTGCTTGCCAGCTTGAACTGCACTTATGGGACTCGCCACGTCACCACGTGATACTGCAGTGCTGGATGTACGCCCAGGCTGTACTAGGCGGCTGGTGCTTGCCAATTCACCAGAAGGAATAGCGGCGCTAGTACTACTCTGCTCCATGATACGAGAGCCCTGCGGTTCTTGCTCCTCAACAACCTCAGAAGATCGGGATCGGGTACGCCTGACCTTAGCAGGGACCTCAACTTCGTCGTCAGAGCTATCTGACGAGGAGCCGCTGACTTCACTGTCTTCTACGGGAAGGTATTCTGAGCCTGAATCTGACAGATGCGTGACCTCCTCTTCACTATCTTTCATGCTCAGAATCTCGTAGGCCTCTTTACTAGTGTACCTTCGTCTTGCCATTTTGGGCTCTAAATTTAGGGGTACACTAGTAAGATTCACAGGAAAAAAAAAGCACCTGACTGTCAGCAAATGTATCAAACGCTACCAAAAAAACTGTTAGCGATCGCAGGGATCAGGACTGTCTCTGCGAACGCTGCAGTTATGTGTGTTGTGTTTGGTAAGTGACAGTGATCGATACTGCACTTGGGTGGCCTGGGCTGGGCTGGGCTGGGCGGAGGGGCTAAACGCAGGCGCTAGCAGGTATCTGGGCTGATCCCGCTAACACTGCGTTTTTGGGAACCCTAAACCGCTGGGGACGCTAGTATAGATCTGTTCAGATACTATACCACTAAGGGAGGTGTATGCTTTGCGCGTGGGTGTTAGCGTTACTGGCACAAACCTGACGCTGCCTGGGGTGACGTAGACCCTCTCTGGCGCTAAAACCTAATTGATATCAGCCGCCGGGCGATCAGGGGGGTTAAACCTTTATTGGGTTATATACGGCGGATGCCCTGATGCTATAAAAAGCAAACTAACCAACCAGCGTCACCCGTAAAACTTATATGGTGATCACTGGTGAAAGGGTTAACTAGGGGCAATCAGGGGGTTAAAACCTTTATTATGTTATATATGGGGGTACCCGACGCTATATAAAAACCTGACGGGTAACCTAAATAACTAAATAACTAACCGGCTAACCAGTGTCACCAGTAAAACTTATACGGTGATCACTGGTGAAAGGGTTAACTCTAGGGGCAATCAGGGGGTTAAAATAATATTTGGGGGTACCTGACGCTATAAAAACCTGCGGCGAAACTAAAAATAAATAACTGGCTATCTAGGGCACCACCGGCACTAAATACAGCGATCGGAAATATGATCGCTTAGTTACGCTGGCGTTAGGGGGTGAAAGGGTTACCTGGGGGGCGATCAAGGGGTTAAACCTTTTATTAGGGGGGGTTAGGGGGCTACCCTGGACCTAAAGGGGCCTAAACCTAACTGCCCTGCAAGTTTTTACTGTCACAAATGACACTGATTGCAGTGATCAGTAAAAAAATGACCACTGCAAATGGTGCACTGTGACTGGGGGTACTGGGGGTGATCTGGGGGTGACTGGGGGGTGTAAGTGTGCCTACGTGTACTGGTGTCAGTGGGCTGTTGGTGCACTTACTGTGAGATGTCTTCACTCCTCGCGCCGGATTGAAAAGACCGACACGTGGAGAGATGACATCACTTCCTCTGCCTGTGTTTACATTACACAGGCAGGGAAGCTTTCTCATTCGACGGGAGCGATCGTGAGGGGGTGGCAGGAATCGAACGGCCGTCCCCTCATCCCGGATCGCTCCTGAACAATTAACAGCCGCTCACTGTAAAGGCGATACACAGCCAACTATACAAAGGCGATCACGTACATATACGTGATTGTGCCATTCTGCCGACGTATATTTACAGTGGGCGGTCGTTAAGTGGTTAACACATGCGCTTTAGCGTGCAGACCTAATATACCTACCACACCAATTAAGACTGAAAATGGGACCTGCAGTATTGATGCTAGGAAAGCAGGGAAATGCAACACATGGTGCATTGGGGTACCATTCACAAGAAATGGTGCACGTAACGAGAGAGAGAGAGAGAGTATACCGTAGGCAGCAGGACAGTGTAGTTTAGTGTATTATGGTGGTCAGTGTAGTGTATTGTAGTGTAGTGTAGTATAGTATGGTGGTTAGTGTAGTGTAGTATAGCTTAGTATGGTGGTCAGTGTAGTGTACAGTATAGTACAGTGGTCAGTGTAGTGTAATATAGTATGGTGGTCAGTGTAGTGTAGTATAGTTTAGTATGGTGGTCAGTGTAGTGTACAGTGGTCAGTGTAGTATAGTATGGTGTACAGTATAGTATGGTGGTCAGTGTAGTGTACAGTGTAGTGTGGCACGGTGGTCAGTATAGTGTAGTATGGTGGTTTTAGTGTAGTGTAGTGTTGTATTATAGTGGTCAGTAATGTAATCCGGTTGGTCAGTACTTTTTGTATTGTTGGAAAGGACTATGGGAGTGTCTAAGTCTACAGGTTAGGGGGGGCACAAATAACTTGCCTTGCCCCGGGTGCTGACAACCCACGCTACCCCACTGGCACTACTATCACCACTAGTTTTCAGTTGTAGATGCCTTCTTTCAAATTAACCACTGTTGATTCTTGGGGCATAAAGTCAGCTTGATATTGATGCACAGGAGACAATATAACCTCATTTAGTCTAAGGCCCCTTTCACACTTGTGCGACTTGTCCTGCGACTTGGGACTTCAAAGTCGCATGACAAGTCGTACCCCATGATTTCCAATGAGTACCATTCATATCTGTGCGACTTCAAGTCTCACTGACTTCAAACTAGTCCCTGTACTTCTTTGGTTCGACTGAGCAAACATGGCAGTGAGAACTTATGAATGTTTTATCGCTGGAGGGGACTGTAGTTCTCATTTAAATGTAGCCTTGTGCTTTGTTTTATGCTCAAACAAGTGTTTGAGCAGGACTCAATTTAAATGCAAAAGGCAGAATTTGACAACAATGCTCTTCTAAACAACTGCTGAATCTATGATTTGGCACAGAGATGTTCCAGCTCACGCAGTCTATGGATGAGGGGCTACAATATGTACCTTTTTCATGCAGAAAAGGGAAGGATGCTGCAAACTGCACATATCACAAAGCATCAACTGCTGATGGAATCAAAGACGCGTAGGGAGAGGTCTCATAACCCTATTTTGTTGTTGAGCCATCTATCCAGCTTATGTGTCTATGTTCACTGGAAGGGAATGACGCAATCTTTTTTTTCGTTCTGCTGTTTGGTGATGAATGTGATGTGCTAGCAAGAATCTGTGAGGTGGGACCATGGGAGTGCCATACATAACACATGGGGGTCAGTGTTGCCATCCTTATAGATTGGAATTTACTGACACAACACCCCAAATTTACTGGCACAGCCAAGTTTTTATTGACATTTGCAAAAGTTACAAAATTACAGTTTTAAGTACAAGTTTCGGTATTTAGGCTACAAGTACAATGTGTGATTTAAGGTAGATATTAAGACAAAAAACATATTTCTTATTTTATTTTCGATATAGTAAGTAATGCTGTGCGTGCGGTTTGCAATGACTTATATAGGCATGGGGTGTGGTCCACTGGGTGATGTCACCCGCCCCCTTATGACGTCGCAGTCCCATCATGGGAGCATTAAAGGGGGCTCCCAAATTCCGATAAGCCTCCCGCCCGCAGACCCCGACAACCAACGGCCAGGGTTGTCGGGAAGAGGCCCTTGTCCCCATCAACATGGGGGCAGGGTGCTTTGGGGTGGGGGGCCGCAGAGCGCCCCCTGCCCCAAAGCACCCACCCCCCCATGTTGAGGGCATGCGGCCTGGTACGGTTCAGAAGGGGGGGCGCTCGCTCGTCCCCACCCCCTTTCCTGACCGACCGGGCTGCGTGCTCGGATAAGGGTCTGGTATGGATTTTGGGGGGACCCCTACGCTGTTTTTTTGGCATAGGGGGTTCCCCTTAAAATCCATACCAGACCGAAGGGCCTGGTATCGTCTGAGGGGGGAACCCCACGCCAATTTTATTTTTTTTCATTTTTTGGCGGGGTTCTCCTTCATCCTCAGCACGCATGTCGCACCGCAAGTCGGATCATGATGATCCGACTTGCGGTGCGACTTCTATTCAAATCAATCAGGAAACCATTGGTTTTGAATAGAGCCAGAGAAATAGAGCCAGAGAATAGAGCCTTTTTTTGGCGTTTTTTTCCCGCCGAAAAACGGCACTTTGAACGCAAATTTTTCGCGTTCAGAAAAAAGCCCATAAACGGCACTGCTCATTAACGCCAAAAAACGACCATGTGTACATGAACACATAGGCTAACATAGAGTGCAGTTAATGGGCTTTTTCTAAAAACGCCAATAAACTGCAGTTTATCAGCTTCAGTGTACATGGAGCCTAAATTTCCCCCTTGTTTATGTTACTAGTTACCGTAGATTATATTTGGTGGGATATTGAACTAAAGTAGCGCCAGTTGTCTTGTATGTTTCATGTTGCTAAAAATGTGTGTACTGTGAAGCACATTATCATTGATTTATACAGTGTTGAACTTTGTAGTCAGTATCCAAGAGCACGACTCTCGCAAATTCTCATGCTTTGTGAACATAATAAATAGAAGATTACATAAAGTCCTGTCAGTGAAGATGTTCTGTAAAGTGGCTAAGTAGTTAGTCTTGCCCTGTAGCACTGAGGCTTTGGATGCATATGCCACCAGGGACACTATCTGCATGGTTTTTCTCCCACTATCCAGCTTCACCCCAGACCTTTTATGCATATGTTTATCTTTTTATGACTTTGATTTGTCTTTTTGTTTTTCTTTCAAAGACCATCATGAATCTGCATAACAAAAACTGACGTTAAGAGGAATAACCGACAACATGGACACTTCAATGGAAGCTGTATGGAGAAACTTCTCTGTGCCCAATATGACCGATATCGCAAATACCACCAATGGCAGTCCATCAATGTCTATCAACAGACTTTTTCCTGCACTCTTGGAATGTTTCGGTATCATTATGTGTGGATACATTGCTGGTAGAGCCAACATAATAACTCCTACTCAGGCAAAAGGACTAGGCAACTATGTTTCCCGGTTTGCACTTCCAGCGTTGCTTTTTAAAAACATGGTTGTCCTAAATTTCTCAGATGTCAACTGGTCGTTCCTCTACAGCATCATTATTGCCAAAGCCTCAGTCTTTATCATAGTTTGTGTGTTAACTTTATTGGTGGCAAATCCACAAACTCGTTTCAGCAAAGCTGGACTTTTTCCTATATTTGCTACTCAGAGCAATGATTTTGCACTTGGTTATCCTATTGGTAAGTAATCTTGTACTCTTTGTATAGTTTTCTTACAACTGACCTCCAGGGAAACTGCTGAATACACACCTAATATATAGTCGTATACCTCAGCCAGCAAGGTGACACCAGTTCCTTTTTTTATATTTTTGAGTACAGTGGTGTCGCTTCCCTCTTGCTAAAATGGACAATAAACCCTCGTTCACATTGAATGCGGCTTTGAAATTGTGCAACTTCATCTGAAATCGCACGATTTCAAAGCCGCATGTCAGTGCAACTTTAAAGACATCTGAGCGGCTTCATGCACGGATGTCTATGCAAGTCTCACCCAAAATTGCCAAAAGTAGTGCAGGAATGACTTTTTCAATTCGATGCAGCACCGCAAAGTTGGCGTTGCATTGATTTGTCAATAGGGTGTGACTTGTCCTGCGATTTGACCTGTCAAATCGCAGGACAAGTCGCTCCAATGAGAGCGAGGGCTTGAGCATCACCACACTCGTAACACATCAGCCCTGCTCTTTGCTCCAGTCGGTATGTAACCGTCAGTACATGTGCATACAGCTGAGCCTGATTTGGTTATTAGTATTTCCTCTTCCTCTCTGCCTGATTACTGCTGTGCACAAGGGATGACAATGGCTGATGTCCATGGCAAAGTGTAAGAAAAATATGCGCACCACACAAAAAGTATACAAGTCCAAATGTGTTTATTTCTTCATGTAAATCCAAAGAAAGCAAAGACAAACATTTTGTTTCAGGGAATGTCAGGTTCTCTTTTCAATAGGGAAATTGGTTCCTTTTATCCAAAAGCATGAATCTGCAGTTGGTTGTGGGCGAGTAGAGCAGCTTTCACAACCTTTTTAACAAGGAGGAACCATTGTAAGTAACTCTTGGGTCTCTGTGAACCTGTGCTAATAATTACTATATCTATAGCTTAAAGTGTTTGTTACCCCAACATTTCACATTCCTGATATGTGTCTGCTGTACCATCTACTTGTATGAGAAAGTCTCCTGATCTCTTTATATTGCTTCTTTTGTGTGATTTGCCTGGTGATCCTGTCGGTCCCTCTGCTTTCCTTCTAAAATCTGTCCACTCTAAGCAGGATAACACACTGGTCAGTTTCTGCTGGGAACTCATCCTGCTCTCCTCCAACGATCAGTCCTGTACTGACATGCCCACCCTGTACAGCTATTCACTGGGAATCTCAGTGTTCTGTTGTTTCTCTCCCCCCCCCCCAGCTCTTATGCAGCTCAGAACAGAGGGAATGCGATCTCTTATAAAAAAAGGGGGGGGGGAAAGGGATTTATAATGTTTTTTTTTTTTTTATATCTATGTGCAAATATTTTGACTTTCATTTCCATTTTAAACTGAGTGGGCTGTTTACAAGGTGATCATTTACAAACACTTTAAGGTACCTTGGCACAAACCGTAAGTTTGAATATAAAAATAAATAAAAGGATAAGCATTGTGACATTCATGTTTTACACCCACTTGTATATGACACTTATTTTCAGTAATAATAATGAAATTCAATAAAAATTATTAAAAGCCAGAAAAATTGCAAACAGTGAAAATTTTAGTGTTCCCTTACATCAGTGAAAAGGTATAAATTGAAGCATATAAAAAAAAAAAAAAAAAAAAAAAAAGAAACAAACATAATAAATTCATATACTGAATACTATCAATACAAGTCTTAATACCCATGGGGTTACCAGAATATAGAATATGTTACTATATTGGTCCAATAAGACCCGGTTCACACAGGGGTGACTCGTCAGGCGACTCAGCCGCCTGACGAGTCGCGTCCTGTTCTGTACAATGGAACCGTTCTAATAGGAGCGACTCAAGTCGCTCCGACTTAGAAAAAGGTTCCTGTACTACTTTGGGGCGACTTCCATTGACTTCAATACAGAAGTAATTTTGCAAGTCACCTCTGAAGTCGTGTGGAGATCGCCCGGCAGAGTCGCGGGACAAGTCGTGCCACCCCTGTGTGAACCGGGTCTAAACATCCAGTTGTAAATTAATAAATTAAAGTTTGATAAATAAAGTGTGGGATATGTGGATCTGAAAACACCTAATGCGCATTGTTTGAGAAAGTTGATTTATCCTCCATCTCAAGTTCTTGTGTAAACATACTTGTTTGCTTTTTACCATCCAATAAGCTAGTGTGTACCGGATTGCTCTCACACTTGGCTGGTTAACCTGATGGTATCATTTTTCAATTTAAAGTAACACTTAAGTGTTTTATTATTTGAATATAAAAAAATGTTGTACTTATCTTCTCTGTGCAGTGGTTATGCACAGAACAGCCCCGATTCTCCTCTTCTGGGGTCCCATGCCGGTGCTCCAGGCTCCTCCCTTCTTTGGTGAGTGCTCAATAGAAAGCCACCTTAGGATGCATTAAGGTAAAAAACCTTAAAATGAAAGTTCAGTCTCAAACTAACTATCTCTCTAAATCTACTCGCAGCCACATTCTAAGATTATTCTATCTTAACCCTGTAAAGCAAAAATCGCTATACATAAGTTTTTTTAAAACCGCTCCAGTCCGGTCTCCAGCAGTAGATGCTGTGTGCAGGAGAGAACTGACAACAGCTGGGAAGTGACGTCACCCATAGAGTTACTATGGGGCTTCGGTTGTCGGCTGCCTTTTCTCCTTTTCTGCACACTCCCATACACAGAAGGTGCCACTGTCAGCTCAGTGTGGGACCAAACCAGAGCGGCTTGGGAGGTTTGGACTCTTCATGTAGTTGTGACTGGGCGGGATTGAATGCTAATTAGGATGTATTCCATCCCACCCACCATCAGATCTGTGAAGGAAGTTACATCATTTGCACAGTCTCAAAGACCACAGAGGGGTGCGCTTTAGGCTAGAGATGCAACAGGAAGTGGCTGCGGAAGGGACTCGGTCTACAGAAACATGGTACAGAGGTATGATCTATGCCGGGATTAATCATTCACTTCAGTTCTAGTGAAAATAAAGTTGGAGCTCAGCTTTAAGGCTTTAGAACCACTTTAATTCGTTGGTTTACATACCATTCAGTTTACCACGTTATTCTGTTATAACCAACATCTAGTAATAGTTGCCTTTTAACTAGACTTGTTCTGTAAAGCTGTAGACTTTTCATAGCCTATCTTAGCCACTTTTTAAATTCTACAAAAGTGTCAGGAACATAACCCAACATTTTATATCCACACAGGTAGAACTCACACATTGATCCATTCACCATGGGCAGGCAGATGTGTGAACTTTGTGGAATCGTCCCGTTCTAGTGACATCATTTTTATTACATTTTTTAAAGGTGTTTATTTAGTTTTAACATAAATAAACATACAAAATAAGGAAACAAAAAAAAAAGGGGGGGGGGGGGGAACAACAACATTGGCATGCAAGGTACATAGGAAAAATACAAGCAATATCAATTCTGTTCACACAACATGAATACCCAAAAGTGGGCAATCAAACTCCCAAGACTCTCGGACAGTTAAGAGTCAGGAATTCCTAAGGGATAAGATCATCAGGAACAGGGTTATAGGGAATACACCGTGCCAGGGAAGAAGATTCACACATAAGATAAAAAGTGATCTTGTGCAGTAATTGTCACAAACCGTGAAATAATGGTGCACTAATCACACCAAATAAAGTCCAATTAGTGGTGAATGAATAAAAACAGTCCTTAACCACTTAAGCCCCGGACCATTTCGGGCCATTAGGACCAGGCCTGTTTTTGGGATTCGGCACTGCGCTGCTTTAACTGTAAATTGTGCGGACATGCAATGTTGTACCCAAATGAAATTTGCGTCCTTTTCTTCCCACAAATAGAGCTTTCTTTTAATGGTATTTGATTGCCTCTGCGATTTTTATTTTTTGCGATATAAACGGAAAAAGACCGAAAATTTTGAAAAAAAATGATATTTTCTACTTTTTGTTATAAGAAAAATCGAATAAACTCAATTTTAGTCAGACATTTAGGCCAAAATGTATTCAGCCACATGTCTTTAGTAAAAAAAATGTCAATAAACGTATATTTATTGGTTTGCGCAAAAGTTATAGCGTTTACAAACTAGGGTACATTTTCTGAAATTTACACAGCTTTAAATTTATGACTGCCTATCTCATTTCTTGAGGTGCTAAAATGGCAGGGCAGTACAAAACCCCCCCAAATGACCCCATTTTGGAAAGTAGACACCCCAAGGAAATTGCTGAGAGGCATGTTGAGCCCATTGAATATTTTTTTTTTTTGTCCCAAGTGATTGAATAATGACAAAAAAAAAAAAAAAAAAAAAATTACAAAAAGTTGTCACTAAATGATATATTGCTCACACATGCCATGGTTATATGTGGAATTGCACCCCAAAATACATTTTGCTGCTTCTCCTGAGTACGGGGATACCACATGTGTGGGACTTTTTAGGAGCCTGGCCACGTACGGGACCCCGGAAACCAAGCACCGCCTTCAGGATTTCTAAGGGCGCAAATTTTTGATTTCATTCCTCACTACCTATCACAGTTTCGAAGGCCATAAAATGCCAAAATAGCACAAAACCCCCCCAAATGACCCCATTTTAGAAAGTAGACACCCCAAGGAAATTGCTGAGAGGCCTGTTGAGCCCGTTGAATATTTTTTTTTTTTGTCCCAAGTGATTGAATAATGACAAAAAATAAAAATAAAAAATAAATTACAAAAAGTTGTCACTAAATGATATATTGCTCACACATGCCATGGTTATATGTGGAATTGCACCCCAAAATACATTTTGCTGCTTCTCCTGAGTACGGGGATACCACATGTGTGGGACTTTTTAGGAGCCTAGCCGCGTACGGGACCCCGAAAACCAAGCACCGCCTTCAGGATTTCTAGGCACAAATTTTTGATTTCACTCCTCACTACCTATCACAGTTTCTAAGGCCATAAAATGCCAAAATAGCACAAAACCCCCCCAAATGACCCCATTTTGGAAAGTAGACACCCCAAGCTATTTGCTGAGGAGGCATGGTGAGTATTTTACAGCTCTCATTTGTTTTTGAAAATGAAGAAAGAAAATTTTTTTTTTTTTTTTTTTTTTTTTCAATTTTCAAAACTTTGTGACAAAAAGCGAGATCTGCAAAATACTCACAATACCTCTCAGCAAATAGCTTGGGGTGTCTACTTTCCAAAATGGGGTCATTTGGGGGGGTTTTGTGCCATCTGGGCATTCCATGGCCTCCGAAACTGTGATAGGCAGTGAGAAGTAAAATCAAAAATTTACACCCTTAGAAAGCCTGAAGGCGGTGCTTTGTTTTTGGGGTCCCGTACGCGGCTAGGCTCCCAAAAAGTCTCACACATGTGGTATCCCTGTACTCAGGAGAAGCAACAGAATTTATTTTGGGGTGTAATTCCACATATGCCCATGGCATGTTTGAGCAATATATCATTTAGTGACAACTTTGTGCAAAAAAAAAATAAAAAAATAAAAATTGTCTTTTTTCCGCAACTTGTGTCAACATATAAAATATTCCATGGACTCGACATGCCTCTCAGTATATAGCTTGGGGTGTCTACTTTCCAAAATGGGGTCATTTGGGGGGGTTTTGAACTGTTCTGGCATTTTATACACAACATTAGGAAGCTTACATCCACTCTTCTAACCACTTGCAGACAAAGCCCTTTTTGACACTTTTTGTTTACATGAAAACATATTTTTTTTTTGCAAGAAAATTATGTTGAACCCCCAAACATTATATATATTTTTAAAGCAAAGGCCCTACAGATTAAAATGGTGGGTGTTGCATTTTTTTTTTCTACACAGTATTTGCGCAGCGATTTTTCAAACGCATTTTTTGGGGAAAAAATACACTTTTTTAAATTTTAATGCACTAAAACACACTATATTGCCCAAATGTTTGATGAAATAATAAAGATGATCTTAGGCCGAGTACATAGATACCAAACACGACATGCTTTAAAATTTCGCACAAACGCGCATTGGCGACAAACTACATACATTTTTAAAAGCCTTTACAGATTACCCCGTTAGATTTACAGAGGAGGTCTACTGCTAAAATGACTGCCCTCGATCTGACCTTCGCGGTGATACCTCACATGCATGGTGCAATTGCTGTTTACATATGACGCCAGACCGACGCTTGCGTTCGCCATTGGGCAAGAGCAGGGCAGGACAGGGGTGCTTTTTTTTTTTTTTTTTATCATTAATTTTGCTTTTTTATTTTATTTTTAAATTGTTCCTTACATATATTTTTTTTTTTTAATAATTTTTATTGTTATCTCAGGGAATGTAAATATCCCCTATGATAGCAATAGGTAGTGACAGGTACTCTTTTTTTGAAAAAACTGGGGTCTTCTAGACCCTAGATCTTTCCTCTGCCCTCAAAGCATCTGACCACACCAAGATCGGTGTGATAAAATGCTTTCCCAATTTCCCAATGGCGCTTTTTATATCCGGGGGGGGGGACATTCCCTCCCACTGCTTGTAAAAGCAGTCCAGAGGCTAATTAGCCGCTGTGATTGCTTTTACATGAAAGCCGGTCGCTGGCTGAAAAGAATGATACCAAGATGATGCCTAAACCCGCAGGCATCAATCTGGTATAACCATTCAAAGTCCAGCAACATACCAGTACGTTGCTGGTCCTTGTTGGACATGTATTGTAATCTTTTTTTTTCATGCAGCCAGTTGGCTGAACGAAAAAAGAGATTGATCGGTGGGTATGCCCACCATTAGAATACCGCCCTTCATCCACCCACTTCTAATGATGGGCATACATGCACCATTTATATATGCCGAAGCATGGGGGCATCCTCCCGCAAAAAAGTTATGCCGCACACACATGGTCAAACGTTTCCACGGGCAAGCCTCCGTCGGAATTTCGACCGTATGTATGCGGCATTAGGAGCAAAATTGCTCCTCCGCCCTGCTGCCCCCATGCTTCGGCATATATGCTTTTTTTTTTTTAACTGTGGTGGTGAAATCACCTCCTACAGCACTGGAGTCGCAGGGATCAGGCCTGTCTCTGCGAACGCTGCAGTTATGTGTGTTGTGTTTTGTAAGTGACAGTGATCGATCGATACTGCACTTGGGTGGCCTGGGCTGGACGGAGGGGCAAAACGCAGGTGCTAGCAGGTATCTGGGCTGATCCCGCTAACACTGCGTTTTTGGGAACCCTAAACCGCTGGTATAGATCTGATCAGATCAGATATTGATCTGTTCAGATACTATACCACTAAGGGGGGTGTATGCTTTACGCGTGGGTGTTAGCGTTACTGGCACTAACCTGACGCTGCCTGGGGTGTGACGCAGACCCTCTCTGACGCTAAAACCTAATTGATATCACCCACCGGGCGATCAGGGGGTTAAACCTTTATTGGGTTATATACGGCGGGTGCCCTGACACTATAAAAAGCAAACTAACTAACCAGCGTCACCCGTAACACTTATATGGTGATCACTGGTGAAAGGGTTAACTAGGGGCAATTAGGGGGTTAAAACCTTTATTAGATCATATTTGGGGGTACCTGACGCTATAAAAACCTGCGGCGAACCTAAAAAAAATGACTGGCTACCGATTGGCATCACCGACACGAAGACAGCGATCAGAAAAACGATCGCTTAGTGACAGTGGTGATAGGGGGTGAAAGGGTTACCTGGGGGGCGATCAAGGGGGTTAAACCTTTATTAGATAATATATTGGGGTACCCGACGCTATAAAAACCTGCGGCGAACCTAAAAAAAATTACTGGCTACCGATCGCCATCACTGATGCTAAGACAGCCATCAGAAAAATGATCGCATAGCGACAGCGGTGATAGGGGGTGAAAGGGTTACCTGGGGGGCGATCAAGGGGGTTTAACCTTTATTAGATAATATATTGGGGTACCTGACGCTATAAAAACCTGCGGCGAACCTAAAAAAAATTACTGGCTACCGATCGCCATCACTGATGCTAAGACAGCATCAGAAAAACGATCGATTAGCGACAGCGGTGATAGGGGGTGAAAGGGTTACCTGGGGGGCGATCAAGGGGGTTAAAACCTTTATTAGATAATATATTGGGGTACCCGACGCTATAAAAACCTGCGGCGAACCTAAAAAAAATTACTGGCTACCGATCGCCATCACTGATGCTAAGACAGCCATCAGAAAAATGATCGCATAGCGACAGCGGTGATAGGGGGTGAAAGGGTTACCTGGGGGGCGATCAAGGGGGTTAAACCTTTATTAGATAATATATTGGGGTACCTGACGCTATAAAAACCTGCGGCGAACCTAAAAAAAATTACTGGCTACCGATCGCCATCACTGATGCTAAGACAGCATCAGAAAAACGATCGATTAGCGACAGCGGTGATAGGGGGTGAAAGGGTTACCTGGGGGGCGATCAAGGGGGTTAAACCTTTATTAGATAATATATGGGGGTACCCGACGCTATAAAAACCTGCGGCGAACCTAAAAAAAATTACTGGCTACCGATCGCCATCACTGATGCTAAGACAGCCATCAGAAAAATGATCGCATAGCGACAGCGGTGATAGGGGGTGAAAGGGTTATCTGGGGGGTGATCAGGGGGTTAAACCTTTATTAGGGGGGGTTAGGGGGCTACACTGGACCTAAAACTAAACTTTAGTGACACTTTCACAGTCACAAATGTCACTGATTGCAGTGATCACTAAATAAATGGTCACTGCAATCAGTGACACTGTGACTGGGGGCTGGGGGGTGATCTGGGGGGGTCTGGGGGTCCTGGGGGGGGCGATTAGTGTTCCTATGTGTCCTGGTGTCAGTGTAGTGTTGTGCTCACTGACCTGATGTCTTCTCTTGTACGGCGCTCGGTATATGTGAGCGCCGCACAGGAGATGACATCACTTCCTCCTGCCTCCTCTGTCTGAAACAGACAGAGGAGGCATTTCCATTCGCCGGGAGCGATCGCGAGGGGGGGGCCGGAATTGAAAGGCCGCCCCCTCATCTGGGATCGCTCCCGGTGAAGTAACGACCGCTCACGGCACAGAAGGGGGGTCCGGATGGACCCCCCAACTGTACAAAGGCAGTCACGTAGATCTACGTGATTCTGCCTGTCCGTGCCATTCTGCCGACGTAAATCGGCGGTGGGCGGTCGTTAAGTGGTTAATGATTAAACTTTCTCCAATAACTGATATTCATCCTGTGCCTTCACACAACTGTTAAGTGCTCCCAGAATTCTCACCTCTATACAGTGAATAACCAGCCTCAAAGATATAGGACTCTCCAGCCTTCAGGCTCCCGACTACCGGATACAATGTATCACGACGGGCTCCTCTATATGATGTGTTACCAGCTTCTAAGACACATAAGGTGATACCGATATCCAAGCTCCAAACGCCAGGCTTCAAGCTTCTAATTTATCGCTATGGGCTCTGGTTTACATAGGAATCAAATAGATAAAATGCCCTCCATAGTGTAGTATATTAAAACAAGGGGTAATTTATTTAAGACAAATGGATTCTTATATAAAAAGTGCAATATGATAAAAACCGTGGTGTTAGAACGCCTTCTCACGTCACTTACTTCCGGTCCGTGACTACACGTTACGACACCTGACTTCATCAGGGGAACCGGATTGGCTGTCAAATGATTCTATTTGTACACTAGGGACAGGAAGTAGTTTGGCCATTTTCTTGTAGTCGATGTCTAATAGGACATCGTGGCCATTTTCTTTTCATTTTACATCAGAGTTGCTGTGGTAAGCACTAAAAAAAGTAATTCCTGCAGTACTTTTTTTCAGTGCCGTGGGTTGCAACAAAAACTACCTCATTGAAATTCTGCTACGGTGAATAGAACTGCGTTGATATTTCGCTTTTGACAATTCAATTAGGTTTTGTAAAAAACAAACAATGCAACATGCTGGGATCAGCAAATTGGCGCTGTGTCTCCCCGCACACACCAGCGGCCATGTGACCAGTGCAGCTTGCTAGTGGGAACGAGCATTTAAAGTTAACCTGTGATTAGGGTATGCAGGCACTGCGGAGCAATTCATCTTCAAATTCACAGTAAAAGCACTGAAATATTTTTTTTAAGCCAGCTCAGCTTGCCCAGCTCCCCTACCCAGCAGTGACCCTACAGTCTTCTAGCCTTCTAAATGCCTGTAAACACAGAGCAAGAAGCAGGGTGAGTTGCTCTTCCAGGTGCTGTCACTACAGGAAGGGAGGAGTAGAGCTGTTGAGAGATTAGGAATTCAGTGCAATAGAGGTCATTAAAGACTTTTGTCTTCGCTGACCAAGCAAATTTTACTGCATACGATTTATACAAGTACTTAAATGTCCATAATCTGGCCATAGACTTACATTAAAAGTAAATTTTCACCTAGTATTGTGTCATTCATTATGTTTCAATTTCCAGTGCAGGAAAAATACCTGGCAACAAGATCATACATTCTTTCCAATAGCCTTCTCACTATTGTGATGCATTGTGGAAAAAAGTCTCCCCTAAAAACAGGAACCAGTCGGCATGTTTTCCCTATCGTGTGATCACCGTGACATGATCATGAAGTTTGTTGGCAAACAAACCTCCCCTGCTTCTGACAGTATTTTTCTGTATGCACTTTCTTTGCTTACATAAAAAAAAAAAAAATTTGTGGCACCTGTGCCATTACATATTCCTAACAAGTGGTATGAGAGGTCTAGGGGATATATCTGACCTCTCTTGGTTTCTAACAGCTAAGACACGTGTCAAACACAAGGCCCGTGGGCCAAATTCAGATGTTTCATATGGCCCTTGCACCCAGGGCTTTTTCAGTCATAAAAGCTGGGTGCACAGGTGCCGACCAATGATCGCCATGCAAATGAGAGAGAGACTGAGCTGCCCACGCTACTGGGAGGTACTAGAGCCGGGCTGGGTAGGTGAGATGCCTGGAAGCTTTTGATGGAAGAGGGGAAGAGGCGAGGGGGGGTGGGAGAGATGAGGGCTGTGGAGGGAGATGTGTGCAGAGGTCAGAACCGAGGAGGGGTGGAAGTGAGATGTGGACAGCCTGTGAAAGTGAGCTTAACCCTGCACAATGTGCATAGCACACCCCTAAACCATGCACACTCTATGTAGTGCACTCCTCAACCCTACACTCTGGAGACAGGACAACCCTGAACCCAGCACTTGGTACATAGCGTACCCCTGAACTCTGCACTCTGTGCATGGGGCAGCCCTGAAACTGCACCCTGTACATAGCGCATCCCTGAACTCTGCACATAACGCACCATAATACTGCTACGCTTGTGATGAGATTGAGCTTGACACCCCTGAGCAAAGACACGTGGATCTTGTTTAGAGTGTTGGCATGATTTGAAATTTCTGCGCTCATAGATAAACATAGGGCCTGTTATGTAAGCGTTGAAAATAAATTTCTCCCCAAAGCTTGTAAATGGAGGTGAATGAGGACACATGTTCACTTCAGCAAAGACCATACAGAGCTGTCGTGAAAATAAGGTAAAAAAACTCATTTTTGTCCATTTGTAAACCTATAAGGAAAAACCTGAGCAAAGTATTTGGGAAAACGGTAAAAATTAGCCATGCAAATTAGTCCCAGAGTATTTGTCAATTTAACATTCCAACTTTAGATGATGCTACATTTGCTCTGGACATCTATGCATCTATAAGGTTTAGTTTTAAGCAGGATGATAATGTGCCTAAATTCCCAGCCTGTATGTTGCCATTATTTGCTGGCATTGGTTGCTTTTGCTTGTTCATGATTGAAGTAGATTTGTTTTTTGTTGCCAAGTAGCAGAGACCCCAGTAGGCCAACGAACCACAGAACTATATTACCATCACTCACTGTTCAGACCAATACTGCTATTTCCTGTACTGCCTGTGATCACTAATGACTAACAAGACCTTCTTTTTCCCAGATCTTTCCTAATCGGTAAGTAATCTACTTGTCTAATTTTTTTCTAGTTGAGGCCTTGTACCAAACGACATATCCTAAATACCTCCAATATATATACTTGGTGGCCCCTGTGTCCCTCATGATGCTGAACCCATTGGGCTTTGTTCTCTGTGAGATCCAGAAATGGAGAGACAATCCTGTCACCTCACAAGGCAAAGTGAAGATCGTAGGACTTGCGCTTCTTCGTGTCTTCCAGAACCCCATTGTATTTATGGTATTTATAGGCATTGCCTTTAACTTTGCACTTGGACAGAAGATTCCTGTTTACTTGGAGAATTTTTTGGAAGGTCTGGCTAGCTCGTTCTCGGGATCAGCTTTATTTTACCTAGGGCTTACAATGGTCGGACAGACTAGCAAGCTTAAGAAATCATCTTTCGTTGCATTGCTTCTACTTATCACTGCAAAGTTGTGAGTATGATTTATGGTTTTTGAGTTTAAGCTTGCCAATTTTTTACTTTCATTAGATTGTAAAATGTCTCATCTGTTTGACTAGGCAATTTGCAAAGCAATCGAAAGTCTTATTTGCCTTTTTACATGCGCTGCCAAGGTTACTCAGCACATTTCTTCTTATGTGTATGTTAAGCAGTTTTTTGTTTTTTTTATATATAAATTCTATTGTGTAACTTTATCCAAAACTTTTTGTATCTCTTTATATGGAAAGTTCCCTCACTTCCTGTCCAATAATCACCAGGGTATTTTCATGGATTTTATTTCCCATTTAGCATTTTGGGGGTTGAACATTATTTTATTTTTAAGGGCTGGTTCACACCACGTGAGTTACTTGGTTACCCAGCGCAGTCCCAATGCAGGGCAAGGCAAAAACCTTGTTCCTTATCAGTCCAGTTCACACCACTGCGCTGTGTGATGAAACAGTACAGCATGGAGTACTTTTCAGTCTGACGCAATCCAACACATTGCACAGTGCTGCAGTCAATAGAACTTACTGAAATGTCACCTAAGAAAAATAATAAAAAGGTTAACGGTGATGGTGTGAAAGAGCCCTAAGAGTCCACTGGAGGCTTTAGACTGTTATGCCGCGTACACACGATCGGAAATTCCACCAAGAAAACCGTGGATTTTTTTCCGACAGAATGTTGGCTCAAACTTGTGTTGCATACACACGGTCACACAAAACATCCGACTATCAAGAACGCGGTGACGTACAACACTACAACGAGCCGAGAAAAATTAAGTTTAATGATTCCGAGCATGCGTCAAATTGATTCAGAGCATGCATGTTTTGTTGCGCGTCGGAATTGCATACAGACTATCGGAATTTCCGACAAGAACTTTTCTTGTCGAAAAAATTGAGAACCAGTTCTCAAATTTTTGCTGTCAAATTCCGACAGAAAAAGTCCAATGGAGCCTACACATGGTCTGATTTTCCGACCAAAAGCTCACATCAAACTTTTCTTGTCGGAATTTCCGATCGTGTGTACGCGGCATTACTGACTCTCCAATGAATTCTCAATAGGAATATATGGAGGATGCAGACCAGAGGACGCATAAGATTTTCAGCTCAGATCTCTCCAAGCCAGTGGGTGATGTTCAGCCAAAGAAAGTATTGGCCACATCTGCCAGTATAAGGTGACCGTCTTTCTCTATAGATGGGCTTAGCACATACAGTGGGGAAAATTAAATATTTGATCCCCTGCAGATTTTGTAAGTTTGTCCACTTACAAAGAAATGAAAGGTCTATACGTATTGTCATGGGTGTATTTTAAATGCTAGACACAGAATATCAAACAAAAATTCAGAAAAAAACACATAAAACAAATGCTATAAATTTAAGTTGCAGTTCAGTGAGTAAAATAAGTATTTGATCCCCAAGCAAAACATGACTTAGTACTTGGTGGAGAAACCTTTGTTGGCAAATACAAGAGGTAAGACATTTCTTGTAGTTGGTGACCAGGTTTGCACACATCTCATTTCTTTGTTAGTGGGCAACTTTACAAAATCTGCAGGGGATCAAATAATTATTTTCCCCACTGTATGCTCTAGCTCAGGGGTCTCCAAACGGTGGCCCAGGGTCCGGATGCGGCCCTTTGCTTGCCTTAATGCGGCCCTTGGGGCACTATTCAATCCAACTCCAACGGGGCATAATTCTTGTTGCTGACACCAATGGGGCACTATTCCTCCAACTGACACCATCAATTCTTTCCATTGGCACCAAAGATATGGTATTATTTACTTCCACTGGACACCTGGACATTTTCTACTCCCAATGGCCCTAGTCTGGCCCCCCTAAAGTCTGAAGGACCGTAAACTGGCCCTTTGTTTAGAAAGTTTGTAGATCCCTGCTCTAGCTGATACAGGACTGGACACAGCAAGATGGAAAGGCCCAGCTGGGCCAGGGGTATAGTCTGGGGTTTTTAAACTATAATTGTGAACTTAAAAATGAAACTCTTCTTTGCCCCACATATGCTCTTGTTACCTTTTTGCTGCTCCATCTTAATCACATTGAAAACCAATTGCAGTACTTCCAGGTATGGAGGAACACGTTACTACCATTCCTTTCAAGATGAAGTGGTGTTATGAATAGCATGCACAATGCATCTGATCCCAGTTTAGTGCCCTATACCCCAAAACCCCAGGGTACACGTGCTGAGCTGACCTGGAACCCTGTCTACCTACTATTTTGTTGACATGTCACTATGATGGACAGCCTAACTAACCAATAGGTATGGTGCTTGGGAAAGGGTCATCAAAATCTTATTACTTGAATCCTACATTCTTGGATGGAGGGGCATTATACAGGATCCTGATGTGTCATACAGTCACCTGAGCATGCATTTTACACATAGCAAGGAATGATTAAAAACATTCCCATTGGTTTGCATTAAGGGTTGAATAAAGGTGATTGGCACAAAGCATACCTGTGGCTATGCTGCTGATACTGTTGGCATGGGTGTGCAAACTGTGTGCAAGTGTACAAGGAATAATTCATGCTGTTTTGAAGGCAAAGGGTGGTCACACCAAATATTGGTTTGATTTGGATTTCTTTTCTGTTCATTTTACTTTCTATTTTGTTAATAGATAAAAAAGTAAACTACTAACACTTCTATTTCTGAAAGCATTCTTAATTTACAGCATTTTTTTCACACCTGCCTAAGACTTTTGCACAGTACTGTCTTTTTACTGATGACACAAAGGTGTGTAATGGGGTTGATATCCCTGGTGTCTGTAACATGGAACATAACTTGGCTTTGCTGGAAAACAGTGATAACTGCAGTTCAATGTTTCTAAATGTAAAACAATGCACCTAGTGAAAAATAATATATTGAGAGAGTACAATATTGGGGGTACTTTTTGGCCTGCACTACAGAGGAAAAAGATTTGGGGGTACTTATTTCAGATGATTGCAAAATGAGCAAACCGTGTGACCAGGCAGTGGGAAAACCAAATAGAATTCTAGGATGCATCACTAGGGGGATCACTAGCAGGAGGGAGGAGGTCCTTATTCCCTTCTATACAGTATCTCAAAAAAGTGAGTACACCCCTCACATTTTTGTAAATATTTTATTATATCTTTTCATGTGACAACACCTGAGGAAATTACACTTTGATGTAAAGTAGTGAATTTGCTGTCCCCTCAAAATAACTCCACACACAGCCATTAATGTCTAAACCGCTGGTAACAAAAGTGAGTACACCCCTAAGTGAAAATGTCCAAACTGGACCCAAAGTGTCAATATTTTGTGTGGCCACCGTTATTTTCCAGCACTGCCTTTAACCCTCTTGGGCATGAAGTTCACAGGTTGCCACTGTCCTCCATGACGACTTCATGGAGCTGGTAGATGTTTGAGGATGCCCCACAGATGCTCAATAGAGTTTAGGTCTGGAGACATGCTTGGCCAGTCCATCACCTTTACCCTCAGCTTCTTTAGCAAGGCAGTGGTCGTCTTGGACGAAAAGCATCCTCACAACAGGATGCTGCCACCGACATGTTTCACAGTGGGAATGGTGTGTTCAGGGTGATGTAGTTCACCGCACATAGCGTTTTGCTTTGTTGAGTGCACGACTAATAGTTGTCCTTGACAGATTATGCCACCTGAGCTGTGGATCTCTGCAGCTCGTCCAGTGTTACCATGGACCTCTTGGCTGCTTCTCTGATGAATGCTCTTGTCCGGCCTGTCATTTTAGGTGGACGGCCATGTCTTGGTAGGTTTGCAGTTGTGCCAATACTCTTTCCATTTTCGAATGATGGGTTGAACAGTGCTGCTTGGGGTATTTTTATAACCTAACCCTGCTTTAAACTTCTCCACAACCTTATCCCTGACCTCTCTGTTGTGTTTCTTGGCCTTTTATGATGCGGTTTGTTCACTAAGGTTATCTAACAAACCTATGAGGGCTTCACAGAACAGCTGTAATTCTACTGAGATTAAATTACACACAGGTGTACTCCTATTTACTAATTAGGTAACTTCTGAAGGCAATTGGTTCCAGTAGATTTTATTTAGGGGTATCAGAGTAAAGGGGGCTGAATACAAATGCAAGCTACACTTTTCATATATTTATTTGTAAAAAATGTTAAACCATTTATCATTTTCCTTCCACTTCACAATTTTGTGCCACTGTTTGGTCTATCGCATAAAATCCCAAGAAAATAAATTTGTTTTTGGTTGTAACATGAAAAAATGTGGATAATTTCAAGGGGTATGAGTACTTTTTCAAGGCACTGTAGATACATTCAGTTACTTGGTTTTCTTGTTTCTTTTAGGCTGGTTCTGCCTCTTATCTGCAGGGAAATGGTGGAAGTGTTAGACCAGAGTAACTCAGACATCAACCACACCAGTTTATCTAACTATGCATTTCTGTATGGAGTCTTCCCAGCGGCACCCGGTGTCGCTATATTTGCCAACCAGTTCAACATGGAAGTAGAGATTGTACGTATGAATAAAGATATAATTATTTAGACTTGTAATACTTTGTAAATATTTTAATTATGTTCCCGGGGAGGTTAACTTCTGAGCTAGAATATTTGAAGTCATTGTTTCTGAGCATCATATTCCATCTGTTAAGTGAATGGCAATACAGTGTACTGTAGTGTGTGTGTGTGTGTGTGTGTGTGTGTGTGTGTGTAAAAAATTACATTAAAAGTTCAAATGCAGTTTATATCCTTAGAATGTCTTAGCAGCGCTCATGTCAATCAATCCAACTGTGACACACTTTTATATAGTTCAACACATATAAAGCCCTGTACACACTATCGGTTTTCCTATGGATTCTAATCCGATGTTTTTTTCCATCGGAAATCCGATGAAACTGTCTTCCATCAGTCTTGCCCACACACCATCAGTCCAAAAACCGACCTTTTCAAACGCGGTGATGTAAAACACTCCGATGAGCCGAGAAAAATTAAGTTCAATGCTTCTGAGCATGCGTCGACTTGATTCTGAGCATGCGTGGGTTTTTTATCCGATGGATTTCCACACAGACGATCGGATTTTGCTATTGTTTTTTTTCCCATCGGATACATTTAAAACATGTTCTATTTCTTCACACCGATGGAAAAAAGACCGATGGGGCCCATACACGATCGGTTCGTCCGATGAAAACAGTCTTTCATCGGTAAAACCGATCGTGTGTACACGGCTTTAGAATGCAATAATTGATTTATTTAAAAGGTGTACAGTTCTTGCTACTGTGATCCTAGTTCTTGTCACTCGTGCACCTCATCCCAAGAATGCCACCGTGTGAGAAAACTGTCCCCTTTGGGAATAAACTCCCCAGATAACAGAAAATCAAACGCCTTTTTTAAATAATCTTTAGTTGTCACTTCATATAGACATCCACTGACTCTGCTAGGATTCTTACTGAGTATAATTGGCTCCAATGTGACGGGATCATGTGAGGAAATAAAATGGCCACATAGTGTAATCCCGTTTACCACAGTTTTATTGCAACCAAAAGGCCCCCCTTACAAGATATAGGTACTAGCTTCATAAAAACAAAGAGCAAATATAAAAGTGAACGAGAGCGTAGTCACCGGTACGGCTGCGGAGGAAGCTGTCTGTATCAACAGTATCGCTGTCTCCTTCCTGGTATTTCCAGCTCTCCATGTGCTCTGTATGTATGTATGTATGCATGCATGCATGCATGTATGTATGTATGTATGTATGTGCCTTTTTTTTTATGATTGTTAAAGCTGAACTTCAGGTTTACTTTTACTCTAAATAGATGTTGGGGAGGAGGTGAGGATGGTGTGTTAGAGAAAAGTAAGAACACTAGGTGCCCAGGGGGGTGTCTGATCCCTACTTTTTTTGTTTTTTTCTTTTCCAGGTCACGTCGGGTATGGTGATCAGTACCTTTGTATCTGCTCCAATTATGTATGTTTCCGCCTGGCTACTGACTATTCCTTCAATGGACCCTAAACGTTTAATGTCGTCTTTGCAAAATGTCAGCTTTGATATCAGCATTGTCAGTTTGTTTGCCTTGGTGAGTTTACAAGTAATGTTTAATATGTATCTGCTAAATGAAATGTTCTGTCTTTTATTAACCAGTTAAGCTCTAGAGCAATTTATTTTTTATTTTTGCACACCTGTAAAAATCTTAATTCTTGATAATAAAGTTATCGAAACCCTCCAGAACATTTATATATTTTCTGAAAGCAGCAGCATTGTATAATAAAAATAAAGATAGTTGCACATTTTTATGTCACATGATATTTTCGCAGCTGTTTTATTAACCACTTAAGGACCGCCTCCAGTAGATATACGTCGGCAGAATGGCACGTACAGGCACATCAACGGACCTGTAAGTCCCCTTTAACTGCCCGACAAACAAGCATCTCCCGGCTCCGCCTAGTGACAATGACACAGGTCTCGGCTCCGTGTACTCGGAGCGGAGATCGGTGTCATGTCACACAGAGCCCAACCCCCCCTCAGTTAGAGACACTGATCAGAGCAAACTTACCCCATTTAGCACCACCTAGTGGTTAACCCCTTCACTGCCAGTGTCATTTTCACAATATCCAGTGCATTTTTATAGCCCTGATCGCTGTGAAAATGACAATGGTCCCAAAAATGTGTCAAAAGTGTCCGATGTGTCCGCCATAATGTCGCAGTCATGAAAAAAAATCACTGATTGCCGCCATTACTAGTAAAAAAAAATTGGGGATAAAAATGCCATAAAACCATCCCCTATTTTGGAAACGCTATAACTTTTGCGCAAACCAATCAATAAACGCCGATTGCGTTTTTTTTTTTTTTTTTTTTTTAACAAAAATATGTACAAGAATATGTATTGGCCTAAACTGAGGGAAAAAAAAGTGTTTTTTTATGTTTATGGGGGATATTTATTATAGCTAAAAGTAAAAAATATTGCATTTTTTCAAAATTGTCGCTCCTATTTTTGTTTATAGCATAAAAAAAACGCAGAGGTTATCAAATACCACCAAAAGAAAGCTCTATTTGTGGGAAAAAAAAGGACGTCAATTTTGTTTGGGAGCCACGTCGCATGACGCAGTGCCGAATCGCAAAAAGGGGTCTGGTCATTAACTAGCCAAGAAAAAAAATATAAAGCTGCGCTAACCAATAAAGTGAGAAGGTATCCCCAACATATGGGAGTTCCTGAATGTGAAAAACAGTGTGCAAACCAATGCTGATTAAACCCAATCTCAAAAAACAATGATAAAAACAGATTACAAATATATGTGAAAAACTTGTAATAAGGTGACACCAAGGAAGGGGGTCTGCTTACCAGAAACCCCCGTGGTCCCCTATTACGGAGGACCCAGGGAAGCCTTAAAGTGTAGATGTTGTTGGGCTAGATGGTTCCAAATTCCTCCACACCTGCTGCATTTTACCCTCCAAGGTAATGGATCCCGATGGATATGGAACAAACAAAAGCATCTGATAGTGTAAAATCCTCAGGTTTATTCCAAAACATAAAAACGAAATACACTTACAGAGTTGCAGTGACAGATGAGCCTTATAGCCTGTAGCGCCGGCCGAACGCAAACAGGCCACTCGTTCGTCCGTCCAGGAGATACGAGCAAAAGAAGGGAGGTGACGACAGCACACCGCTCCTTCTGCCCTAGGGCTGGAGGAATTTGGAACCATCTAGCCCAGGGATATGCAATTAGCGGACCTCCAGCTGTTGCCAAACTACAAGTCCCATGAGGCATAGCGAGACTCTGACAGCATTAGGCATGTAACCCAGAGGCAGAGGCATGATGGGACTTGTAGTTTGGCAACAGCTGGAGGTCCGCTAATTGCATATCCTTGATCTAGCCCAACAACATCTACACTTTAAGGCTTCCCTGGGTCCTCTGTAATAGGGGACCACGGGGTTCCGGTAAGCAGATCCCCTTCCTTGGTGGTGGATATCACTCATTGGTTTGCTGCTCCATTGCCGCAGAGCGTGGACTGTCATTATTATAGGATTATCTGCATGGGTGGAAATTTACCAACTATGTTCATTTATTTGTGGAAGATTCAAGGATTTATCATATATTAGTTCTTTTGGACTTTATTTTTGGGACATTCACCTTATTACAAGTTTTTCACATATATTTGTAATCTGTTTTTTATCATTGTTTTTTGAGATTGGGTTTAATCAGCATTGGTTTGCACACTGTTTTTCACATTCAGGAACTCCCATATGTTGGGGATCCCTTCTCACTTTATTGGTTAGCGCGGCTTTATATATTTTTTCTATGTTGTTCACTGTTTGATGTATCACAGAAAGCCGCAGCTTGGCACTGGTGTTCATTTGCACTCATTTTCTGTTCAATCACAGGATTATTTGTTCATTTATTTACTTTTAGCGCAGTTTTTATTTTTCCCATTAACTAGCCAAAATGGTCCGGGGCTTAAGTGGTTAAGTTTTCAGGAAAAAATATAATAAAATAAATTATAGTGCAGTGCAAACACAAACAATATAATACCCATATTTGATAAAATATAAAAGATTAGGTTGCGTCGGGTAAGTAGATACCAAACATGGCAAGTCTTAAATTGCATGTGCCTGTGATATTGCAAGAAACTACGGTACCCAAAAATCTCCATAGGTGATGCTTTTAAAGCCTTTACAGCAAATCAGTTTAGAGTTAACCACAAGTTCTTGTACAAGAATTATTGCTCTCGTTTTGACATTTGCATATGGCGCGACCGCGGAGTACATATGCCTGAGCACCATGGTTGTACATTTGTGTTTGCGCATATGTGCTTGGCAACGAGGGTGACAGCAATTTTTTTTTCTTCAAAAGTTTAATAAATTATTTATAATTTGTATTTATTTTTTACTTTATTTTTACGTTAATAAATCCCCATGTGATAGACGGGTACTCTTTTTGGAGACGGGGGGAGGGGCACAGCACTGCCTGCTCTGTGAAAGTGATCAGCAGCTATACAGCTATCGCATCACTTTGAAGCCGGTAGCTAGCTGAACAAAACTCTCACAAGCTGATGGCTGCTACTACTATGATTAACGGTTCTGTATGTCTACAGCTGAACTAGTTAAACATATCACTTTGTTCTTTAATGATTGTTGCCATTTATTTTAAATGTATTTCTCATTTTGAAAGTTTAATAGAGAGAGAGAGTACTACTTTTTCTATTAAGTCATTAACTTTAAAGGGTAACCAAAGGTTCGGTTTAAAAAAAAAAAACGTTATACTTGCCTCCTCTGTGCAGATGGTTTTGCACAGAGTGGTCCCAATCCTCCTTATCTGGGGTCCCTCTGTGGTGCTCCTGGCTCCTCCTGTTCTCGAGTGCCCCGTTGGAGAGCCGTGCTCCCGTGCCCTGCGTCTATTGACACCGACAGTAGGACTCGCCCCGCCCCCCGGCTCCCACATCATTGGATTTCATTGGCTGACAACGGAAGCAAGAGGGTGCGCTGCTATCAATCTATCCAATCAGGACCCGAGACACCGGCTGGAGCTGGTGTGCTCGTCCCTGCCACTGGAAAGACCGGGTTCAGGTAAGTAAAAGGGGGGCTCTAGGGGGAAGCTGCAGCACAGGAGGTTTTTCACCCTAATGCATTAAGGTGAAAAACCTTGAGGGTTTACAACCCCTTTAAGCAGAACTCCACACAGACGGCTAAGCTTATAGATAACATTTTCAAGCATGTACCTTGTTACCTGTTTTAGGATTTCTGTTCTGTTACTGAAGTCATCTAATTTGCATATCTCTGTCACATTGCATAGCCAGGCAGCCAAGATCACTATTTTTCTATTCTGCTTTGTGTTTGTTGCACCTTTTTCATCAATGGACAGTCATCTGGCAGACTAATTATGCTGTAGGTTGGGCAGGCAGGGGTCAAATTAGGTTTTACAGCTAGTTTAGGAAATGGTAATAGTACCTACAGTTGTGTTCAAAATAATAGCAGTTCAACATCACTAACCAGATCAATCACTCTTTTTGGTATAAATTCTATTTCTACATGGCAAATAATTTACTAGTCGGTGTAGTACAGTAATAGAAAACCAACAGTCATGACATGCATGATGCTGATTCTGTGTAATTGAATCATTACTTGAATGGGACGTGTTCAAAATAATAGCAGTGTGGAGTTCAATTAGTGAGGTCACTCAGTCTGTGAAAAAACAGGTGGCCCTTATTTAAGGACAGAGGCAGCAAATGCTGTACATGTTAGGTACAGTGCATTTCTCTCTGAAAATTGGTAAAATGGGTTGTTCCAGACATTAGTCAGAACAGCGTATTTTGATTATATGTTTTCCCCTCTCCAATCAACTTTTTTAAAGAAGTGCAGAAACTGATAGAATGCTCAGCTAAAGTGATCTTAAATGCTTTAAAATGGCAACCAAAACCAGAAAGACGTGGAAGAAAATGGCAAAACTACCAATCAAATGTTACGAAGAATGGCCAAAATGACAGACTAAGCCAATGACCAGCTCCAGGGTGATCCAAGAAGGTCTAAAGTTACCTCTGAGTACTGTAAGTATTAGACCCCTACAGTTTGCGAAGCCAAGCTATCGGCAAGAAGCCCCCGCAAAGTCCCATTGTTGAAAAAATGACATGCTGAAGAGGTTACAGTTTGCCAAAGAAAACATTGACTAACCTAAAGAGAAATGGCGCAATATTTTGTGGACTGATGAAAGCAAGATTGTTATTTTTGGATCTAAGGGCTGCAGACAGTTTGTCAGACGACCCCCCCCAAACGCTGAATTGTGTGAAGACCGTGAAGTATGTTGGCGCAAGCATCATGATATGGAGATGTTTCTCATACTATAGTGTGGGGCCTAGTTATCGCATAACTGGTATCGTGGATCAGTTTGAATACATCAAAATACTTGAAGAGGTCATGTTGCCTTATGCTGATGGGGAAATGCCCTTGAAATGGGTGTTTCAACAAGACAACGAACCCAAACACCAGTAAGCGAGCAGCATCTTGGTTCTAGACCAACAAGATTAATGTTATGGAGTGGCCAGCCCAGTCCTCTGACCAATAGAAAGCTTGTGGGGTTAACATCAAAAATGCTGTTTCTAAGGTAAAACTAAGAAATGCAGAGGAATTGTGGAATGTAGTGCAATCGTCCTGGGATGGAATACCTGTTCACAGGTGCCAGAAGTTGGTTGACTCCATGAAACACAGATGTGAAGCAGTTCTCAAACACTGGTTATACAACTAAATATTCAGTGATTCACAGGTAAGCTAAATCCTTAGACCCCATTCACACAGGGGCAACACGACTTCCAGCGCGACTTTGGGAGGCAACTTGGACACAACTTGAGTATGAATCACAGCGTGACATGAAGCAACTTACAAGGCAACTTCAAGTTGCCTCCAGGACAGGAGACATTCCAGTGGCCAATCAAACAAGAATCAGCCCTGTGAGAGGGAGGGGGTAGGGAGGGGTTTGCCTGAGAAATGTATGTTCTCTTCCTGGAAAGTTGCTTCTGTTAAGACAGGGGATCCGACTTCTGAGGCGACTTCCATTGAAATCAATGGGTACAGGTCGCCTAGCAGTCGCCTAGAAGTCGGATTGAAGTAGTACAGGAACCTTTTTTGAAGTTGGAGCGACTGCAGTAGTGTACATTAAGACGGCTCCATTCACTTACATTGATTTTCTCATGCAGCACGACTAGGGGCGACTTGAAGTCGGATCCAAAGATGCCCCTTTGTGAATGGGCTCTTAAGCATTTTCAGTTTATACAGTAAATGTTTGCATTTGCAAAGAAAAATGCAGACACTGCTATTTTTTGGAAGAGCCTAATAATCCTTTTTCTTTACTTTCTGTAAAGTAGGTAATAACATTTTTCTTCATGTTTTGATATTTGGAATAGACTGTGCAGTGTTCCCAATGCAATTGCGTGTATGGAAATAAATTCTATTATAAGGTTTTTGAGCTTTTGGGCCCCTTTCACACGTGCTGTCCGATCAGGTCTGCCTGTCAGTTTTTCAGGTGGACCTAATCGGACCATCCATTCACCCCTACGGCGCAGCAGATGTCAGCTGCTATCCGATCCTCTCCGCCAAATCCAGAGGATGGTTGTCCTATTTTCCATCCGTACATTGGATGAAAATGGCCATGGTCCGTTTTCATCCAATCTCCCCATAGATCTGCACAGGGAGCGTAGACTGACCTGTCAACCGCCTGATCAGCGGAGCGATCCCCGCTGAGCAAGCGGAGCCCGTCAAACTGATCTGCCCTTTACTCACTTTTTTACACACTGCTATTATTTTTAACAGAACTGGCTAACCTGAATGACAAAACTCCAGGTGAAATACAAATTCTGTATGTGAATTGTTTTAAATGTTTTTTTTTTTTTTTTAAGTTTTCTGAAGTGCCTTTGTCATGCATGAAATGGGTGGGATGCAGTTCCCTCCCCCAAAAAATGGTAAGAGCACTCACTTGTTCTTACAGGTACAGAGCTGTATGGGACAAAGTGAAAAATGTATATAGATTTGTGTTTTGGTAGAGTAGGAAAATGTGTTTTTACATCTGGATAATAATGGGTAAAACTACAAGATAGAGAGGAAATCCATCTGAAGATGTGATGCCGCGTACACACGATCATTTTTCCAGTCGGGAAAAATTACTTTTTTTTTTTAACAGGAAAAACGACCGTGTGTGGGCTTTTTGTCATTTTTCCAGACGGGAAAAACGACATTAATCACGACGAGAAAAATTAGAACATGCTCTAATTTTTCTCGTCGTGATTCCCGTCATTTTTTCTCGTGGCAGTTTTCCCATAGGGAAACACTGCCGGGGAGCACACACACAGGTCGTGTTTTCACCGTCGAGAAAATCGATCGTGTGTACGCGGCATAAGGTGGAACATGGAGGCACAATTCTTCACACTAAACTCCAGTCAGACGAGCAGGGGTGGATGGAGCAACCTAAATACAATAATATCATTTATTTGTCCATTTGATTTTTATGCATTTATTTGCAGGTCTGGTCTCTTGCTGTTTTGCTTTTGAGTAAAAAATATAAAAGACTTCCTCATTTGCTGACTGCAAATCTACTTCTGGCTCAAGTGAGTCTTTTATAATTACATTTTTTGCATATTTACTGTTATTTTTTACTTTGTAATGTATGACAGGATATCACATTTTGGATCGTGTGACCATACAATGCAGAATGTATTAAACATTCATAGAGTAACAGTCTTGTCTAAACTTAAAAGTATTCTATTAATTGGTTCGTAGGTAATGTATGCATTGATTTTACTAAAATTGATCTGGGAAATGACACGTGCTGAAGCACCACTGTTTTGCTTCTCATTGGTCACAGCAAGTATTCCACACTTCCTGAAATATAGAATGGCTGCTCCTCCACCACACGCTGTGGTTCCCCCCTCTGGCTTGTACATCACTACAGAACATACAAGTTGATGGGAAGAACAGCGTGTGGCATCGGTAACGGGTATTCAACCATCCCAAATGGTTTGCTTCTTCCTGGACTACTGCTATGGCCAGGAAGAAACAAAGCAGTATCATTCCAACACACCGGCTGCTGAAAAGGTAAGTTTGGTACTTTGACAATAAAGGAACGGCAGCATTCTGAGGTCATCGCTATGTTCTCTTTCTTCTGTTTTAAACTAATATCACTGCGCAGAGACGCACAGATAAGGGCTTTATGGCTAATAAGGCACTAGCGAGAAGGTTTTGCCACCTGCTTTTAAGTAGCACTCTTGCTTTGAAATCCATGAAAGGTTCACAATTGTATTTGTTTTACTTTTCTGTCCGGGAGTTTAGCTTTTTAGAGTTTTTTACTTATGGTTTATATGAGGGGGCTAGTAAAGCTTATACATGAACTTTATGTGCGTGTCTGTTTTATTTCACATTTTACCTTCATCGCCACCTAGAGCTCTGCTCAGTCTTTTTAACAGCTGCTTCTCGCATGGTAATTTATGTCTCTTGGCAGACTGGTGTTGATGTAACCCTATTAGTTGAACATATATTTTACTCTATAATCACTGAAAGCCGCGATGTACATGCATTCTGACGCAGTGGTACATTCAGCAGTGCTTGCTAAATCTGTGCAGTCCTGGCTGCTGCTACAAATGCATTGCGGTCATTAATGTATACGTTATCGTTGGAAATCAAGGTGTGTTTTTAGAAGGTGTAAATCTTTAAATGAGCATAAGCTTTTAGGTGTGCTAATCCTTTCACAGTACAATAAACTGGGTGTGTGGTCTAGTGCCTAATGATCTGTATGAGACTTCTACGGGTGGATGTAAACCTTGAATTACCTCAGCAACAAGGAGGAAAAAGTTATAGACCTTTTGACTCTCCCTTATGCTTGACATAAAATCATATTTTTAAATTTTATTATTAATAATTTATTTTTCACTGGTGGTGTCCTGGTGTGGCATTATGTTTCATCACATTTAGCATGGTGAGGGTAATGTCGCTGCTTGCTTCTGTGACATACAGTGGGAAACATTGTTTTTTGATCCCCTGCAGATTTAAGTTTGACCACTTTCAAAGAAATGAAGGGTCTATAATTGTTATCATAGGCGTATTTTAACCACTTAAGCCCCGGACCATTTTGTTGCTAAAGGACCAGGCCCCTTTTTGCGATTCGGCACTGCGTCGCTTTAACGGACAATTGCGTGGTCGTGCGACGTGGCTCCCCAACAAAATTGACGTCCTTTTTTTCCCCACAAATAGAGCTTTCTTTTGGTGGTATTTGATCACCTCTGCGTTTTTTTTTTTTTTGCGCTATAAACAAAAATAGAGCGTCAATTTTGAAAAAAAATGCAATATTTTTTGCTATAATATCTTCAAAAAATATATTAAAAAAAAACATTTTTTTCCTCAGTTTAGGCCGTAAAGGTATTCTTCTACATATTTTTGGTAAAAAAAATTGCAATAAGCGTTTATTGATTGGTTTGCGCAAAAGTTATAGCGTCTACAAAATAGGGGATAGTTTTATGGCATTTTTTATAAATTTTTTTTTTTTTTTTTTACTAGTAATGGCGGCGATCAGCGTTTTTATTTATTTTTCTTTATCATCATGACTGCGACATTATGGCGGACACTTTTGACACCATTTTGGGACCATTGTCATTTTTACAGCGATCAGTGCTATGAAAATGCACTGATTACTGTGAAAATTACACTGGCAGTGAAAGGGTTAACCTGTAGAGGGCGCTGAAGGGGTTAAGTGTGACCTAAGGGAGTGATTCTTATTGTGTGGAGGCGTGGCTTGGCGTGTGACGTCACTGATCGTCGTTCCCTATAACAGGGAACAGACGATCAGTGACAGTCTCACTAGGAAGAACGGGGAAAGGTTTGTTTACACTTACCTCTCCCCGTTCTTCAGCTCTGTGACCCGATCGCGGGACACTGGCGGCGATCGGGTCCCACAGCTCAGGACCGGGTCGCGAGCCCGTGCCATTCTGCCGACGTATATCGTCGTTAGGCGGTCCTTAAGCGGTTAAATGATAGAGACAGAATATCAACCAAAAACACATGATACAAATGTTATGAATTGAGTTGCAGTTTAGTGAGTAAAATAAGTATTTGATTCCCAATCAAAACATGACTTGGTCCTTTTGGTGGAGAAACTCTTGTTGGCAAGCACAGAGGTAAGACGTCTCTTGTAGTTGGTGACCAGGTTTGCACACATCTCAGGAGGAATTTTGGTCCACTCCTCTTTACAGATCTTCTCTAAATCCTTAAGGTTTCTTGTCTGTCACTTGGCAACTCGCAGTTTCAGCTCCCTCCATAAATTTTCTTTAGGATTAAAGTCTGGAGACTGGCTACGCCACTTCTTGAACCACTCCTTTGTTGCCTTGGCGGTATGTTTTGGGTCATTGTCATGCTGGAAGACCAATCTTCAGTGTTCTGGCTGAGGGAAGAAGGTTCTTATTCAAGATTTTACAATACATGGCCCCGTCCATTGGCCCCTCAATGTGGCAAAGTCGGCCTGTACCTTTAGCAGAGAAACGACCCCAAAGCATATTGTTTCCACCTCCGTACTTGACTATAGGAATGGTGTTCTTATGCCGTGTACACACGATCGATTTTTTCGACGGTGAAAACACCGTTGAGAAAATCGACGTGAAAAACAAGGAACAGCTTGTTCCCCTACACACGGCCGTTTTAAATTACATTTTTTTTCTTGGTCTAAAAAAACGACCGTGTGTAGGCTCCCCGGCAGTGTTTCCCTATGGGAAAACTGCAGCGGAAAAAAATGATGGGAATCACGACGAGAAAAATTAGAGCATGTTCTAATTTTTCTCGTCGTGATTAATGCAGTTTTTCCCGTCGAGAAAAATGACAAAAAGCCCACACACGGTCGTTTTTCTCGTCCAAAAGAAAAAATGTCATTTTTCCAGACGGGAAAAATGATCGTGTGTACGCGGCATTAGGGTCATAGTCAGCATTTTTCTTCCTCCAAACACGGTAGTCGAGGTAATGCCAAGAGCTCAATTGTGGTCACATCTGACCAACGCACTTTCTCCCAGTCCTTCTCTGAATCATTTAGATGTTGATTGGCAAACTTCAGACAGGCCTGTACACGTGCCTTCTTGAGGGTGCTGCAGGATTTCAATGAATGGTGGTGTATTGTGTTACCAATGCTTTGTTTGGTGATTGCGGTTCCTACTGCCTTAAAATCATTCACAAGCTCCTCCCGTGTAGTTCTGGGCCTCAATTTATAACATTTGTATCATATGCTTTTTTTCTGGATTTTTGGCTGATATTCTGTCTCTCTCATTTAAAATACACCTATGATGATAACAATTGTAGATCCTTCATTTCTTAGTAAGTGGTCGAACTTACAAAATCAGCAGGAGATCAAATCATTATTTTCCCCACTGTAACTCAGTCTGCATTTCATCTTAGTTCAACATTGCTGTATGTTTTTAATTTGTATTTCTTCTTTCTTCAGCTGATTGTCTGCATTGCAATGGTGTTATGGAACTTCATAATACAAGAGAGAAATGTGGTGGGACAGATCCTAGTGTTTGTAATCTTATACGGTGCCCTCTACAGTACATACTTGTGGACAGGTATTTTCATTACTTACATGGAACTCTGGTAGATTTGTGCTGCATCAAATTTTATTTATCATCGGTTTTGAGCATTGTACACTTTCAAAAGGTTTTTCTTTGTTTTAACTATGTATTGGTGTCGTTTGTTTGCCTTGCCTTGTAATGATGGTCTCACAGGTTGTGGCTGGAGTTTGTAGTGTCATGGCTAATTGATTCCCCTATGTATTTGTATTCATACACCTAGCTAACTTCTTGTTTCAGGTCACATAGGGTCCAGTGAATGCCTTGCCATTTCCTCTGTTTCATCACATTAAAGCAGTTGTATTGTCTGCTTGGTCATTTTTACCTACAGGTAAGCCTATAATAAGGCTTACCTGTAGGTAAAATGAATATCTCCTGAACCTGCACAGTTTAGGAGATATTCAACTTTCATGCGATGCATACTAGCACATTATGCTATTGACATGCACGTTTTTTTCTTTTCTTTTTTTTTTTTTTTTTTTTGGCGGCTTACTACTGCTTTAAAGCTCACACATTTGTGATGCAAGACTGCACGATGATTTCTCTGTAAATTTCTCTGCCTGTTTGTGTCTGTTTCATATTTAATTACTATTTAGCTCTCACCTTCAGAGCACTAGATTCACTGCCCCAGGGACTGTGGTATATGCTGTTTCTTCACAGGAAATGTTAAATCTTAGACTACAGACAGAAGTCATAATTAACCTGTGCAGTGCCATGTTGCATGCCTCATTTTTAAACAGAGACTGAAAATTATGGCCAGCGCTCCTCCTTGGTCTGTCACCATAGGAAGCTGCTTCCTATTTTGGCACACCTGTGGCATTGAGCCTGAGCCACGCTGCCTGCGTCCATAGAAAAAGACAGTATGGCTTGGCCCCACCCCTTGCTTCCTTGTCACAGGATTTGACTGTTGGCAGCAGGAACCAATGGCTCCCGCTTTCTCAGTAAAGCCTGTGAGAGAAGGGAGAGCCACTACAGATGGGTACAGCGCTGGATTGAGTGAGGGTTCAGGTAAGTACAGTATAAGAGGGGTAGTGAGGGGGTGATACTAATGCCTAAACATTTTTTACCTTCGTGCAGGGCATGCATTAAGGTAAAAAAATGTTTAGGCTTTAGAACCACTTTTAAGGAATGTTTACGTTTTAAAAAGAATCAATATATTTCTTGAATTAACCACATATATTTACTAGAATACAATAATCTAAGAACTATAGCACAGTATAACCTATTTTTCTCTCTATATGTTCATTATTTTAAAACTGAAAGAATTATAAACAAAATAAATAAATGTTGGCACGATTTTATTTCCAGGTCTTCTCTCGTTATCACTATTTCTACTAAAGAAGAGAGAAATTGGGAACATACCTGTAGTGGTAATAGCTTTAGCTGGTTGGGGGTAAGTATCCAGTAGCAATGTATTTGGATATAGCATGTGTGGCATATGTGATAGAAAATTTAGAAGGAATTCCACTCGTATTGGTTATGTAACAGCTATAGTGACTTAAAGAGTATCTCCACTTTTCCTGAGGGGGGGGGGGGAAATCCCCTCTGGGTGATCAGTGTACATTGCAAGGATAATAACAAATTCCAGCAGTGAGGAAGTCTGGGATTAAGTCTGCTGTTCATACATACCATTAAGGGACTCCCAAACTGATCTTTGGTGTCACTTAGGTCCAGGAAGGGACCTAGTATGTGTGTTTATATAAAATTGCATTATGGTTATTACTTTTTTTTTTTTTTTTCAACCAGCATTCCTTTCTTAGTGGTGTGCATCCTTCTGAGTGTAGGGGAACGTGATCTAGACAACATTGATTCTGCTTTCTTTTATGGGAAGTCTCAGGTAAGACTATAAGATAAAAAAGTAAAACATTACTTGCTTTTTTTTTTTTTGTATAATCTGTATTTATTGAGTAAAAACATATACACATAAACAAAAGTGCAACTTATGGCATACATGGTCCACATCAAGCATACAATCCTGTACGGTGCACAAGGTATAACTCGGCATCAAAAGAGACAGGTACCATTTTCCAGACAATGTAATGAAACCATCGGGGGGAACCTCACCCCCGTAACTTGCTTACCAGTCCGCTAACAATTACCGGGGTCATGGACTGAGCTTATCAAGGGGATCCCACATCCCCGCGCCCCATATGGGGAGAGGGGGCTCAAGTAGCCTCCATCAAACCCTCCCCGGGCCAAAACCGGTCCTTGGACACAAAGAGGTGGGAGAACCCTGCTCGTCTAGGAGCCTCCCCTCCCAAGCAGAAGGAGAGGAGACTCCACCTGCTTAATAAGAGTTGACCCGAGCATGGGGCCGACCCCTGCAGCCAGTAAACAACCTGAGCTGAACAAATAAGTGAGGATCCACATATTGAGTTAATAATAAAAATAAAAATAAAAATAAAAGCACAGACAAGACAAACAAACATAAACGGGAAACAGCAGGGTAAGAAAGCCAGAAAAGGGGAATAGAAGAAAGAAGTATAGGGAAATAGGACCTCTTCCATCAGGCATGCGTCATGTGACTCCGCCAGCCCAGAAAAGGCTGGCAGTGCTTATCCCACTAGCCGGGCTCCCACATCATCAGACTCCGTCTCCGGGGCCTGCGCCACTACAACCCTCCGTCCCCGAAGGGAGGGCTCTGCAAGTTCCAACAGGGCAGTATCCAGATTAGATGGAACCAACTCCTCACCTGAAGTGTGCTGCAACCAGGCAGCCCAGATGACCTGAAAGCGCTCATTCTTGCTACTACAGTTCGCCACCCATTCTTCAGCTTCCTTAATTTCCCGTACCCTCTTGGACCAATCCTCGAGCCCCGGAACATGAGCCCGCTTCCAGTAAATAGGGATCAAACGCCTAGCGGCATTCAGGAGATGTGGCAGTACGCATCCCCTGTAACTACTGGTCGACACAGACGGCACATGGAGAAGGAAATGTATGGGCAAAAGTGGGACATCTATATCCAGTATGGCCTTGATTTGTTGCTGAATTGTTTCCCAAAAGGGCTGAATTTTCGGGCATTCCCACCATATATGAATCAAAGTGCCACGGAGGCCACAGCCTCTCCAGCATCGATCAGATACAGTGGGGTATATGCGTGAGAGCACAGCAGGCACCCTGTACCACCTTGTCAGTAACTTGTAATTCGTTTCTTGCGTTCTAGACTCTATGAACTCCGTCCCCAGATCACGCTCCCATTCCCTGATGTAGGCCGGCTTAGTCTCCGTCACGGATGAAACGAGTAGCTGATAGAGCTCGGATATCATGTGGGAGATGGGCTCCTCCGCAACAAAGAGAAGCTCAAAGGGCGAGAGTTGAGATGGGGTACGAATAGGGGTGACCTGCATTGCAAAAAAATGGCTAAGCTGCGCGTATCGCCAGAAATCCATTGGAAAAGTCCCATGGCGTGCCCTAAACAAGTCCAACGGGGGGAGTCTCCCACCCTCCAAAAGTTTGCCACAGGGAGCATTAGGGTCATCTAACCAATTCCTAAAAAAGGCTCTCTGCTCCCCCGGGGGGAACCAACAAAAGCCCCCTAGTGGGGCCAATGGGGACCCAGGAGGAGCTAAAGAGTATAGCGTGTTAATCCTGTCCCAAACCCTAAGGACCTGTCTCGTTAGGGGGGATGACAAATCAGACAGCCCCCTATGCTCCTTCGCCAGCCATGGGGCATAGGCCACTTTACTTGCTTTTTTGCACATTTATGTGACAGTTTATGTGTAAGGAGGCCCCCACCCACTGATACCCACCTTTCCAGTGTTCTGTTGCCCTCCTGCTGGAGCACATGACTACCTACTATGGGACAGGGCTCAGGTCAAGCAGCCAAGCTCTAGGCCCGAGCATGGTCACTCACACAAGGGAGGATGTGACATCATTGCTGTCCTTGGTGTCCAACACCAACTAAAAATTGAAATTTTAGTACCGGTTGTGATGACGGAAGATGTCATTGGAATCAGGAGAAGGCTTGCAGGGTGAGTATCAGTGGGTGGAGTGAAGAACGACAAAGTGATAGTGTCTTTTCAATAATTTAACCACTTAAGCCCCGGACCAATACGGGCCATTATGACCAGGCCTCTTTTTGCAATTCGGCACTGCGTCGCTTTAACTGACAATTGTGCGGTCGTGCGACGTGGCTCCCAAACAAAATTGGCGTCCTTTTTTTCCCCACAAATAGAGCTTTATTTTGGTGGTATTTGATCACCTCTGCGGTTTTTATTTTTAGTTTAGGCCGATACGTATTCTTCTACATATTTTTGGTAAAAAAAAATCGCAGTCGGCGTTTGATTGGTTTGCGCAAAAATTATAGCGTTTACAAAATAGGGTATAGTTTTAAGGCATTTTTATTAATTGTTGTTTTTTTTTTTTTTTTTACTAGTATTGGCGGTGATCAGCGATTTTTTTTCGTGACTGCGACATTATGGCGGACATATAGGACACTTTTGACACATTTTTGGGACCATTGTCATTTTCACAGCGATCAGTGCAATAAAAATGCACTGGTTACTGTGAAAATGACACTGGCAGTGAAGGGGTTAACCACTAGGGGCGCCGGAGGGGTTAAGTGTGCCTAGGGGCGTGTTACTAACTGAGGGGGGGGCGTGGCTACGACTGACACGTCACCGATCTCCGCTCTGATTACACAGCGGAGATCGCTGACAGTGTCAGTAGAGGAGCGGGGAGATGCTGTGTTTACACACACATCTCCCCGCTCCGAGCCTCCATGAAGCGATCGCGGGGATCCCCGCGGCGATCTAGTCCGCGGGACCCGCGGTTCCACTCATGGGGAAGGCAGGGGGGTCGCAAGCGCTTGACGTCGGCAGGTAAAGGGCCACGTACAGGTACGTGATTGTGCCTGTACGAGCAATTCTGCCGACGTATATATGCCGTGAGCGGTCGGCAAGTGGTTAAACCAATAAACTGTGTGTGTGTGTGTGTGTGTGTGTGTGTGTGTGTGTGAGGGGTCACAAATGGAAGGGGGTGGAACTAGTGGGGTTGAGCTAATATTTTTTCCTTGGAATCTTAGTCTATAACAGGTAAACTATTCTAACCTCCTTCTAGTCATTTCTCTTCGTACAATATCACAATGTCTCTTCTTACAATATGAGGAGCTTGGATCACAGTTAGGGGTTAAAAATAAATAAATATATATAAAATATAAATACAATACCCACAACTACCTCAGCTGAATAAAGTATAACATCGCTTTTCTCTGTTTTTGATGCAGATCATCAGCACAGCAGTAATCTTGTCTGTTAGTATACTGCTGTCTGGTGTTTGTCTTATGTGCATGAGTAGAAATGAACAAGATGGCAACTACCAGGTGCTGAATCAGTCCTCGCATGGCAGCAGTAACAGAACAGATGTCTCAGTTGAATCCAAGCCAGACAGTCCTGACGGATCAAGCACACCCTCTACTTTTAGACCGGGTAGGCAAAGGCTTTATGGCAGTAAACCACGTTCATTGTCGTTAAAAACTAATTTACATGTATTATTTATTTAGCAAATATACAAAAGACTGTAATATTGATACTTAACTGTGGAAAAAATGAATTAGAACTAGATGAGGGTGCACTTCCCTACGCACCAAAAGGCCTCTAAATAGCCTGGAGACTTTATACTGAATGTAAGAGGATATAGTAACCCTCATTTCTTTCTCGTACATCACGGGACACAGAGCGACATAGTCATTACTAATGGGTTATATAGATACCGTCAGGTGCTGGCACTGGCAACTTCCAAAACCGGAAGTACCCTCCCCTATATAAGCCCCTCCCATCCGGGAGCACCTCAGTTTTTTGCCAGTGTCTAAGGTGTTGGCCAAGAAGAAACATGTGTTTTTCACTGAGCTTGCGTACAGGTTCTTTTGGGCCTCAGTAAGCTATTCCAGATCCGACCAAAAAAGCTTCATAGCTAAACGGTCGGTACCCGGGCCTTGCAGAGAAGAGCAAGGTTTTGCCTGTAATGCTTCTCTTAGGAGAGCTGGACCCTGGGATCCAGAGCTCTGGTCATACCCACGACCAAGATGTTTTCTGTGCAGGGTGCTATACAGGTCCAGGGGAGTGGAATCCTTGGGAACCCGGTCCCTGAAGGTTTGATTACAATGCCTGCCGTGATAGGTGAAGTTTGGGCTTTTGTGGACCAAACAAAGTCCTGCGGCGGGGAACAGGTAAGTGGGGGCCCCCAGGAACTTGGTTCTATTGGGGGACCCCCAAGCCTAATTTGTCTTTCTGTCTGTTACCTAATGGTATTCCCGCAAGATTCTGTGCATGCCTGTAACTACTAAAAAAATGTAATAATTTTTAATGGTGGTCAAGAAAAAAAATAAAAATAAATTTTTTTTTTTATATATATTTAATATATTAGACTGCGGTACCTGTGTTTGTCCACTAGAGGCCGCTGTGGAATGTTTTCTTGTCATGTGGACTAGCTTCTTCTCAGCAGAGCAAAGTCCAGGCAGATGGTGAGTTCTCTTATAGGAAACTGCTTCCTCTGCCATGTTGCAGTGCTCGTCCATCCCCCGGCCTGCGGCAAAGAGGGGCCCTGGCTCCTGTCCCTTGTTACCATATTTTGAAATTAGCGCCGAAGGCGCACGTGGCCGCGCGCGTGCGCGTGCACGCGCCTCTATATATAGAGGTGAGCCGGGAAAGGGGGCGGAGCCTGGGGGATGACGCTCTGTGCGCGCCGCAGCGCTTCTGCGCATGTGCGGGCGTCCCAGCAGTTTAAAAAAACCACAATATTGTAGTGAGCTGGCTATGAAGTACAGAGACAGAGCTGGCAACATTTAAAGGCATACAGCAAGCGGTTGATACAGGTATCCCCTAGAAAGGCACATTAGTAGACACCAACTGTGATATAGCAGCAATTGTGCTAGACTATTCTCAGTAAAAGTGGTGTATTACGGCTGGAATACCTCAGCTTTAGGCTTAGGAATATGCCGTCCAGAAGCTCCGGAACTGAATCTTCCAGGAAGCGAAGGGGGTCTCATCGGGCTCGGAGGATCTTGGGCATACTTCTGCTGCACCAGTCTCCCCTGAAGTTCAGAGGTGAGTGACCGTAGAGACCCCGCAGGGGTACTTGGTACTGTGGCTGTCCTCAGTTCACCTGCTCCTGTGTATGTAACAGAGGAGGTTTTTTCCTCAGCTCTGGGAGGATTAGAGAGGCTGCCTCCCTGTCAGGGAAAGCACGCCCGATCTCCGTCTCCTCCTTCAGAGTGCCTGTTAGCAGAGCAACAGTCCCATACAGGGATCGACCTGCCTGAAGGGGATCAGGATGAGGTTGATTCTGTTATAGAGGAATCAACAGTGGGGGAACCTTTTCTCAGCATCTCAAGCTGAAAGATTATGGGTTCAGTCTCTGACTAACATGGTCCGATCAGCATTTAAAAATGCACCTTGCGGAACCATCAACCACTACTGTATCCTCGTTGGGGTCGCTGGAAGCCCCCAGACTGTTTGTTCTTTTCCACTTCACCCTTTACTGAAAGGGCTCATTTACCAGGATTGGGAACGTCCTGAGAAAATATTTATTCCCCCAAGAGATTTCCGGTGGTCTATCCCATGGAGGATAAGTTCATCAAAAAAAAAAAAAAAAATGGCCATCTCTTGTATGTATAAATCACTGACATGTCCAGTGGATAATGTCCAAATGTTCAAGAACCCAATAGATAAAAGATTGGAGTCCTTATGAAAATCTGCTTGGTGATACAACCAGCAGTAGCAGCTATTGGGGTCTGCTAAGCAGTGAAGGATCAGTTGAAACAGGTCTGGAGGGACTTGACAGATCAGCAGGCTTTGCCCTAGCTGATCTACCTAGAGCCTTAGGCTTTGCGGTTGACGCCATAGAGGATTCAGTCCATCAGGCCTCCCGCCTTACGCTGTCTATAGTACATATGCGTAGGCTCCTATGGCTCAAAAACTGGTCTGCTGAAGCTCCCTGTAAAAAATGGCTGGTTAGCGTCCCGTTTCATGGTGAACGCTTATTCAGGGAAAACCTGGACAAATATATCCAGAAAATTTCCAGCGGTAAAAATACGCTCTTGCCGTTTAAAAACAGAGTTAGAGGTCCCTCTTTGAGAGGCCTGCTTCTCCAGTCCCTGGGCCATCGGCTGTGTAACAGTTCCGACGGCCTCCTCGGTCAAATCCCGGGGGTAAAAAACAGGGACAGTAGCAGGGTAATGAGAAACCCTGGGTCAGGGGAGGTACAAAACCTCCCCCAAAGTTAAATTCATTGAAGCCCCCACTCAGTCGGGTGGGGGGAGGACTCCAGTTGTTCGCAAGAGACCTGGCGGGACACGATCAAGACAGATAGGTGCTCTCCGCAGTAGGTTTGGGATACAGTTTGGAGTTAAAAGACTCTCCTCCTTCCCATTTTTGAGGTCAAACGTGCCAAGGGATCCCCGGAAGAGAGAGTCCCTCCTGTTGGCACTAGAACAACTATTGCTCCAAGGAGTAATTATGGAGGTTCCCCTGGAAGAATGAGGGTTCGGGTTTTACTCAAACCTCTTTACGGTCCCGAAGCAAACGCGGACGGGAGGCCCATATTAATTCTAAAAGGGCTATACAAATTCCTGTATATCAGGACTTTCCGATAGAGTCGATCCGATCGGTGGCCACTGCCCTACAAGGGGAGGATTGGTTAGCCGCGATCGACATCAAAGATGCTTATTTGCACATTCCCATCTTTCCAGTCCACCAAAAATTTCTACGCTTTGCAGTAGAAGGGCGCCATTTTCAGTTCAGAGCCTTACCCTTCGGTTTGGCCACAGCACCACGAGTGTTTACAAAAATTCTGGCCCTTTATTGGCCAATCTAAGAACACAAGGTGTAATGATAATGGCATATCTGGATGACTTATTGCTGATAGACCACTCAGTGAAAAAACTAGACGTGGTCGTTCACAAGACAATCAAGTATCTGGAATCTCACGGTTGGATTATCAACCGAGACAAGTCAGCCCTAGAAACCAGTCAAAAGTCTGGAATACTTGGGGCTAAGGTTGGATTCAGGCCAGAGAAAAATATTCTTGCCTCGAGGAAAGGTGTTGTCTTTGAAAGATTTGATCCACTTAGTGGGTACAAAAAAGCCAGCCGTCCATACGCCTGTATATGAGGCTGCTGGGAAAAATGGTGGCATCATTCGAAGCAGTACCCTACGGTCAATTCCATTCAAGGAATTTGCAAGGGGCCATACTGTCAGCCTGGAACAAAAAAGTTCAGGCCCTAGACTTACAATGTCCTTGTCCCCTTCCGTTCGCAAGAGCCTCCGTTGGTGGTTGGTTCCCCAGAATCTGGAAAAAAGGAAATCCTTCAGTCCGATTTCTTGGAAGGTGGTCACTACAGATGCCAGCCTTATAGGCTGGGGAGCAGTACTGGAGCAATAGTCTCTCCAGGGCAGATGGTCGGATGCAGAAAAGGCCCTGCCCATCAATCTCTTAGAGATACGAGCAGCCCGGTATGCCCTAGTAGCATGGACATCCAAACTCCAAGGGTCCCCTGTCAGATTTCAATCAGACAATGCCACAGCAGTGGCATATATCAATCATCAGGGGGGCACCAGGAGTCGTGCAGCCCAGAGGGAAGTAAATTACATCCTGAAATGGGCAGAAAAATATGTCCCAGCCATATCTGCGGTATTCATTCCAGGAGTGGAGAATTGGAAGGCGGACTTTATAAGTCGCCAGCAATTAGGCCCAGAGGAAGGGTCCCTTCACCCCGAGGTTTTCTGGACAATATGTCAGCGGTGGGGAACATCGGATGTAGATCTTCTAGCATCCAGATTCAACACAAAGGGGGACAGGTTTGTCTCTCGGACAAGGGATCCCCTAGCTTGCGGCTCGGATGCCCTAGTGTTCCCTTGGGATCAGTTCAAGCTGATATATGCATTCACACCGCCACAATGGTTACCTCGATTACTCCGCAGAATCAGGGTAGAAAAGAAACCAGTGATTCCGGTGGCTCCAGCGTGGCCCCGAAGAGCGTGGTACGCGGAGATTGTAAAATTTCAGTGGGGAGTCCTTGGACTCTCCCACGTCGTCCGGACCTGCTTTCGCAAGGACCGATATACCACCCTTCCTTACCAGCCCTAGGTTTGACGGCCTGGCTATTGAAGCCCACATTCTAAAAAAGAGAGGGCTCTCTAATGCTGTGGTATCTACCATGATCAATGGCAGGAAGCCGGTATCCAGGCAGATCTACTATAGAATCTGGAAGGCGTACATCGCCTGGTGTGAGGCCAAGAAATGGCATCCACGTAAATACGTAATAGGAAGGATTCTGGACTTCCTACAATGGGCTGTAGATAGGAAGCTTGCCTTGAGTACTATCAAGGGTCAGATTTCGGCCTTGTCAATATTTTTTCAAAGGCCCTTGGCTTCGCATTCACTAGTCAAAGCCTTTATACAAGGAGTGATGCGTATTAGTCCTCCGGTTAATATTCCCATATGTCCATGGGATCTAAACTTGGTTCTGTCGGTTTTACAGAAACAACCATTTGAACCATTACAGCATATTTCCTTGGTGCTTCTCACCAGGAAATTGATTTTTCTAGTAGCCATTTTTTCGGCTAAAAGAGTGTCGGAATTAGCAGCTATGTCCTGTAAAGAGCCATATCTGGTTATCCATAAGGACAAAGTAGTGTTACGTCCTCATCCAGCCTTTCTTCCTAAGGTGGTATCGAGGTTTCATTTGAACCAAGATGTGGTTCTTCCTTCTTTTTTCCCCAAACCTACTTCGGTAGAGGAAAAGTTATTTCATTCTTTGGATGTAGTAAGAGCAGTTAAAGCTTATCTAAAAGCCACTGCTCAGATTCGCAGAACGGATACTTTGTTTATACTGCCGGAAGGCCCCAGAAAGGGTCAGGCAGCGTCAAAATCTACTTTAGCCAAGTGGATTCGACAGGTCATTATGCAAGCTTATGGCTTGAGAAGGAGACCGCCTCCGTTCAAAGGTAGAGCGCACTCCACGAGAGCAGTTGGAACTTCATGGGCAGTGCATCACCAGGCCTCCCTGGCTCAAATCTGTAAGGCCGCAACATGGTCTTCAGTACACACGTTTACTAGGTTCTACCAGGTGGACGTTAGAAGTCAGGAGGATGTCGCCTTTGGGCGCAGTGTGTTGCAGGCCGCAAAAGATCCTCATGTCTGATAGCGCTCAGCTTATATATGGTGTATCCCCCCCCTCATTTGGCATTGCTTTAGGACATCCCATTAGTAATGACTATGTCGCTCTGTGTCCCGTGATGTACGAGAAAGAAAATAGGATTTTTATAACAGCTTACCTGTAAAATCCTTTTCTTGGAGTACATCACGGGACACAGAGCTCCCGCCCCTCTTTGGGGACACTTATTGCTTTGCTACAAAACTGAGGTGCTCCCGGATGGGAGGGGCTTATATAGGGGAGGGTACTTCCGGTTTTGGAAGTTGCCAGTGCCAGCACCTGACGGTATCTATATAACCCATTAGTAATGACTATGTCGCTCTGTGTCCCGTGATGTACTCCAAGAAAAGGATTTTACAGGTAAGCTGTTATAAAAATCCTATTATTGTCTATATGTGAATATCAAGACCAGTTTTACCAATTAATTTGGTAGGTTTAAATATTACCACATGGTGGTTCATATATAGTTGCATTGACCTCACCCTATAGAGATACATGGTTTGGTCATTTACATAGCTTTTATGATTTATAATAAAGGTTAACTCGATTATAAAGTCTCGTGTTTGTTATTTTTATAGAAAAAAATAAAAACATGTTCTATTTGCCTGCTCTGTGCAGTCAATTTGCACAGAGCAGCCCAGATCCTTCTCTTCTTGGGTCCCTCCCTCCTGTTCAGTGCCCCCACAGCAAGCAGCTTGCTATGGGGACACCCGAGTCGAGTCATTCAGACACAGAGCCCTGACCCGGCCCCACCCCCTCTCTATCCTGATTGTCTAGCAGCCAATGGCGCCGCTGCTGTGTCTCAGCCCATCAATGGGGAGAATCTCAGACGGCTGAGACACTCGTGGACATCACTGGACAGAGAGGGACCTCAGGTAAGTGTTGGGCTGAGAGGGGCTGCTGCACACGGAAGACATTTTATCCAGAATGCATTAAGATTAAAGGGTATGTAATGGAATTTCTTTATCGTACATCATGGGACACAGAGCCTTAAGTAATTTACTTAATGGGTAATAGGCCTACCTTCAGGTGTTGACACTGGTAAACCCTAATTAAGGAAGTTTACTCCCTATATAATCCCTCCTCCTTCCAGGAGCACATCAGTTTTTTCGCCAGTGTCTAAAGGTGTTGGTCACGAGTGAAGATGTGCTCTGAGGAGCTCCAGGAGGGATCCATGCTGGATTTAAATTCCTCCATAAAAAGAAGCCAGATCCACCACAGTGCCACTGTGGCCTAAATGGATGGTACCTGGGACCTCGTATCCGAAGCACAAGGTTTTGCCTGTAACGCCTCTTTGTAGGGCTGGACCCCTGGAAACCAGGGCTTAGGTCTTGTTACATTACCTATTTTCTTCCTGATGGGGTACTATACATGGCCCAAGGCAGTGGAAATCCCTTTTCAGGGACCCCCGTCCTTGAAGGTTTGGCTAAACACAGCCCACCGTGATGGGTGAAAGCTGTATTTTTTCTGTTAATTCAGAAAAATCCTGCGACGATGATAAGGTAAGGAAGAAACGTAGGTATTTTCAATGTCTATGTATTTCTTCCATTAAGGAAAAGAGATTGTCATGCCTTAAAGTCTCCACTAGAGGGAGCCTATGCACTTACCATACTCTGTCGTCTTCACTAAGCTCAGTCCGTGCTTGATTGGTACAGCAGGTGGAGGGGATATTCTTACCAAGGTAAGATGAAGCCTTTTAAAAGAGTTTTTTCCCCCCTCTGATGGGACCAGTGGGTTAGGGAGACAGCAGCGCTGCACCCCCCTTACTTACCCCCTCCCCCCGCCGTGGGGGACGCAGAGGTCCCGCTATGTACCACGATAGGATTGTCTGGCTGTTTTTTTGTTTCTCTGCCTCAGTGCAGTCTCTGCTCCCCTCCCCCTCCCCTTCTCTTGTTTGGTCAGGGATCCATATAAAAAAAAAACAAAAAAAAAAAACATTTTTTTTTTTAAATGGAAAAAGGGGGCGGAATTTTTTCCGAAGGGGGCAGAGCCTAAACGCAGTACCGCGAAAACGGGAAACATATAGCCATGTCAGTCTCTCCTCCGCTGCTGAGGAGGAAGCATACACAGAGACACACGAGCTGTGAGACACGTATGGGTTGCACTGGCATTCCTGATTCAGGAAATACACTCTTTTCAGCACTAGGCTGAAACTTTATAGCGGCTTTTAAAGTCCTGACTATTTTCAGCGATTTAGTGCGAATTGTATAGCGCCTCTGTTTTTGTACTTGGGACTATGCCTACCAAAAGACACCTCAAAAGCCAAAAAAGCAAAGATTTCACCCCCAGGCATTGAGACTTCTAGCTGTAATTCCATGCTGTCATTCTCGCCTGAATTACCAATTATGGCAACACAGGGTGAGCCATTGGAACAAATTGATGGTGCAACTGCCTCTCACATCTCAGCACCTAGATATGTGACTGAAGATGCCCTCTCCTCCTCCCTCCAGGGTATGGAAGAAAGATTAGCGGCTTTAATCACATCCTCTATTCAGAGTGAAAAGAAACGTACTAGCCCTTCCCCCACTTTAGCTTTACTAGGGGGGAACAGTGGACTCAAGATGAGGTGTTACCCTCAATCGATCAGGAAGAAAGACTAACCAATGATTCCTCCTTGGAGGAGACAACGGTAGATGAACCTTTTTCAGCTTCCCAAACTGAGAAATTGCTGATACAATCTCTTACAGAAATGGTTCGCTCCACCTTCATGCTGCCTCTAACAGAGTCTCATGGAAACCCGGCCTCTTCCTTCGGTTCTTTGAAACCTTCCCATGCTTTGCATGGGTTTCCAGCACATGCATTGCTAGAACAGCTTATTTTTCCGGAATGGGATCATCCAGATAAACATTTTCTCCCTCCTAAGAGTTTTGCAAATCGCTATCCTCTGGAGGAAAGATTCTCCAAAAGATGGAATGTACCAGCAGTTGACGCTGCGATTTCCAATGTGAATAATAACTTGACTTGTCCTGTAGACAATGCACAAATGCTTAAGGATCCAACAGATAAGAAGTTGGAATCCCTGCTAAAATCTGCCTTTTCCATAGCAGGTGCCGTCACTCAGCCAGCAGTCGCCGCAATAGGCGTCTGCCAATCAATAAAGGACCAATTTAAATTGGCCCTTAGAGAACTTCCTACACAACAAGCTCGGGATTTGGCTGAACTACCTAAGGCATTATGTTTTGCCATAGATGCCATTAAAGATTCCATTCACCAGGCATCCCGCCTTACGCTTATGCTTGTACATATGCGCAGGATCCTGTGGCTAAAGAATTGGTCAGCTGAAACACCATGTAAGAACCTCCTAACTGGGTTTCCCTTCCATGGGGAGCGACTTTTCGGAGAGGACTTGGATAAATATATCAAGACAATTTCTAGTGGGAAAAGCATGCTTTTACCCCTCAAAAGAAAATACAAACGCCCTTCATTTAAACGGGCCCTTTCCCCTGCGCCAAGGGCTTCCGCCTCTAAGCAGTGGCGACGGCCTCCGCCGTCCGACTCTAGAGGAAGACCTCAGAGTCAGACCCAGGCTCAAAAGAAGCCCTGGGGTAGGAAATCTGCAAAACAGAATCCTAAAGCCTCGTCATGAAGAGGCAACCCCCCTCACCAAGGTGGGGGGAAGACTTCTGCACTTTTCAGAAGTCTGGAAAAAGGAAATTCAGGACACATGGGTCATCTCTACAGTAACGCTGGGATACAAGCTGGAATTCCGGAACTTTCCACCATCTAATTTTCTAAGATCAAGCGTACCCAAGGATCCAGAGAAGAAACAATCTCTGTTTCAAGCACTAGACCGATTAAGATCTCAAGGGGTGATCATACAGATCCCCACAAGGGAACAAGGTCTGGGGTTTTATTCAAATCTTTTCATGGTACCAAAACCAAATGGAGACGTCCGACCCATTCTAGATCTAAGAAAGCTAAATCAATTCCTGAAGATCCGCTCCTTTCGCATGGAGACAATCAGATCGGTAGTTTCTATCCTTCTAGGAGGAGAACTTCTCGCATCAATCGACATCAGGGATGCATATCTGCATATCCCTATATTCCCTGCTCATCAAAAATTTCTGCGGTTCGAATTAGAACAGCATTTCCAGTTTGTAGCCCTGCCCTTCGGGCTAGCCACAGCACCCCGGGTGTTCACCAAGGTTCTGGCCCCACCTCTAGCCAGGTTAAGGGCACAGGGCATAACAATCATAGCATACCTAGACGATTTATTACTTATAGATCAATCAGTGATTCGCTTGGAGCAAGCTGTACGCACTACAACCGACTATCTGAAAGCATTGGGTTGGATTCTCAATCTGGAGAAATCTTCCTTAATACCGCAAAAAAGACTGGAGTACTTGGGTCTGATCATAGACACAGCCCAGGAAAAGGTGTTCTTGCCTCTAGCAAAGATCAACTCCATAAAAGAATTGGTACGGCGGGTCAGGTCAAATGGCAATCCCTCCATTCGCCTCTGCATGAGGTTACTAGGAACCATGGTGGCTTCATTCGAAGCAGTTCCTTTTGCCCAGTTCTATTCAAGACTGTTGCAAAACAGTATCCTGTCTGCTTGGAACAAAACAATTCAAGCCTTAGACTCGCCAATGCGGCTGTCCCCAAGAGTGGCCCAAAGCCTCACTTGGTGGTTACTAACCCAGAATCTGCTGAAAGGAAGATCCTTCAGACCAGTTATCTGGAAGGTCGTAACGACGGATGCCAGCCTCTCAGGCTGGGAAACAGTACTAGAAAGGACAACTGTCCAAGGACAATGGTCAAGGACCGAAAGAGGCTTGCCCATCAATATCCTAGAGATTCGGCAGTACGTCTGGCTCTAAAGGCCTGGACTTCCAGGCTACAGTATTACCCTGTCAGGATTCAATCCGACAATGCCACAGCTGTGGCCTATATCAATCACCAAGGGGGCACCAAGAGTCTCTCAGCGCAGAGAGAGGTGAACCATGTTCTAACTTGGGCAGAAAGGAATGTTCCTTGCCTTTCTGCAATATTCATTCCCGGAGTAGAGAATTGGCAGGCGGACTACTTAAGTCGCCAGCAGTTATTCCCAGGGGAATGGTCGCTTCACCCCGACATATTTCGGGCTGTTTGCCAAAGATGGGGGACTCCGGACGTAGATCTCCTAGCATCCAGATTCAACACAAAGTTGGTCAACTTTGTGGCCAGAACAAGGGATCCATTCGCATGCGGAACGGATGTGTTGGTGACCCCATGGGATCAGTTCTCACTGATATATGCATTTCCCCCCATCCAGTTGCTGCCTCGACTTCTTTGCAGAATCAAGCTGGAAAGGAAGCCGATTATTCTGGTAGCACCAGCATGGCCCAGAAGGTCATGGTATGCAGAAATCGTAAAGATGGCAGTGGAGGGCCCATGGTCCCTCCCCACTACGGTCAGATCTGCTCTCTCAGGGACCGATATTCCATCCTTCCTTACGGTCTCTAAATTTAACGGCTTGGCTATTGAAACCCACATTCTAAAGAGACGTGGGCTTTCCGGGTCAGTTATCTCCACCCTGATCAATGCCAGGAAGCCAGCTTCCAGAACAATATATTATAGAGTCTGGAAGGCTTATGTTTCCTGGTGAATCCAAGGGTTGGCACCCTCGGAGATATATCATAGGCAGAATTCTTGCCTTTCTACAATTGGGGGTAGAGATGAAATTGGCCTTAAGTACTATTAAGGGCCAAGTCTCAGCTTTATCGGTCTTATTTCAGAGACCACTTGCTACTCATTCTTTTGTCCGGGGCTTTATACAGGGAGTAACGCGGCTTAATCCGCCCGTCAAACCTCCCTTGAATCCCTTGGACTTAAATTTAGTTTTGTCTGTTACAAAAACAGCCATTTGAACCGATACAACATATTCCCGTAGTCCAGGGATATGCAATTAGCGGACCTCCAGCTGTTGCAAAACTACAAGTCCCATCATGCCTCTGCCTTTGGGTGTCATGCTTGCTGCTGCCAGAGTCTCGCTATGCCTCATGGGACTTGTAGTTTGGCAACAGCTGGAGGTCCGCTAATTGCATATCCCTGCCCTAGTCCTTCTGACAAGGAAGTTGGTATTTTTGGTTGCTATATCCTCAGCAAGGAGGGTATCAGAGTTGGCTGCTCTTTCTTGTAAAGAGCCGTATTTAATTTTTCATGAGGACAGAGTGGTACTACGCCCTCGTCCAGGCTTTTTGCCAAAAGTAATTTCAGGTTTTCACCTGAACCAAGATATTGTCCTGCCATCGTTTTTTCCAAAACCATGTTCCAGGGAAGAAAAGTCACTACATTGTCTTGATGTGGTGAGAGCAGTGAAAATCTATTTAAAGAAAACTGCTCAGATTCGTAAGACTGATGTCTTCTTTATTCTGCCGGAGGGTCCTAAGAAGGGACAGGCAGCGTCGAAATCCACTGTCGCAAAGTGGATTCGGCAAGTGATAATTCAAACTTATGATTTAAGGGGCAAGATTCCCCCGTTTCGAGTTAAGGCGCACTCTACCAGGTCGGTTAGTGCTTCTTGGGCAGTGCGTCATCGGGCCTCCATGGCTCAGATCTGTAAGGCCACAACTTGGTCTTCAGTGCATACATTAACAAAATTTTATCAGGTGGATGTAAGGAGGTGTGAGGAGATCGCCTTCGGGCGCAGTGTGCTGCAAGCAGCAGTGTAGATCCTCAAGTCTGGGTGTACCCTCCGGGTTGTTTCTCCCACCCCTCAAGTGGCATTGCTATGGGACGTCCCATTAAGTAAATTACTTAAGGCTCTGTGTTCCATGATGTACAATAAAGAAAATAGGATTTTTATTACAGCTTACCTGTAAAATCCTTTTCTTGGAGTACATCATGGGACACAGAGGTCCCTCCCCTCTTTTGGGATTTAGACATATTGCTTTGCTACAAAAACTGATGTGCTCCTGGAAGGAGGAGGGGTTATATAGGGAGTAAACTTCCTTAATTAGGGTTTACCAGTGTCAACACCTGAAGGTAGGCCTATTACCCATTAAGTAAATTACTTAAGGCTCTGTGTCCCATGATGTACTCCAAGAAAAGGATTTTACAGGTAAGCTGTAATAAATATCCTACTTTTTTTTAAATTTTTTTAAATAACAAACATGTTATACTTGCCTCCACTGTGCAGCTCTGTTTGCACAGAGTGGCCCTGAACTTTGGTGTTCTGGGGTCCCTCGGCGGCTGTCTCGGCTCCTCCCTGCAAGATATATATATGCAAGCGAGTTGGCATGGTGGTGAGTGATTGCGGGCGCGCTCCAGTGATACAGCCGGCGGCTATAGCCGCTCACTGTATCACTCGCTCGGCCCCGGCACGCCGCGTCATTGGATGTGATTGACAGCAGCGTGAGCCTATGGCTGCTTTCAATCCATCCAGTGTAGCCAATCAACGGCCAGGCTCAGAAACAAGGAGGATGACGGGGGCGAGCATGGGACTTTCGAGGGCTCAGGTAAGTAAAACGGGGGCTCGGGGGGGCTGGTATTGTCAGATGTTTTTTCACCTTAATGCATAGGATGCATTAAGGTGAGAAAACTTTTACCTTTAAAAAAAACTTCTGCCTTTACAACCACTTAAAATTTTAGATGAGTGGCCTTTTGGTGCATAGGGAAGAACGCCCTTGTCAGTTCTATTATGTTGTCCTGACATATTCTGCTGCAGTTTACAGAGGACACTGAACCATTCACATCAATTTTTTTTTTTTTTTTTTTAAAGTGTATGGTGTAATGTCGTACAGATGCGTGAAAATTTGGGTGGGAGCTAAATGACCTACTTGAATGTTTTTCAAGAGTGCAAGGAAATTATAGCGCCCAAAGGAGATCCCCCAAAAGAACAACGTACAAACTTCATGCATTTGGCACCTGGTGGGAATTAAACCCAGTGCATGATACCCCATAATTTGCATTTTTTTTTTTAGGCCTTTAGGTGGTCAAAGGCTGCTTTACAAATTTTTTAGTCCTCCTACCGCAGCAACAGGATATAGACATGGCAGACACCATGTGGTCCCTTCAATAGAATGATTCTTGAGGTAGCATTGCTGTATTGTTATGTATTAACTGCACCACTAGCCTTGGCTTTTGCTCCTGTGGAAGTTTCATTTTGCAGTGTAGCTGCATGGTAAGAGCAGATGAGAGGGGGAAGAATAAACCCTGCAGCCTGAATCTATTTTTGATGTAAAATAAACATATCACTAACATTAGCATGTAATAAAATGTAATTAAACGAGGTTACGTTTACTGAAAGCGCAATATGCCAAAACCATGAGTAGATCCAGAGATATAAGCATTTGGATTATTATGCAAATATCACCCTTTTCTGTAAAAGTTGAGTTTGGTGCGACCAATTTTTCCTTTTACAGGTAAATGCATGATTTGCATTACACTTTGTGTCTGGATCTGCAGATCATTTTGAGATGCAGTTTTCATATTATAGACGGAGTGTAATATTTTAAAGGATAAGTTCACTTTAAAAAAAAAAAAAAAGCAAATTTTTTTGCAGGTAAAAAAATATGCATTTACAATTTTATTTTGTAGGATCCTGGAAAGCATTGCACCTGTGATCAGCAAATCGTTACATCCATGCAGGTCTCCTGCAGACTGTCAGTGTAACCTGTCTGCCCGAAGTTCATATGGGCAGACAGTTTCACAAAGACAGGAAGACTTCATGAACTACTAGAGCACTTAACAGCGCCGTAGTAGTTCATTGAGATCTAAAAGCCGACAGCCGCAAAGGCTGTCTGTACTTGTAGTTCAGTGATTCACTGATTCACCTGCTGTCACAATTTGAAGGCTCCGATCACCCAGCCACGCTCTTTCAAATAGTGACAGCAGGTACGGAGAGAAGATCTTTAGCCTGCTGTCACAGGGAGTGGGGGATCAGGGAAACATGTTAAATGTTTCACCCCGAAAATAGCCGGTAGGGGTTTTTATGGTACAGCAGTATTGCTGAATTTTACCGAAATTGTTAAACTTGGGACCTGGCATGCTGTGGAGACATCAAATGTTCATTAGAAACCTTTCACTGAGAAGTATGATAACACTGTAAAAAAAATTGTTAGCCTCAGGAAACCAAAAACATTTGTATTTAAGAAAATTGTATTGCAGCGGTTTCTGTGAAAAATACAGTAGGCCTTTCTATTGCATTGGCTGCAGAGCAGTAATAACAGTGTGTGCTGTCTCCTCTGTACAGAGATGTGTGCATGTGGTCAGGAGAACGGAAATGTGTGCCAGCCTGTGGACTCTGCAGATGTTCTGAATATAAATGAGGTTCCCAGCATAGAGGAAGGTACAGTATGCAGACTGTCATGTTTACCCTTGCAGAGTTTTTTCCACACGGCTTTATAACCTTTTATGCTTTCTTTAACGAAAACTTACAGTAAGGCTACTTTCACACTGGGGCAGTGAGGGCGTCGGCGGTAAAGTGCTGCTAGTTTTAGCATCATTTTAGCGGTGCTTTTCGGCCACTAGCAGGCTCTTTTAACCCCCGCTAGCGGCCGAAGAAGCGGTTAATAGCGCCCGGTTAGTGCCGCTTTGCAGGCGCTTCTGCAGCACTGCCCATTCATTTCAATGGGCAGGGGCGGTGGAGGAGCCCCAAAGATGCTGTTTGCAGGAATTTTTCTAACGTCCTGCAAGCGCACCACTCGAGTGTGAAAGCACTCGGGCTTTCACACTGGAGTGACAGGAGAGGCGCTTTGCAGGCACTATTTTTAGAGCTAAAACGCCTGTAAAGCGCCTCAGTGTGAAAGTGGCCTGATTGTTTAGTTCGGAAGTTTAAAATCTGGTGCATTCTAACAGTGGTGATAGTGTTTTAAAACAAGGAGCTGTAATCAACAAAGGGTTTCTTCCAGTCAAAATTGAAGGTTATGACTGGAAATCATACCGGAGATATAGCCTGCATGTCCAGGAATTTTTTTCCCCCCACCATACCTAAAGTCCGTCAGACTTTGCAAAATTAGGTGCTAAATTCATATAGTAAACATCCAACTTTTCCAGGGCTTCAGTTTTGCCTCATCAGAGCAGCCTGTCATTCAAGCAGATTGGGCACACTAGCTGCTGCAGTCATCTTTAAAACCTGTTAAGGGTTACAGAGTGTTGTAAACACCCCCACCCAAAAACAGTAAACTCTTACTAATATTTTTTCTAATGCCTCTGTGCCCTTTTGTTACTTTATTAAAACTTTTACTATAGATAAATTACCTGTTCATCCTGCCAGTCGCTCATCCCTTTTTAGATCTTTGTGGCAACAATCTGCAAGCTTATAGAGCCTCTGCATCGTTGCCACCACAGTGCGCATGCTCCCCATTGTACTAGGTAAGTTCTGTCCACAGCTTAATGGTAATCTTCCTACTTCTGAAGTCAGTACAGCCTAGGTCAGAGGCGGGACTAAGACATAGCTTTTATTTTTTTTAGCACTTTCTCTGTAAACCAACTTCTGCTGATGTGCCCTCTCCTTGAGATGTGGGCAAACTATCTGGATTTATATCTACTTTAAAGCAGTTCTCCAGTATGTTAACAAATTAAAAGTCAGCAGCTACAAATCCTGTAGCTGCTGACTTTTAATAATAGGGCACTTACATGTCCATGGATCTAGCGCTGTCCTCACCCAGGCTAGATTCACTGGCATCTTAAAGTGGTTGTAAACCCTTCCGGGCAAGTTACACCTACAGGTAAGCCTAGATTAAGGCTTACCTGTAGGTGTTTGCAATATCTCCTAAACCTACACGGTTTAGGAGAGATTTGCCAAAAGGAATACACCGCTGTCTACGGCGCATGCACGCCGTAGACAACGGCGCAGGCGGACTGAGAATTCCATTCATAATGCCGGCTTTTACGGCTCCCGCGCGCATGCGCGGAGTGACGTTTTCACCGCTCCGGCTAATCACATCGCCGGAGCGGCGATACCCAGAAGTAACCTTCCGGAGCGATGTCTGAGGCCGGAGGGGGAGACGAGGACGGCTTCCGGGGCTTCGATCTAAGGTAAGTAATGCATAATGAGCTAGTATGCTAGTCATGCTAGCTCATTATGGCTTTGTCTTGCAGGTTTTTTTTTTTTTTTTAATCTGGGTTTACAACCACTTTAAGTGTTGCCACTCCTCTGTGATAGCTTGCCGCTTTGCAGCCAGTTCCCCACTGTGCTTTGTAAATGGATCTGTGACGTGTCCCAGAAGACTGCGGGGAGGGGGGGGAGAGAAAAACTTTGCCTAGGCGATCTGAGCAGAAGTGAGAGTGGGTACCTTTTTAAAAACTAGGTACCCGCTCCCCCTCCCCCAGCATAATTGACCTGCCAAATTAGGTGGAGGGGAGTTAAAGCGGAACTTCACCTTTTGGGAGAAGATCCACTTTAAGATTTTTGCTCCTGAATCCCCTGCTCCACTTTTGCCTGTTTAGTTAGTCTTGGTTACAAAGTATCCCTCCAGCAGTGATGGGAATACCCCAAGCTAGCCCCAGGTTGCTGGGTATTGCTCTGATCTCGAGGGCACATTTTTCTCCATGCCTGCTCTTAATAAGTCATCACTTTATAGGCTATGTGGTGTAATTGTGCCCATTCTTTCCACAAGCACATGAATGTCTGAGTCGGTGCAACTCTCAGAGATGTCCTCTTTCCCAGGAAGAACAACAACACCTGCACAGCGGAGACAGACAGATTGCCAGACATGTATTACTCTGCTTACTTCTCATTGTTGGCCTATTTGCTGTAAGTTGATTATATTGGCACCTTTCTGGGATGAGTAGTTGTATAATGCTAACATTTGCACTAAGTGGTGCTTTTATTAGGTGTATGCTACCCAAGTTGATCTGAGGCATATTCCAAAACCTATTGTATTGAAATGAAGGAGGTTTCCAAAAAATAAAAACATTAACTCCAGCTTCAGTCCTTCCCTATTCCTTTTAAAGAGTGGAGTATTTCCTTGAGCTTAACCATTCCTTCAGTCACAGTGCATTTGTAATTAAGGTGTTTGTTATGTTCTGTGGATGGCCTTCACTGTCCCCTGTAAGTATACATGTAAAGTGCTTTTTCATGTCTTTGTTTATCACCTTACACCACACCTATGATCTCTATCTTGGAAGAATGAGCACTAAATATGACTTATTTTCCATTTGTGATGAGTAGCATTAAAACTCCTTGATATAAACAGATCTTTAAATTTAGATCAGACCTGATTTAAATCCAAACACACTGCCAGCACCCAAGCGCTAATGATTTGGATCAGACACATTTTAGGGAATTCTACTTGTACACGGAACCAGTTCCTGTGATGTCGTTATCCTATTCCAGGCCTTGCTGCTCCCTTCTGATCAGAGAAATCTTCAAACAGAACTAAAATCAAAAAAGAGAGAATGCACCAACCTTGTGCATCACCTTCATACTTTGCCTTGACTATACAGAGAGACAAGTATGTGTACAAGCTGGTTAGCGCTGAAGAAGAGGGCTTGTTCCTGGAAATGCATCAGCTAATGTGAATCTACAGGATATTGCTGTAGGAATACATCTATTGTGACTATACCTGTGATGGAGAGTTGGGGGATGTCCTGTTCGAAGAATATAATAGTTGACTACATGCATGTCATTTTAGCACTTTTGTCAGCATTTTATTGTATTTTATAAATAAAGTAGCAATGTGATGCATTAGGTTGACCTCCTTTTTGTATGTTTTTGGATCTGACCTGATATAAGAACTACCTTTTTTTTTTTTAAAGAGACTCTTACTTTCATAATGCTGAAAGTTTGTGATGGAGTTGAAGGTGCAGGCATCCAGGCACATACCTGCAGCAGCTTTCAGTATCCTCTGATTCACCCAAATATCAAGCCCTTCTGACTGGGCAAAGCTCAGAGTTTGCTTGGTATTGTCAGAGCTTGCTGCTGAGCCCCAGACCCACACATTCCAATTGACCCATTACACAAATGACCTGCACCACTGGCCAATAGAAATATATGTGCAAGGCAGGAGGGTGCAAGCGTGCTTCAACGTTAAGAGAATGTGCTGATGTTTTGTACCGATCAGAACAATAATGCAAAAATGCAGGCACCATGTAGTAGCCTTTATTTTGATTCTTTTGTCCCTGTGGGAACCCCTTCGAGCCTATTCCCAAGGCTGTACCCAGGGCCTCGACTCTTTCCACTAGTTCAGATTGAACCCTGTTCTTACCTGGAGACAAACCCATCTCCATGTATTCAACTGTCAAGCTGGCAGAATGTAATTTGGCAAAAGAGACTCTGGTACTTGTTAGTTGAATGAAAAAGGGGAGTTTACTATTGACTCGGATACATGTTGGGGACCTGTGTACAGCCTGGAACTAAGAACTGTGGATGCTTCACTGGACCACAATAATTAATATGAAGACACCACAAGGTGCCTGCACATATCAGTACTTTTAGTTTTGGCATAATTTTAGCTGGTTAAGTTCACTTTGAGGACTTGCTTTATGTTCGAGTAGCTTGAGGACATACAGACTAAAGTGTAAAAAAACAGGCAGTTTTTTAAAGTGCATTAAAAAAGACCAAACGGGCTGACTCACCAACCAATTAACTGAATGGATGAGTGTTGCTGGAAGTGCGTATTACAGGTTTTCTTCATTGCCTATAAAGTCAGGAATTTTTATGTCTTTTACCTGCTGAGAAAACTGTTCAGGAAGGATTTTCATGCAAAACATTTTATTCTCACCATTTTATTTTTCTTCTACAGAATGTATCCAGCTGCTTCTGGTGGCTGTTTAATCTGGTGCCAGGGAGACTGTACGTTGAGCTTCAGTTTTTTTGTGCTGTGTTTAATTTTGGCCAAGTAAGTAATCATTTGTTTCCAATGTAAATCGCACTCTTTGGCTTGGGTCAAATTTGAGCTTTTCATAGCTGAAATATGTTAGTGAATATGTGGACATTTCCGTGTGTGTGTGTGTATATATATATGTATATATATTACACACACAGAATCTCACAAAAGTGAGTACACCCCTCACCTTTTTGTAAATATTTTATTTTACCTTTTCATGTGACACCACTGAAGAAATGACACTTTGCTACAATGTAAAGTAGTAAGTGTACAGCTTGTATAACAGTGTATTTTTGATGTCTCATCAAAATAACTCAACACACAGCCATAAATGTCTAAACTGCTGGCAACAAAAGTGAGTATACCCCTAAGTGAAAATGTCCAAATTGGGCCCAAAGTGTCAATATTTTGTGTCCACAATTATTTTCCAGCACTGCCTTAACCCTCTTGGGCATGGAGTTCACCAGAGCTTCACAGGTTGCCACTGGAGTCCTCTTCCACTCCCTTCATGAGGACATCACAGAGCTGGTGGATGTTGGAGACCTTGCGCTCCTCCACCTTCCGTTTTGAGGATGCCCCACAGATGCTCAATAGGGTTTAGGTCTGGAGACCTGCTTGGCCAGTCCATCACCTTTACCCTCAGCTTCTTTAGCAAGGCAGTGGTCGTCTTGGAGGTGTGTTTGGGGTCGTTATGTTGGAATACTGCCCTGCAACCCAGTCTCTGAAGGGAAGGGGATCATGCTTTGCTTCAGTATGTCACCGTACATGTTGGGATTCATGGTTCCCTCAATGAACTGTAGTTCCCCAGTGCTGGCAGGACTCATGCAGCCCCAGACCATGACACTCCCATCACCATGCTTGACCGTAGGCAAGACACACTTGTCTTGTCTTTGTACTCCTCACCTGGTTGCCACCACACACGCTTGACACGATCTGAACCAAATAAGTTTATCTTGGTTTCCTCAGACCACAGGACATGGTTCCAGTAATCCATGTCCTTAGTCTGCTTGTTTTCAGCAAACTGTTTGCGAGCTTTCTTGTGCATCATCTTTAGAAGAGTCTTCCTTCTGGGACGACAGCCATGCAGACCAAATTTGATGCAGTGTGCGGCATATGGTCTGAGCACTGACATGCTGTCCCCCCACCCCTTCAACCTCTGCAGCAATGCTGTCAGCACTCATACGTCTATTTGCCAAATATAACCTCTGGATATTACGCTGAGCATGTGCACTCAACTTCTTTGGTCAGCCATGTGGAGGCCTGTTATGCGTGGAACCTGTCCTGTTAAACTGCTGTATGATCTTGGCCACTGTGCTGAAGCTCAGTTTCAGGGTCTTTACAATCTTCCTATAGCCTAGGCCATCTTTATGTAGAGCAATAAAAAAAAAAATCCAGATCCTCAGAGTTCTTTGTCATGAGGTGCCATGTTGAACTTCCAGTGACCAGTATGAGAGAGTGAGAGTGATAATACCAAATTTAACACACCTGCTCCCCATTCACACCTGAGACCTTGTAACACTAACGAGTCGTGTTGGCACCGGGGAGAGAAAATGGCTAATTGGGCCCAATTTGGACATTTTCACATAGGGGTGTACTCACTTTTGTTGCCAGCGGTTTAGACATTAATGGCTGTGTGAGTTATTTTGAGGGGACAGCTAATTTACACTGTTACAAGCTTTACACTCGCTACATTACATTGTAGCAAAGTGTAATTTCTTCAGTGTTGTCACATGAAAAGATATAATAAAATATTTACAAATAATTTGAGGGGTGTACTCACTTTTGTGAGATACTGTATATCTTCAATGAAACCTCATTTAGAATACTGGAGTTGATTTACTAAAACTGGAGAGTGCAAAATGTGAGGAGTGTACTCACTTTTGAGAGATACTGTGTGTGTGTAAGTGGCTGGGAAACCTTTAAAAAGAGGAATGCCATGGCTTACAGAACATGAGTTTTTCCTGTGAACACTCTTAGTAGAAGAACTAACATTAGCTGTATTTATTCTTTGTCTATGAATATAACTAGAATTCTGTGCAGCCAGATCTCAGAGTGATTGTTGGCTGAGAGGTACTTGGTAATGATCGTTTGGGTTACATAATGCTTTCTATATGTGGGACACATGAAAGATCCTATGGGTGGGGAGGGGTGTACTTGTCCAGCATTCCAAACAGGTATGCAAAAGAGCTTCCCAGATTTCTGACAAAATACAGTGGTTGGCGATATGCACTACAACTTTGCCTTGGTAAAAAACTGGAGCTCTGAGCAGGTTGGCAGTTTTCCCTGTATGCATTTCAAAGCTAAATTATTATTCTTCAAAGGAGTATAACTTTAAACAACCAGTAAGAATTTCTGTTTATTGGGAGAGGTTTAAGCCTCGTACACACAAACGAGTTTCTCTGCAAAAACCAGCAAGAAACTTGCTGGCAGAGATTTTTTGCCGAGAAATTCGTTCGTGTGTATGGTTTCTCGTCAAGAAAAGCGACAAGAATCTCGACGAGAAAATAGAGAACCTGCTCTCTATTTTCTCGTCGAGATTCTCGTCAGCCTGTTTCTCGACGAGAAAATTGTGTGTGTGTGTGTACACTTACCTTTTCGCCGGGAAGCCCGCGCATGCTCGAAATGACTTCGACGCATGCGCGGTAGCTTCCTAGGCATAGGTAGGGTGAACCAAGATGGCGGCGACGGCATCGAATGTGACGAGCGCATGCTCGTCGTATTCGATGACGTCACCGCGTTCGCTCCATTCAAAGAACCGCGGGTTCTTTGAAAGGAGCGTGTGTACACTCGGCCGGGACAAGTTTCTTGTCCAAGAATCTCGTCGAAAAAAACGACATGTTTTTTTCGACGAGAATCTCGGCCGTGTGTACGAGGCTTTAGACTGCTGGCTACCATGTGTACAACACATTTTTTGCAAGACAACTGCAATGGGTAAGTTGCGTCACTGTTAAATGCTACCTGAGCTTGTATAATCAGTAAGCTTATGCCTTTGTTTAGCAAAAGGCTGTCATGTAATTGAAAACCTGTTGACAGAAGCTGCTTGTAATGATCGCAGTTATCGGCCAATAGGTTTGAATTTAAATGGCAGCCTGTTGGTAACCAAGACACTTGACTCCTTCCATGTGCCCTCATGTATAGTGCTTGTGGTGCCCTATCTTCTACAGTTTCACTTTGTTCCCTCACACTGCATGGACACCATTGGCCAGCACATGTACCAGGCAAGTATAGCGGAGACATGTTGCTGCAGGGGCAAAATGTACCTTAGTTGGGGCTATGTGGCTTTGAGGTGGCGATGGCAGGGATTCACACCATCACATTTTCTGTTTATTACTTTGTTGATTTTTCTCTTTAGGGTTTCCTGTCATTTGCCATTTTTGGATTGGACAAACACTTGATTATTCTTCCATGCAAGAAAAGGTATATCTTACAAGAATTTTTTTGGATTTGCGTGCAATGTTTTAAAATTCCCGGAATAGTTGAAGTTCCAACCAATGGTCTTGTTGATTTCATAATATCTTTTAAGAAGATATACAGTTTAGTCCATATATATTTGGACACAGGCACAGTTTTAGTTTTCCCTTATCGTCTTTCAGGAAAGCACATGAGAGAGTGGCTCCACCCACTAGGAAACAGGAAACACAAACTCCACCACATTTTAAAAGGAGGCGACTCCCCACATCTCATCAGTTTTTGTGTTTCCTCCGGCAAGGGAACACCTAGTAGGAGTCAGGTCTCTTAAGGTGCTATCCTGAGAGGCTAGGCTGCCTACCCCACCATACCTTTTTTTTGTCCTCCAGAGAGTCTGATCCTCCCACACCGCGCCAGTGGGTAGTTGGTAAGTGGGCTCCTTCTCCCCTTTCAGCTCAGGAGCGGGACTGTTCCTGGAGCCGCTCCTTAGGCGGCGGCAGCCGTTCGCAGGGTTTTTTGAAACCGCATGTCGGCGTTACAGGCCGCCGCCATCTTTTTGGTGGCAGAGTAGAGACTCGGCTGGCAGGAAATTGGGTATCCTGCAAGGGGCGGCACTGGGATCAGGCGCAGCGTCCTTTCCGGCGGAACTCGCGCAGGGGGAGGGGAGGAGAGGTCCTGGTGCCTATAATTGCGGTTCCAGTCCGGCGCAGCAGCGTCTATGGACTCTGGAACCGTCGCTTTGAAGCCACAGAACGAGCGCTGCTCCACGATGGAGACTGTGACAGCAGCGAGTGGGACAGGCACAGGCACCAGCAAGGCCCAGGTAAGGGGGTATGTGGGATCTACCCTGTATACTGTAGGTGCCCCTCTCTCCATGTTTTTTTTCCCCCTGGTGGCTGGGGCCTGTCTGGGCACAGCGTGTTGGCTGTTATACTAACTGTGCACCTGTGGTGAGCTCGTTAGGAGGCAGGTTTGACTCACTGGGATGTTGGTGTTTTTTTCTCTTTTTGTCTTTTTTGTGTGGCAGGCTAAGAGCTCTGACCCTCCTATCAAAAAGAGATGTCCCTCATGTAAAACAAAGTTACCAGAGGGTTGGAAGAAAGCTTTATGCCAAGATTGCGTTGACTCCTTAGTAAAGGAAGAAGCTTCTTCTGCATGCAGCGATTTAATGGCATCAGTCAAGAAAGAGCTAGATGATACCATACAATCCTTTCGCTATTCTGTTGCAACACCATCCCTGAGTCAGCCAACTACCTCAGGATCCTCTCAGGGCTCACAATTAATCCCAGGAGTAGAGGCTGAAGCTGGCCCTCCTACCCAAGGGGAGCATTCCCCCTCCCACTCCAGGGAAGATGAGGAGGAGGAAGAAGAAGAAGAGGCAGGAGATGCACCTTCAAGATACAAACTGTCCTTAGAGCAAGTAGACAGTTTGTTGAAAGCAATATATGCAACATTGGGAATAGATGAAGAAAATAAAGAATTATCGCTGCATGACCGAATAAACAAAAAGTCACACATTCCTTGTGCATTCAGTAATCTCGGAAGCCATTAAAAAGGAATGGGCTGATCCAGAGAAAAAAATCATTTTTCCCAAGAGCGCATTGAAGACGCTTTCCGTTCAGTGAAGACCCAGATGCGCTTTGGAATAAAATTCCAAAATTAGACGCAGCGTTTTCACAGGTTTCCAGGTTAACCGACTTGGCATTTGAAGACATGGGTATACTCAAAGGTCCCATGGACAAAAGGATGGATCAGCAGCTTAAAAAAGGTTGGCAATCCATCATGGGTAACCTTAAACCAGCTATGGCTACTACCTGTGTCTCCAGGAACATGGAGTTCTGGCTGAATCAGCTTAAAGCCCATATTATACCAGACTCACCTAAGCAGGAGATCCTTGATTCTTTTTCTACTCTAGCAGCAGCCGTAGCTTATATTTCTGACGCTTCTGCAGAATCAATAAGGATGTCAGCCAGATCTGGGGCCTTAACCAACTCAGCCAGGAGAGCTCTATGGCTTAAGACATGGCCAGGGGACGCAGCTTCCAAAAATAGGTTATGTGGAATTCCTTTTTTTGGAGATCTTTTGTTCGGTCCTGATCTAGATTCTGTTTTAGATAGGACAGCAGACAAAAAGAAGTCCTTTCCTGTTTAAAAAGAAAAAACAACCAGTTAAGCGTTTTTTTTCGACCTCAAAAAAATCAGGATCAGGGAAGCAGGCCCCAAGAAAAAAGAAGGAATTGGTCGGCGCAAAAAGGTAAAAAGGCAGAGGGAATGTCTTCTTCAATCCTCCTGCGCCAACCAATAAAACGCAATGACTTGTCATTGCCTGTGGGGGGAAGGCTTCAAAAGTTCCTTCCTCTTTGGGCAAGCGTTACGGAAAATACATTTATTTTGGACACGCTGGCCCAGGGATACAAAATAGAACTTTCGGATCTTCCTCCAGAAAGATACTGTGTAACAGACCTGCCAAGGGACACAACAAAGGCCCTAGCCATGAGAAACCTGTTGGGGGATCTGATGAGACAGGGTGTTGTGGTTCAAGTATCTCCAGAGGAACGTTACCGGGGTTTCTACTCCCATATCTTCCTGATAAGGACACCATCAGGAAGCTTCCGTCTCTCATTTTCAATCTGAAACCGTTAAACAGGTCAGTCCAATACAGACGGTTCCGCATGGACTCCATCTTTTCGGTGAGAAATCTCTTAGTCAAGGGATGCTTCATGGCATCAATCGACTTAAGAGATGCATACCTGCATGTGCCCATAGCCCCTCAGTCTCAAAAATACCTCAGGTTGGCAATAAATATGGGGAAGGAGGTTCTTCATTTACAATTCAAGGCCCTCCCGTTTTGGTCTGTTATCCGCTCCGCGGATATTTACCAAGATAATAGCGGAAGCTCTAGCTCCTCTCCGTCTACAGGGAATCTCGGTCATCCCTTATCTGGACGACCTCCTAATTTTTGCCCCTTCCAGAGAGAGGTTGCAGGTAGATCTAACCAAGGCCCGCAGTCATCTAGAAGCCTTGGGCTGGATTGTAAATACTCAAAAATCAAATTTCAATCCTGCTCAAAGAGTTCAGTTTCTAGGTTATCTGATAGATTCTGTAGAGCAAAGGATTTTTCTCCCAGAAGAGAAGAAAGACAAGGTCTTGAGGGTAGTAGCCAGTCTTCAGACAAACCAGGAAGTGTCAATCAGGATGATTATGTCAGTCCTGGGAACCTTAACCTCAACAATGCCGGCCATTCAATGGGCGAGGCTCCATTTCAGGCCCCTCCAGAGTTTTTTTCTTTTACAGGTATGGGATCACAGCCCAGAAACCTTAGACACAAAAGTAAAGCTTCCCACCAAGGTCAAGAGGACTCTGTGGTGGTGGAGGAATCGGGCAGTTCTGTCAAGGGGCCTGCTTTTGTCCTTCCCGACAGAAGTAAGGGTCACGACAGACGCCAGCAGTTGGGGATGGTGAGCCCACTGGGATCAAAACATAGCACAGGGAGTTTGGTCCCGATCCGAAGCAGGAAGGTCCTCAAACTGGAGGGAGTTAAAAGCAGTTGCTCTAGCCTTAGCTGCCTTCTCTCCAAACCTCCAAAAGGTCCCATGTGCAGATTCTTTCAGACAACGTCACCACAGTGGCATACCTGAACAAACAAGGGGGTACAAGGAGCAAAGCTCTACTGTTGCTGTCATCAGAAATCCTAGAGTGGGCAGAGAAGCATTTACTCTCCCTGTCGGCAGTGCATCTCAGGGGCAGGCTAAACGAAGTAGCAGACTTCTTGAGCAGACAAAGAATTCAAGAGGCAGAGTGGAGCCTGAATCCGGAGATATTCTCACTGATCACCAAGATGTGGGGATGTCCTCAGGTGGATCTGTTTGCATCAAAAGACAACGCCCAGCTCCCTCAATTCTTCTCTCTGCACCGAGACAGCGGATCAGTAGGGATAGATGCCTTGGCACCTCCCTGGAACTTCCATCTGGGTTATGCCTTCCCTCCTTTTCAGATAATCCCTCTTGTATTGATAAAAATACAGAAGGAAAAGGGATCAGTAATCCTGATCACTCCGTTCTGGCCAAATAAGAGCCTGGTTTGCCTCCATCCTACAAATGATGATCAAACCTTTCTGGCAGCTTCCTCTCAGACAGGACTTGCTACTTCAGGGCCCAGTATACCACCCAGATGTTGCCAGACTAAGCCTCACCGCTTGGTATCTGAGGAGCAGTTATTAAGGAACAAAGGACTGTCAGAGCCTCTAGTATCCACTCTACTCGCCAGTAGAAAGAGAGTAACTAGAGATATCTACGCAAAAGTTTGGAAAGTTTACAACTGTTGGTGTCATTCATCAAACCGAACCCTAGAAGACATTGTGTCGATTCTGGAGTTTCTACAAAATGGTGTGGACAAAGGTCTTGCAATCAGCACTCTCAAAGTGCAAGTGGCTGCCCTGGGAGTATACCTGGAAAAACCAATTTCCTCAGTTCCTTTGATCACAAGATTCTTTAGGTCACTTACTAGAACCAGGCCAGTGCCTACTAAACATTTTCCTAAATGGGACCTGTCAGTAGTTTTGCAAGCCTTCACGAAAGAACCTTTCGAACCGTTAGACAATCTCGTTGAAAGATTTGACTCTTAAAACGGTATTCTTAGTTGCAGTTACGACTGCGAGACGAATCAGTGAACTACACGCTCTTTCAATAAAAGAACCTTTTTGTTAATTTACCCAGACAGGATTGTGCTTAAAACAGATTCGGGGTTTTTGCCAAAAGTGGCGTCAGTTCATAACAGATCACAGGAAATTATCCTGTCAACTTTTTGTTCAAATCCTTCAGGAAGAAGGGAGACTTTATTCCATAACTTAGATGTAAGAAGAATTTTATTACACTACTTGGAAATAACAAGAGACTTTAGGTCTTCGGACTCTCTTTATTTGTTCTTTTTTCTGGCAACAGAAAGGGACACCAAGCATCGAAGGGGTCAATTGCTAGATGGCTAAGACTGGCTATTTCTGAGGCTTATTCCCAGACGGGTTTGTCTCCTCCACAGGGAATACGAGCACACTCTACTAGAGCTCTAGCCACTACATGGGCAGAAAAAGCTGGTGCCACCCCACATGAGATCTGTAAGGCGGCTACGTGGTCAAGCTATTTGACATTTGTCCATCATTACAGACTGGACCTGCTGTCAGCCGTTGATTAGGCATTTGGCAGAAAGGTCCTGCAGGCTGTTGTCCCTCCCTAGTTGGTAAGTCTTGATTATCCTCTCATGTGCTGTCCTGAAAGACAATAAGGGAAAATTCAAGTTAGACTTACCGGTAACTTGTTTTCCAAGAGTCTTTCAGGACAGCAAACTACCCGCCCTACTTGGTTTGTGTGTGTGTGTATATGTATGTGTGTGTGTGTGTATATGTATATGTGTGTGTATGTATGTGTGTGTATATGTATATATATATATATATATACACACACACACACACACACATGCTGTGATTAACCATATTCTGATAGAGTACCTCCGGCCCAAGCTGGAACACAACTACAACTGATGAGATGTGGGGAGTCGCCTCCTTTTAAAATGTGGTGGAGTTTGTGTTTCCTGTTTCCTAGTGGGTGGAGCCACTCATGTGCTGTCCTGAAAGACTCTTGGAAAACAAGTTACCGGTAAGTCTAACTTGAATTTTTTTTCAGGTATTTACCAAACCTATTCAAGCTATTTTTATATAATGGATATGGGCTGAAAGTGCACACTCTCAGGTTTAATTTGAGGGTATGTACGTCCAAATTGGAAGAAAGGTTTAGGAAATACAGAATAGCCAACCCCCCTTTTTAAGGGGCCAAAGGTAATTTGACAATTGAATCAAAAGCTGTTTCATGGCCAGGTGTGGACTACTCCTTTAATTTTTTCTTCAATAAGCAGGTAAAATGTCTGTAGTTGGTTATAAGTGTGGTATTTGCATTTGGAATCTATTGCTGTGAACCTACATCATGTATTCAAAGGAGCTGTCCATGCAAGTGAAACAGGCCGTTGTAAGACATCAAAGACTAAACAAATCCATCAGAGAGATAGCACCAACATTAGGAGTGGCCAAATCAATAGTTTGGTACATTCTGAGGAAAGAAGAACACACCGGTGAGCTCAACAACATAAAGGCCTGGATGTCCACAGAAGACAACAGTGGTGGATGATTACAGGATCCTCTCTATGGTAAAGAAAAGCCCATTCACAACATTAGGACAAGTGAAGGACACTCTCCAGGAGGTGGGCGTATCATTGTCAAAGTCTACAATCAAGAGAAGATTTCACAAAAGCAAATACAGAGGGTTCACCACAAGGTGCAAACCATTCATAAGCCTAAAGAATAGAAAAGCCAGATTTAGACTTTGCCAAAAAACATCTTAAAAAGCCAGACAAGTTCTGGAACATTATTCTTTGGACAGATGAAACTAAGAATAATCTGTACCAGGATGACGGGAAGAAAAAAGTGTGTCGAAGGCTTGGAAAAGCTTATGATCTAAAGCACACAACGGCCTCTGTAAAACATGCTGGAGGCAGTGTGATGGCATGGGCATTCATGGCTTCCAGTGACACTGGGTCATTGGTATTTATTGCTGATGTGACAGAAGACAGAAGCAGCCCGATGAATTTTGCAGTGTTTAGAGATATACTGTCAGCCCAGATTCGGCCAAATGCAGCAAAGTTGATTGGACGCTTCACAGTACAGATGGACAATGATCCAAAACACACTGCAAAAGCAACCCAGAAGCTTTTGAAGGAAAAGAAATGGAATATTCTACAAAGGCCAAGTCAATCACCTGAGCTCAACACAGTTGAGCATTTCACTTGCTGAAGGCAAAACTAAAGGCAGAAAGACCCACAAACAAAGAACAACTGAAGACCGCTGCAGTTGGAGTCTGGCAAAGCATCAGAAAGGATGAAATCCAGTCTTTGGTAATGTCCATGGGTTCCAGACTTCGGAAATATTAAAAATGAACATTTTATTTATGATTATATTCACTTGTCCAATTACATTTGAGCCCCTGAAAATGTGTGTGTGTGTATTAAAATGGAGTCCGTTTCTAAAATTTGTACTTGATATTCATGTTCAACCCCTTGAATTAAAGCTGAAAGTCTGCACTTCAAATTCATTTGGATTGTTTCATTTTAATTTTATTCTGGTGGCATACAGAGCCAAAAGTATGAAAATTGTGCCTGTGTCCAAATATATATGGACCTAACTATATATATTTAGAGAGATGCAGTGCTGGACATCACAGCAAACACTTAAAGCTGACATTTTTAGACTGTTGCATATGGAACGTTTTTTAGCTGTGGTTGTAGAATTGTATGTAATTTGGTGTGCTACTAACGTCTTTCAAAGCCAAGTTGAAGTCACAAAAATATGTAGTTACATAGTAGTTGAGGTTGAAAAAAGACACAAGTCCAACCTATGTATGTGATTATATGTCAGTATTACGTTGTATATCCCTGTATGTTGCGGTCGTTCAAGTGCTTATCTAATAGTTTTTTTAAACTATAGATGCCCCCCCGCTGAGACCACCTAGTCAGACAATGTACTAACAACCTACATTTTCATATTCTTACCTATCTATTCCTGTTATCATTTATGCAAGGTGACTAAATATGTCCGTGTGGTCTAACAGGCGCCAGTGGTAGGTAGATCCAGTTCAATTCGTAGTCGGGGCTCAGTGATAGAATTAGTCAGATACACACTCTCTCCTAGTGTAGCACATGTCTGGGTGAGGACACTTGTGCTAAGTGATGTAGCTGTTACTAAACTATGGCAAAATAGATCACTGGAGTGGGTGGGAAGGAAGGAAGCAGCATTTTTACTAAGGTGTTTTTAAGGGCACTTCCAAGCATTTATAAGCCACAATTAATGACCTACATGGGTAAAGTATTATAAAGACATAAAAATGTGTAAGCCTTCAAATGGATCTTAAAAGGACTTTGTCGGGAGTAAAAAAAAAGCCCTGTTGAAAAGCAGCCATTCTCAAAGTCATTTGTTCGAAGCCAGTGTCTTGTGACTAACTCCTAGTGAAACTAAATATGTTCAGCTGCTTCCATCAGAGCCTTAGGCAAGACGCACTTTAAAGCAAAAAAATTGTTAATCAAAAACGCACGTGAATGAAAGTGAACTAGACACATTTTCTCAAACAGTGCGATCTCACTATTGAGTAGGATGCCATAGTGGCTAAAAAAAGAGAGGTTTGCCATTGGATAGTGAGGTGGTATGCCAAATCTCTGAGTCAGTCAAATGTAACATTAAAAAAACACGTTCATTGTGACCTATGTAAATCTAGCTGTTTTGTGAAATGTCTTCTATTTGCACATTTAGACTTGAATTCCTGTGGAATGGCAGAGAACCGAGTGCGGCTCCTGAGGAGACCCGGCTGCCAGAAGAAATCCGCATGACATGCCACCAGTTTGTACAATACCACAAAGACCTGTGTGTTAGGAATATCGTAAAGGAGAGAAGGTATTTACACTGTCACTGAGCTGGAGAGCTATACTACTTGCATGTCACCTTGTCATCTAAAAATAATACCTAAAATATTATGAACACCCGTCGCTGTTCTACCGTGTAATTTACTGTATTTCGTTCTCAGTAAAATTAAGCTACTAAATCTGAGAGAATTACACCAATGACTGGTTCTCAACATTTGAGTGCAGGGTAACATTTTTGGGGACTGTTGTCTTGATACTGGCTTCTCTACCTAGTGTTCAGAGACCTAAAACAAGCATGTATCCAATGAAGTGCAAAAAGCCTTAAAATGGCACTAAACCCACATCATAAAAAACTATCAATAAATAAATGGTGTATTACATACTGTTCATACTCACTCGGTCACTATGAGATTTGTTTTCTGAATTCTGCAAAAAACCTGGTTGATTCTGCTGCTCTCTATCTCCACCTTCTGTTCATAGTTACATAGTTAGTCAGGTTGAAAAAAGACACAAGTCCATCCAGTTCAACCATAAAAAAAAAATATATATATATCGTACAATCCCATATACCCAATTCTATACCCAGTTGATCCAGAGGAAGGCAAAAAACCCCAGCAGAGCATGATCCAATTTGCTACAGCATGTCCCCAATTCAGCTAGGAATTTTGCAGCTGTGTTGACAACTCTGCACATGCTCCGTTTTCAGTGAGGTTCTATGCTGAGCATTTCCTCCCTATCACATCTGAGCAGCCCATGTGACCATAGAGTCACACATGTGGGTGTATACACAGTGGTAAATGAGACAGCCCACTTTCCTCTCTTCTCCTCCATGCCCACTAACCAGCTAAACACAATGTAGGAGGGATATTCCATGTAGATTATTGGAGGCTTAAAGTGATACTGAAGTCTTCTTTTTTTTTTTTTCTTCTTTTTTTTGTTAAAAATAACAAACATGTTATACTTACCTGCCCTGTGCAATGGATGTGCACAGAGCAGCCCAGATCCTCCTCTTCTCAGGTCCTTCTTAGGTGCTCCTGGCCCCTCCCCCTCCTGTTGAGTGCCCCCTTGCTATGGGGGCACCTGAGCTAAGCCGCAACTCCCTATGTCCATTCAGACACAGAGCCGCGGCCCCACCCCGCCCCCCCCTCTCTCTCTCTCTCCTCATTGGCGGACCGACTTTGAGTGACAGCAGCGGGAGCCAATGGCGCCGTGCTGCTGTCTCCTGGGCAGCCTAGACATTCCTACAACATCGCTTGATCTAAATGGAACTCTGGTAAGTATTAGGGGGTCTGCTGCACATAGAAGGCTTTTTATCTTTTTTTTTTTGTTTAAAAACTATTTTTATTGAGTACAAAAAAATTGGTACAAAAAAGTGTTATATGCCAAGAGAAATGCATTACATGAGGTTTGCATGTAAGGAAGATTATAATAAAGTATACAATAGTTGATAGATGTACTTTGTTGATTTAACAGGTTAACAGTAGTATCCTTGAATACCATAAAGAACTTATATTTTCCAATGATCTCTGATACAAAATATTATTCAGGGTTTAAGAAGTGTTTAGAATGATTGAACCATAGGTCCCATTTTTTATCATAGGAAAGCTTTTTATCTTGAAGCATAGAATATATTAGGATAAAAAAACCTTCCGCCTTTACAATCACTTTAACCTCCCTCTTATTCTAAGACTCAGCCCGGTGTGACTGGCAGAAATCCACCCACACCATGCTATTTTCACAAAATAATAAAGATTTGATTTCAAATATATATTTATATGACCATTTAAAATCATTTATTGATATAGAGATATATATATATATAATCTACTCCTGTATTCCAATGGCTGTTTTTTAACGTGACCAGTATCAGAGGACTTGAAGCTCCTCCTGCTTATGTTTCCCTGCAGACAGTCTGGGAAAGATCTGGGTCATGTGACAGCTGTATATCGATTAGGAAAAAGTGATTTCCCTCTTAGTTCCTCCTAGGTTCACCTTTAAAATGTATACAGTGGTACATACCAAATAGTAATAATGCCCCAGGTGGACAAAAGTGTTTTACTTCATAATTTTTGCTAATGCATGTTGCTTTTATAGCAAGTCTGTTTCATCCCTTTTCTTGCCATTTCTTCCTTGCTTCCTTCATTCCTGTTTGTTGTTTGCTTTCCTGACTGTAACAGTCTGCGGTTTAATTTGCACTACATGTAAAGCTTGTTCTATTTGTCCACATAGCCATATCACATTAAGGCCCGTGAGTTTAACAATCGGGTAGTCTGGTGAAATAATTTAGAAATCAAAGCTTTTGCAAGCAAAATGGCTGACTCCTATGCGACCAAAATTCATCTGGGCCACTCCTTCCCTGATCTTATTTTGCTTGTGGGAGCATTCACTGTATAAACGTATTAACATAACAAGTGTATTAGGTTCAACTACTGAGTTTTGCTTTTTAAAGTCAATTTATATATATATATATATATATATATATATATATATATATATATATATATATATATATTCTATAAGTTTTATGTGCAAGGCTGTTTTTTTTTGTATTTTTTTTTTCTAGTCAGGCAAACCTATAACATATATATATTATAAATAAATATATATATATATTTTACAAATTAATATTTCACATTTCCAACCAGTAAGTTGTGCAGTTTAGTAATTTTTTTTTAGCACATTTGCTGAGCTGTTTTACTACTTTTCTGTGAACAGTTTGTAATTATCGATTGACAGCACAGATAAGAGAGAGGACAGGCACCCCCTTTCAAGCTCCTAAAGCTCAATATAAGGCTTTAGTTCAGTGGTTCTCAACTCCTGTCCTCAGGACCCACTAACAGGCCAGATTTTAAGTATTACCTTGGTGAGATGCAGACTAGAATACTGCAATCCCTGAGCAGCAAATTATATCACCTGTGATGCATTTCAGTTATCTTGCAAACCTGGCCTGTTGGTGGGCCCTGAGGACTGGAGTTGAGAACCACTGCTTTAGTTGGAGAAGGTCATTTTTTGGACATTGATATAGAGCAGCCTCCGCTCTTCTAGGAAGGCTTCACAGGATTTTGGAGTGTTTCTTGCCGATTTCAGCCATAAGAACATGCTGAAACAGAAAAGGGGCCTTCCTCCAAACTTTTTCCACAATGGTTAGAAGTAAATAGTTGTTTTAAAATGTTAATATATGCTGTAGCATTAACAGCGCCCTTCACTGGAAACACCCTAAAGTGATATTAAAGTCTTGTTTTTTTTTTTTGTTAAAAACATGTTATACTTGGCTGTTCTGTGAAGTGGTTCTGCACAAAGCAGCCCAGATCCTCCTCTTATTGGGTCTCTCTTCTGTGCTTCTGGACCCTCCCTCCTGTTGAGTGCCCCCACAGCAAACAGCTTGCTATGGGGGCACCTGAGCCGAGCCGCAGCTTCCTGTGTCCATTCAGACACGGAACCGCGGCCCACCCTCTTTTTTCTCCTCATTGATTGACTGACTTTGATTGACAGAAGCAGGAGCCAATAGTGCTGCTGTCTCAGCCAATGAGGAGAGGAGTCCCGGGCAAGCCGCAAGGCTTCACTGCCTGTTTCCCTTAGTGAGGATGGCGGCGCCGGGAGCTGCCAGGATCGAGGGATGGGCTGACATCGCGGGCAAATAGGACAGGTAAGTGTCCTTATTAAAAGCCAGCAGCTTTTAGATTTTAACACTAGTTTTTTAGTTTGTAGTAGTTTTTGAAATCACTTTTTTTCACTCTTTATTAATTAATTTTACGTTAGAAGACATCAACACTAGAGTGATAGCATATAATATATCTGGGGGAGAGTATGGGGGATCGTATTCCCCCATCCCCCCCTTTCTAAAATCATCCCCACTCCCCCCCGATCAGCACTCTCAGCCAATGGGCAGGGTTCTAACGGGGGGGGGGGGTGTGTGCAGTTGTCCCCCCTGTCAGCTCAGCAGGAGAGATCGCTGGACAAACCATGCATGGTTAGTACAGCGGCTTTGTCAGTTTTTTTTTTTTTTCCCTGCAACCCGCGGGGTTGCACAGAAAAAAAACTAGTGTGTGTGTGTGTACCAGGCATTACACATGTTCATTGGCATAGGTGTTAGATGTAGGGGGCTCAGGTTTAGGGCTAATTTTACTTTATATTTGTTGCAGTAGAATTCCGAATGTGCCATTTGGAAGCTCTCAAGGATCAGAACCCCTTCTGGTCTATGTATTTATGGTCACTACTAAACTACATTATGTACAGCAAAACAGTGAAGGCTCCCACTGCATCATTAGACTTGTTTTTTTTATTCCTTGCTTCAGAAATATGGCTTCAGACCCATGAACAGGAGCAAAACTAAATTTGTATGAGTACCTGACAATTAGGAGCTTAGGGGTGTCGTGGTATTTCATGGAAACAATCACACATTTTTCTAAACTTTGAATTGGAACTGTTACATGCCCATTAATAATAATGCACTTCTCCCAAATCCTACATCAATTTGTGTTCTTTCCAAATTGTAGACTATTCCAGTTGACTCCTACAGCTTATATACAAATGTATTTTTAGTTCATGCTCTTCCCACTCACCCTTACTGGCTTCTAATGTTCTATAACCCTGTACTGATCTAACCTGCCTATATCATGCTATCCTATTTTCCCTCTTATTTTTTCTTTACCTGCTGCCAATCACAGCCCTGGCACAAGAGTTACAGAGCATTTGGGTGAATCATTCCTTTGACACACAGGTGTGGTGCCAGGAACTCCGCTATAATCTTCTGGGGCTCGGATTTTGTGAGCTGGCTTGTCGAAGTGGGACTATCTTCCGATCGTGGCGAAGCAGTTAAGTATGGAGAGAGACTGCTGAAAGGAGGCGTCATTCAGCATATCACAGATGAATATGAATTTCGAGATGAAAACCTCTACTACCGCATGCTGAAAACAAGACATGTCCCATACCAGAGAAGATGACACATCTGCAGTTTTGTGTACTTGTTTCCATTGTCTTGGATATTGTACGTCTTAATACTTGTCTCTAACATTTCTGAAGACACCATTAACATAAGCACGCTGACGTGTTTGTGTTTATAGCTATGCAAAAATCATCAGGGTTGGCTGTTTAAAGCCTTGATAAACCTGGCACTGTTAAAAGTATTGTGATCGCTGTGGGAAAGGCCACAGAACTAGTTTTCAGCTCACCTCACGCCGTATGTGTGTGCTCAAGATAGTCCCTGCTGCAGAGAACCAATGTGAAAAAGCACACGGGTTGATTTGATAAAATAAGAGAGTGCAAAATCTGGTGCAGCTGTGCATGGTAGCCAATCAGCTTCTAACTTTAGCTTGTTCTGTTAAGCTGTTCCGTTAAGCTGTGTCAATAAAACCTGGAAGCTTATTGGCTACAATGCAGAGCTGCCCCAGGTTTTGCACCCTCCAGTTTTAGTAAGTCAACTCCACAGTGATTGCTCACCTAGGGGTAAGATCTGGTACCTGGAGTTCCTGCCCCTCTTGTATCGAATACAATCTGTCCATTTACTCCTATGGTAGAAACCAAGAGGTGGAGTTGGTCTGCTGCTTTCATATTTGGAAATGGCACTGACCATGCTCTAAAGCCATTCATTCTTTCCACTGGAGCTTTTGGTCTGTTCTTTTTCACAGTAATCCATCTAACACTAAATTGTCATTGTTGGGTGGGTTATGGCTTTGAAGCACAATGAAACCCTTGTGATTTTTATATTTTATTTATTTACTAAGGATTTTTTTTGGGGGCTTTAACTGCAGGAAAAAAAAAATTGTGATGAGTAACCAAGCTGGACACTGCTAGAACTGTACATACAACGTACCCAAATGTCAACATTTGATAAAATGTAGGAGTAAATTTTGCATTATTAATTTGGTTACCTCTGCCATATAGTGAGGATTTCCCAACCTTAGTTCTCACACTTTCCCTGAGTAGCTTGGTGGACTATTCACGTATGTTCAGTCATATGAAGGACTTGTTCACTCAGCTGCCTCAACCTCATCTTTTTTTCTTTGAAATAAGAGGAGAGAGCTGCAGAATAAATAGGACAGCACCAAGTACTGCTTTGCCCTATAGAGTATCATGTTGTTTGTCCTCACTGAGCCTAGATTACCATGGAAAGGGGACAAAATAATGCATTATGTTTTGCTTGTCCCAGCTACTTCTGATAGCTGCAGGCTGGGCACACATGGGGGGATTTATTTTTTATTTATATAAATCATTGCTTTACATGCAGTTCCATTACAGTGCTCACAAATATCCAGCAGTTCTGTTTTCCTACTCTTTCTGCATCTCTTTTCCTGTCTAATTAAAATGTGATGAGGATATGAGGACTCTTGGCGCTACGGAGCCTTTTTATAGATGTGCCATCATCTTGTTATTGGCCACAACATTTCTTTCTCTACACAAGGTAGAGACGTGGGCAGTGATCTTCAGTTTGGTGCACTACACAGATTTTACTGCAGAATGGACAGACTTTTGAATTTAGTGGCTCAGTTCCCTAAGAAATTGCTTGGTGAATTGAGCCTCATGTGTCACTGCAGCAAACTATATATGTACTGTGTGCCATCCATAAGATAATATATTTATCATCATATATATTTTTTTATTTTTGAACTGCTGTCGGATGACTTGGGTCCTTATTTATAATATTGAACAGATGGCACTATCTGCAGACATGGACTACTCCACAGTACACTTCCATTTTGTATTTCATTCATAAAATGCAGAGTGTGATGAGGGGCCTGCGGTATCCTTTAGAGTGTTTTCTGCATGACACTGCCAAGAACAGTTCAGAATAGGAAAGCCCTGTCACATGACTAGCCAGTCATGTGATAGGTTTCCTGTTCCAGACATTTTTGTTTGTTTGTTATGGATTCAAAATTAATGGGACTTCAGAGTTCTAAAGCAAGGGACGCAGCAAGCAATTTTGTTAAAGCACAATTCTGTGGTTGATAAACAAAAAAAAATGCTGGAATTTTTACATTGAGGCTGGATTCACACTTAGTCCGCATGCGGCTGACAGCAGGGGTCCGGTGCTCCCTGTTCTCCATTTCAGGGACAAATCGGGGCCCAAATTGTTGCCTTAAAGGGAGCCAAAGACGCACAGGACCCTTGTTCAATTCACTCTGCGGCCACCACGGAGATGTGCGAACCGGCTACATTGAACCGGCTACATCTCCTGTCATGTGAATATGATGCGGGGAAACCCTCATCCAGATCGCACTAGTGTGAACCTGGCCTTAAAGAAATGGTATGAGCCTAGTTAAGCCATAATGATTTATAAATTGGCCTCTCAGGAGTGTGTAACCAGCAGTAAACTGTGTACATCCTTCACATCTGGCTGCTGTATATTCTTTTAAATATGTTGCTGTTGGTTAAGTTGAGCTGTTTGGCCATGCAAGGCACCTTTATGTCAATTCTTATGTTGCATGGCGTAAGGGTCCATGCACACCAGTTCTTTTGGCATTAAAAAAAAACAGATATAGAGAATCTTGTATAGGCGTTTAACATTTTTTTTTTCTGCCAGAAAACTCTGAAAACGCAAACCGGAATTTTTTTTTTTTTTTTGTCTGCTTCTAAACGTCCTAATGTGAATGGACGTAGGATAACATTGAGCTGCTTTTACAGGCAAAACACAAATTTTCCTGAAAAAGCTGCTTTTTTTTTTTTAGCCCAGTGTGCATTGACCCTAATGGTGTCTTTTGGGAATTTAAAGCTTATTTAGAGAGAATACATTGTTTTTGAATGTATGTTTTTAGAGATATTGTGATTTCCAACTTTAACAATGTGCAATGTTTTAAAAACCTTACATGTTTAGTTTGTAAATGCACATGGGGTAGTCATATTGTTGTATTAACAACTGCACTTTACTGTTACTCTCTGACAAGTCTGTTAGTCTGCTCAAATTAACTGAAAACAGATTCTTACTATGGCTAATTGCTCTTGTCTGAGCAATCGTGTAGCAGGATTGCTGCCTGCTATACAGAAATCTACCGAAAGAAGAATCTACAAATGTGATGCAGTATCACGTGTGGAGTTTGATAAATGTGTTATGTTTACCCTTTGCTCTTCTGTTTTTCAGTGTCAAACGAAAATTATAACGCTGTATCCCATAAGTTTCTGCATTTAAGTGGCCATAAACATGAGATGACCATTTGCAGATGTGAGGCAACATTCTCCATTTTGTTGTCACCCTTATACCGCGTACACACGGTCAGAATTCCCGACCAGAAAAGGTCACATGTGAGCTTTTGAATGGGAATTCCGACTGTGTGTATGCTCCATCGGACTTTTGCTGTTGGAATTCCCGCCAGCAAAAGATTGAGAGCAGGTTCTCTATTTTCCCGATGGAAAAAGTTCCTATCGGGAAATCCGTTCGTCTGTATGCAATTCCGACAGGAAAAAAAACCTTGCTCGGAAACAATTTGACGCATGCTCGGATGCATTGAACTTCTTTTTCGTGCCTCGTCGTAGTGTTGTACGTCACCGCGTTCTTAACGCTCGAAAGTTCAGAGAACTTTTGTGTGACCGTGTGTATGCAAGACAAGCTTGAGCGGAATTCCGTCGGAAAAACCGATCGTGTGTACACGGCATAAGGACCAGGGTTGACAGGCTTTAGGCTTGTCAATGTTATCAGTGTGAGACCCTTCTGAGATCATGCAGCATTCATGGACATGTGCATTTGACTTTCTTCAAAGTGGATTTTGCATTCCCATTGACTTGTATAAGAATACAGACCCATTTGAAGAGAACCAAAGCCCATTGACAAAGGCGCTTGGCTGACCAGTCTGGACAGTTGCTTTTTGTTCCCCTCTAAGGTAAAGCAGTATTGGCTACCTTCCCTTCATGTACTTGTAATAACAATTACACAGTGCTGCTATAAAATATTTTGTACATAGTCTGAATATATTGTATTAATAAATTAATATATTATGTTTAGTTTTCTATACAAATGTTGTTTAAAACTGTACATATTTTAAACAATATGTATAATAGCTATGTTAACAAATTCCCTTAGGCCTCATTCACATGGGAGTACTTAAGCATACGACTGTGCGAAGGGCTGTCTTTGCCTGCACGAGATGCACATGTTTTCTGTGCCTCCACATGCCAGGTAGTCCCATTCATGTCTATTGAGATGTAGCAGCTGCATGGACATAGTCACTGGTCGCAATTTGACAGCCACGTGTCCTGGGATGCACACTGTCTCTGATCGGTGACATGCATCTGCATGGCTGTCAAATTGGAACCATTGGCTGTGTCCGTGCAGCCGATGTATCACAGTAGACCTAAATGGGACAGGGGGTGGTAAGACTGCTACTGGTGTAAATAGGGCCTAACTGAATAAGCCTGTTTTTAGATTTCCTTAAAATGATTCTAAAACTTAAAAAAAAATCTTTATGTAATAAACATGTTTTACTAACCTGGAACAGCCCCAATCATCCTCTTCTGGGATCCCTGCCAGTGTTCCCATCTCTTCCTCTTTGGCGAGTGACCGCATAGGAAGCCGCTTCCTATGGGGTCACTTGTGTGGGCTCAATACCAAGCCCCACTGCCTGCGTCCATAGACACAGACAGCGTGGTTCAGCCCTGCTCCCTTGTCACAGGTTTTTTTTTTTTTTTTTTACCTTAAATGCAGAGAGTGCATTAAAGTAAAAAAACCTTAAACCTTTAGAACTACTTTAATGCTTTAGTTTAGACAGTTTGATGCTTATGCATTTCAATTTCCTGACTCAATGGCAAACACTTATGCAAATTCATACACAGCAAGAAGTGCCAAAATTAAGCCATATGATTTTATTGTGACATAAAAGGTAGCAAGTAAATATAAATTCTACTTCAGAACTTTTAAATGCATTAATGTTCAACTAGTTATTAGCTGGTGGTCAATAATTGTACAATATTTGTTATGTTGTAGTTTTGATTTTAAGATCTGCTTAGGGTTGGGGCGGGGTGGCCGCTCCAACACAGCATTCCTGGGTGTTTTAGCCTTCAGCCACTCTTCTACAAATATGACGAAATGTCAAACACCAGAATGAATTATTTCCATATCAGAATTGACCGACTACTGCTTAGACTGAAACATATAGTGTAGTAGTTTGTGTTATGTACAGTAAGCAGGGCTGTTTTCTAGCAGCAGTATCAGTGACTTTGTTTCCACTGGTAAATAAAAAGTCACTGCATCTCAGCCATTTATGCCTAGTACACACGGGCTGAATGTCAGGAGACATCGGTTGGTTTATTGAGAACCGCCCGACATTCAGCCCGCGTGTATGTCAGCAGGTCCATTAGAAGTGGCCGAGCATGTTGGAAAACCAGCAGTTGAGCGGGGTGTTCTGGCGGGGGGGAGAACACGATAGCTCAGCGGGGGAGATTGCTGTACTAATGTCGGATCGTTAGTGCAGCAGCTCCAACCGGAGCCATTGTTTTTTTCCCTTTCAACCCAGTATTAGTGTGTACCAGGCTTTAGTAGAAGCCATGCATTTTTATCGGTGAATGCAAGGCTTCCTCTAGTTGGCTGAGGTGGGGAGACAGGTGGCTGACGTCTCACAGTCTCCACCACAGACAGCCAGAAGAAGCCTTGTTTTCACTGATTAAAAAAGACAAGGCACAACCCAAATGGTGGATATGTGGTTTGGGCAACTCTCTGTACATCTTAGAGTAGAAGGGAAGTCTCTGGTACCTCTGCCAGAACACAGAGCTGCTTACTGTACAAAGACAAGCTACTACAGCAGGGATATGCAATTGGCAGACCTCCAGCTGTTGCCAAACTACAAGTCCCATGAGGCATAGCGAGACTCTGACAGCAGCAAGCATGACACCCAGAGGCATGATGGGACTTGTAGTTTTGCAACAGCTGGAGGTCCGCTAATTGCATATCCCTGTACTACAGTATATTACAACCTACCCAGCAGTCAGTCTCATCTGGCATGCAAAGAATTTGTTTGGTCCAAATTAATTGTTTACAGTGCCAGGAAACCTGGGATTTTCTTTGAAGTACTGGTCACATGTTCTTAGCCAAATAGGCTTGGGGAGCAATGAATTAGCAGAGCTAACCAGTCAGAAACTCTGCCTGACCTTTGATCCAGACCTTTACGTGTCTAGCACCAGAGGAGATTCACAGGATGCCGCACTTCTGACCTGTCCCCAGCATTACTCTAACTGATTTTATTTATAAAAAGTTAGAGTTTGTACATAGGTCCCAATAAAACTAAATGTTGGGTTGCCAAGTGGAGCTTTTATGACTGTTTAATGAGTTTGAATAAGCACATTGATCACTTATAGTACTTAAAAAATATTGTACTGTCTATAACTGTTCGCTGAAGAAATGTAAAACATCTAGCACTAAAGATGACTGATGTTGAACTCTAAAGTATGATACCATGTGCTCTCAATCATTTTGTACAAACACAAGAACCATTGCATATATTATTTCCAGTGTGATTGTTTATTGACCCCCTCAAAAAAAGCTGCAATATTATTTGCATATGTAACAAAATATTCATACAAATTCCGCCTGGCTTGTGCTTGTTTTCACCCAGGAGCTCCCACTAATAAAAGTACAGTTGAATTATTTTACTTGATTGTTTGTTTGTGTTTTTAAATGAAGCACCGATATGTACAAATTACATAAACTATCCAGATCACTATTTTGTGCCATTCACATCAATTGTGCATAGTGCAGGAAATAACCATAGCAGAAAACATTATATTGACATCAGTGGTAAATATTACAAAGCCTGAAAATTAAAAAGGAAATTTCAACTTTCATAAATAAGTTTGGAAATCTATAACCGCTATGTGCCACAAACACTTGCCTGCAAGGGGTGTCAATCTCTACCCAGCAGCTGATTAATAACCCAGACCCCGCTGGACAGAAAATTGCAGGGCTAACCTGGAATGTGACATTTGGGCACTGGGCTTTTCATTTTGGCACTTTATATTTAGTTTGAGCTGAACAGTGATCTCCAGATCCAAACCTGTGATTCTGAGGATTCACACAGGCCTGTACTCATCAGTGTCTTCTACAACTCCTGTGCGGTGGGGCTGAAACCACAAGGCCTGTTTTTGTCTACATTTAATGGCGCAATCTGCTCTGAGGCTCTAAACCTGCTCAGCCACTATCCACAACAAAGTCTAACTCTGACCCTGCTGGCTCCTCCATCCCTAATGTGCCTAAAGCCCTATTACCATCTTTGATTCAGTATTCTCAGTCTACTCCTGAAGAGACTATCTGAGCAAATTTCATATGACTCAGATTTATGAGGAGTTTTCCTATTTGAGGACTGAAAACAACCTATAGAACCATGGACCCCTCCTGACAATGTGAAGAGGCGGTTTTCCTTTGAAATAGCAATTAATTATAAGTGGTCTCTGCCCACTACAGACACTCTGGTCTTATTCAGTTAACAAACATTAACCTGAACAAGCTGAAGCTGTTCTTCCCTTAGTGATTTCGCCAACAAGACAATTGGACTCTCCACTTACAGAAGGTTTGTTTGAATTAATTGGAGAGGCGTTGTAGCCAGTGAATTAGATTTGTGAATCCATGTCACTATGGTTAGAATTCTTTAACGTGGACTCCTCCAAAGCAAACCCTTGTGTCCTGGTGATCTTGGAACAAATGTCTAGAGCCCTGTGTTTCAGATGTGATGGCCTTTTACAAGTATCTAAGCTCATCTTTTGCATAAAAGTGATGTCTGTTCATATGCATAGGGCAGTTTGGCTACATGTCTTGAACATCAAGGATACACCCAAGGAACATCTGATTCACTTGCTCTTTAAGGAAAGGCATCTCGGGAGCAGCACTTGACAAGGTAATTCCCAATACTACTGGAAGTCAGACTGAGTGCCTGCCTCAATGCAGGAGATGAGTAGATGGAATCTCAACCTTTATTACTGCAGTAATACCTCCTAGGCAACCACTATTGACCTCCTTTTTAAAACCAGAAGCCCTCTGTCTCATCTGCATGAAGGTGCACCCCCACGTTTGTAAGTGGGTACTTATTTGTTCATCCTACTAGGTCCCTTGGTAACTAACATTTTTACAGTTTGTATGCTAAGGCTTTCCCCTGTATAGACTTTTGAATCGGGCATCTTCTTCAGCAGCATCCCCTTGTGCATCTTCCCAGATTTATTTGGGTTCCTCACACCTCTGATTTCTGGTAGAAGCATATGTTTGTGAATGGTAGCTTTTTTTTTTCCCTTCGCCTTTCAGGACAGCACCTTGGAGAGAGCGTAGCTCCACCTCTTCACAGGAAACACTGCGTGACAACGCCCTTTTAAAAAGCAGCTGCTTCCACCATGCCTTCAGTTTTAGTGTTTCCTCCACCATGGTGGAAGCACTGCTGGGGAACCAGAGGGGCTGCGCTCTCTCCAGAGGGGGTTTTGGCAGTACCTTCATCCGTTTTTGTTCTTCAGACCAACCCAGCTCCTTCCCGCACGTGAGGGGGGAGCTCCGGTTTCTCTTCCGTCGCCGGCTCACAGGAGTAATGGTCGGCCGGGGGTTGTCCACCCAGGGTGTTCGGGGGGGCCGCAGTTGTGCTCACTGAGCGTCCATGCCAGGTCTCTGCAATTAGCGGCGCCAAATCCCGGACGGCGGGTGATGTCAGTTCCGGTGGGCGGAGACTTCCGGCGGGGCGTAGCAGCGATTGGTTCCAGCTGCTGGAACGCAGGAGGAAGAGGCGGGTCATCTGGCCGGGACTTCCTTCCGCGCTCATAGGAGGAGCTGAGCAAAGGAAGGAAAAAACCTATAGGCGGCAGCTGTGGCAGTCCACAATGGAGGAAGCTGAACCGTCGGCAGCGATGGCGGATGCAGGCGCCCAGATTCCCGGCCAGGCCCAGGTAGGAAAGGTACAGTGGTGCCCCTTTCCTTTTTTTGCACTGGGTGTTTCTTTAGTGTGTATGGTTAAAACCTGCAGCTGTCTGCTATAGTGTAAATGCTCTAATAGCAGTTCAGCAAGGAGTGAGACTCTGGGGCACCTATGGTGTATGCTAAAGGGGTACTGTGTGTTCTCTTATTTAGGTGTTTTATTAGCCCTAAAAAAGGACCTGGGGTTTTTTCTGTCTACTGTTGTTTCAGAAAGCCACAGCGAAGTCAGAGAACTACAGGAAGAAAATGCTCCTCGTGCAAAAACCCTTTAAGGGATTCTTGGCCAAAACCACTGTGCAGATCCTGCATTGTGGCTTTAGCGAGGGAAGAATCTACACAGGCGTGTAAAGATCTCTTATCCTCTGTAAGAAAAGAATTGTCAGAGACCCTAGGGACAGTGCGTTCCCTGGTGAAGAAAAGAGGCCAGGGTTCCAGACAGGAACAGAGTTCTCAATCCAGTCTCCCTCTGTCCACTTCCAGACCAGGGGAGAGTGAGTCTGAGGAAGAAAGGGGAAGCATTCCTCCCTCAACCATTGAGGAAGAAGAGGCGAGATCCTCTAGGTATAAACTTTCGCTAGAGGAGGCGGACGAATTGCTCAAAGCGATATATACCACTCTGGAAATTCAAGAGGAAAAATCCCAGTTGTCGGTACATGACAAAATGTATCGGGGGCTGGAGGAAGTTAGAGAGAGTCTTCCCAGTTCACAAGATTCTTACAGATACCATTATGAAAGAGTGGAGGGAGCCAGAAAAAGGACAGTTTTTTTCTCTAAAGCCCTCAGAAGAAGGTTTCCTTTTGAGGAAAAGGAAGAGTTGGTTTGGAATAAAAAAACTAAAATAGATGCCGCCTTCTCCCAAGTATCTAGAAAGACTGATCTAGCTTTCGAGGATATGGGCATCCTTAAGGATGCTATGGACAAAAGGGCAGATGGGCTATTGAAGAAAGCCTGGGACTCTGTACTATCCAATCGGAAACCCGCAATGGCTGCCACGGTTGTGGCCAGAAATATGGAGTGTTGGCTGGAGCAACTTAAAAACTATGTGATAGCCGGTACTTCCAGGAAGGATCTATTGGAGTCCTTTCCCACTTTGCTAAAATCGGTCAAATATATGGCAGACGCTTCAGCAGAATCCATCAGGATGGTGGCCAGATCCTCAGCGCTGGTTAACTCGGCGAGAAGGGCCATCTAGCTAAAGACAAAGGGCCGTCTGGCTAAAGTAAAGTTGTGTGGAATTCCCTTTTCAGGAGACCTGATGTTTGGGCCAGAACTAGAGTTGGTCCTTGACAGGACCGCAGATAAGAAAAAGGCTTTCCCACAGAAGAAAAAAGTGGTACAGCAAATGAAAAATTTTCGTCCTTTTCAGCAAGCCAATAAGGAAAGAGACCAAGCACAGAAAAAATCCTGGAATCCTCAGAGAGGAAGAGGCAGGGGAGGGGTGCTCTTTAGACCTCCCGCGCAAACTTCTAAAAAAACAGTGACCATCTCCCAGTAGGCAGGAGACTACAGGACTTCTTGTTGTTTTTTTCCAAGCTGGAAAGAAGTCCTTTCGTGCTGAGCCTGATCAGACAGGGGTATCAACTAAAATTCTCAGAGATACCGCCATGTCGATTTTACATCACAAACCTACCAAGGGATCGGGAAAAAGCCCAGGCTATGAAGTCTCTTTTGCAGGAACTGATGCAACAGGAAGTTATTTCCCAAGTACCGATGGATCAAGAAGGGAAATGGTTTTATGCCCACATTTTTCTGGTCAAAAAACAATCAGGAAAGTTTCGCCTGATCCTCAATTTGAAGATTCTCAACCGGTCCATAAAATACAAAAAATTCAGAATGGACACAATTTTTTCTGTGAGGAATCTACTCACCCCAGGTTGTCACATGGCATCGATCGACCATAGGCCTCGTATACACGACCGAGTTTCTCGGCAAGAACCAGCAAGAAACTTGCTGGCAGAGATGTCTTGCCGAGAAACTCGTTCGTGTGTATGGTTTCTCGTCAAGAAAACCGACAAGTAATCTCGACAAGAAAATAGAGAACCTGCTCTCTATTTTCTCGTCGGCATGTTTCTCGACGAGAAAAGTGAGTGTGTGTACACTTACCTGTCCTCCCGGAAGCCCGCGCATGTTCGAAATGAATTTGTCGCATGCGCGGTAGCTTCCTAGGCATAGGTAGGGTATACCAAGATGGCATCGAATGTGACGAGCGCATGCTCGTCATAGTCTGACGTCACCGCGTACACTCCATTCAAAGAACCGCGGGTTCTTTGAATCGAGCGTGTGTACACTCGGCCGGGACAAGTTTCTTGTCCAAGAATCTCGTCGAAAAAAACTACATGTTTTTTTCGACGAGAATCTCGGCCGTGTGTACGAGGCTTGAGAGATGCATATCTCCATGTTCCAATAGCACCCCAGTCCCAAAAATGTCTGCGGCTAGCAGTCAATCTGAGAGGAGGGAAGGTTTGGCACCTGCAGGTCCGGGCCCTGCCCTTCGGCCTTTCCTCTTCTCCCAGAGTATTCACGAAAGTGATGGCAGAGGCTTTGGAACTCCTGAGGCTGAAGGGAATCCTAATAGTACCTTACTTGGACGATCTACTGTTGTTCGCAGACTCGAGATTAGGTGGAGGTCAATCTACAAATAACTCAAGCACACCTAAAGGGCTTCTCAACCTTCAAAAATCCAATCGTCTACTATCCCAAAGGGTGAGGTTTTTGAGGTATGGAATAGACTCGGTAGAACAGAGGATATTTCTCCCCCAAGAGAAGATAGAAAAAATACAGTCATCTCTGAAAGCACTTCAATGCGACTCAGAGCTCTGTGAGACAAGCCATGTCTGCTCTAGGTCTGTTGACAGCAGCAATTCCTTCAGTACAGTGGGCCAGATTTCATGCCTGTCCTCTGCAGGCAGACATCCTGAAAATTTGGTCCTATCAGGAACCTCTAGAGAAAATGTTCAACATAGGATCAAAAACAAAAAGATCACTCTGGTGGTAGAGAAACCAAAGAAACATCTCGAAGAGGCTTCTTTGGAACTTTCCAGTAACTCGCATCCGTTGTTAGTCGGCATGGGGAGCCCACCTGGAAGATCAGGCAACTCAGGGGGTCTGGTCAGAGGCAAGGAGATCCTCGAGTTGGAGGGAGTTGAAGGCTATACAGCTAGGTCTTCTCTCTTTTCAACTAGCTCTAAAGAAACAACATGTACAAATATTATCGGACAACATGACGGCAGTAATGTATTTAACAAAACAAGGGGGTACAAGAAGCAGGACATTAATGGAGCTAGCTCATCAAATTCTGAGATGGGCAAAAAACTATTTAGCCTCTCTATCTGCAGTCCACCTGAAAGGTACGGAAAAAACTCTAGCAGATCTCCTCAGCAGGAAAGACATAAGAGAAGCAGAGTGGTCTCTGAACCAGGAGGTATATTCGAGAGTCACCGAAAAGTGGGCTTTTCCTCAGGTGGACCTCTTTGCAAAACAAGAAAATGCAAAAACACCAGCCTCCTTCTCTCTTCAGAGGCAGGATCAAGCGCGAGGGATAGACACGCTAGCCCACAAATGGGACTTCCCTTTGTCCTACGCATTTCCCCCGTTTCAACTGGTACCAAGGGTGTTGGCAAAATTCAGAGTGGAGTCCACAGAACTAATCTTGATTAGCTCCCTATTGGCCAAAGAGGCCTTGGTTTGCCACCTTGACAAATCTCTCAGCAAAGCCTCCCTGGAGATCACCGATCAGGGCAGACCTGCTGTCTCAGGGTCCAGATCCAGGCTATCTCAACCTAACAGCCTGGTTTCTGAAGAACAAATCCTAAGACAGAAAGGATTTTCAGAAAAACTCATCAATACCCTACTGGCAAGCAGGAAAAAAGTAACCAGGGCTATATACTTCAAAGTCTGGAAGATCTATAACACCTGGTGTTCCAGCATGAACTTTAATTTCCTTAATACTGTCTCTGTTCTAGAATTTCTTCAAGAGGGATTGGAGAAAGGTTTAGCAGCAAGTACCCTCAAGACGCAGGTAGCTGCCTTATAATTTTTTTTGTAAAAAAAACCCTGTCAAGGGAACCTTTGATAATTAGATTTTTTTAAGGCTATGGCAAAACTGAAGCCTAGACCTGTTATTAGTTTTCCCACATGGGATTTGTCTTTAGTTCTTCAGGCTCTCACTAAATCACCGTTTTGAACCTATAGAAGAATCTTTGTTAAAATCTTTGACCCTCAAAACTATTCTGCTGGTAGCAGTGACTTCTGCTCAAAGAATTTGTGAAATTCAAGCACTTTCAGTTAAAGAACCTTTCTTGAGATGTCTACCAGATAGGCTAGTCTTAAAGACAGACCCAGCTTTCCTGCTGAAAGTATCATCAATCTTTCACCATACACAGGAGATCATTCTCCCTACCTTTTGCCCCTTACCTTCGGGGCCAGGGGAAGAAGCCTTCCACACTTTGGACGTTAGGAGGTGTCTTCTAAAGTATCTAGAAGTAACAAAGATTATCAGGAAGTCGTCTTCACTATTCATCCTGATGGAAGGTACTAACAAAAGGTAGTAAGGCTTCCAAGAGTACCCTGGGAAGATGGTTAAAGCAAGCCATTAAAGAGGCATACATCTCTTTAGGACTGGAACCTCCGGTAGGTATTTTACCTCATTCTACCAGAGCAGTGGCAGGATCATGGGCAGAAAAGGCCGTGGCATCTCCTGAGCAAATCTGCAAGGCGGCCACTTGGTCCAGTTTCTCAACCTTCATAAGACACTACCGCTTGGATCTGATGTCAGCCTCGGACCAGTCCTTTTGGTAGGAAGGTTTTACAGGCAGTGGTCCCACCCTGAAGTAAGTTTCTCGGTTATCCTCTCCAAGGTGCTGTCCTGAAAGGCGAAGGGAGAAAATCTTAGACTTACCGGTGACGGTATTTCTACAAACCTTTCAGGACAGCAGCCTACTTCCCTCCCTTGGTTATCACAAGTAAGATATAATTTGTGGGGCCTGGTAATTGTCTGCTTATATCTTCCAGCATGTCGGGAGGACTTCTCGGTAACAACTGAAGGCATAGTGGAAGCAGCTGCTTTTTAAAGGGACGTTGTCACGCAGTGTTTCCTGTGAAGAGGTGGAGCTACGCTCTCTCCAAGGTGCTGTCCTGAAAGGCTCGTAGAAATACTGTCACCGGTAAGCCTTACTAATGTTGTTTTTTTTTAAAACACAGATGGTTGCTCCCCTTATGATGCTTAATTCTCCATGGCATTATCCTTCCCTGAGGGTCCTCTTGTACTACATTGCTTGGCATCCCTATTGAGGAACACTCTGTAGACCTACCCTGAAGAGTGTTACCTAGATTTTCTCAGTTTATGCTGAGAGTCCTATTGTCTATAATACTTGTCTAGATACAAATTGGCAACCTTCTAGTGCTAGTAATCTTCAAGTCTGGTGTTTATTCATGTGATGCCAGGATTGATGTTCATTTATTCACTTATTTTGTATTTACACTACATCGTACCTTGGAAACTGCTCACCACAACATTTGGGACTTTTCACGAATTAGCCACTTCCACATAAATGTGACTTGTGCTTACAGACTTTATCACTTGCCAGTTACCTCTGCACAGAAGGGACTGTGTTCATATAATATTTTGACTTTCCGATTCTTTTATTTTGGTGTGATTATGACACTATCACTGATTTGTTATGATATGAGTGTTCTTATATTGATTAGTTTGTGATATAACTCACTACATTATTTGTAAACTTTTTTACTCATTGGTTTCCACACCACTGTTTGAACCATATTCTGTCCACCCATCCTAGCGCTGCACGTTTTATTCACATTTTCTATTTGTTTGTGCTAGCAGTTTCCTTTCCCTGTTCATCTGGCAGTGCGGTAATATCCTTCCGTTTTACCATACTCATTCAAGTGGAACGGCCCAGCTCAAATCCTCACTATAAAAGTTTACTCTCTGTGGACTTTTTACCTCTTATAGTGTGTAGAAGATTCTTCCCGTTTACCCCCCCCCCCCCGGGGGGGGGGGGGGGGGGTTTGAGAAATTGTTGGAAATTCTCCCATCTCGTGCAGTCTCTCAGTTCTTTTTCAGTCTCTCCCTCTGAGCTTTGGAGTCTGGAATTTGGGCATAACACCAAATTGGGCTCTTCCGGCTAACAAGTTGAGAAAGTACTTTTCGCCTATCCTGGGTGGACTACCCTAAAAGACATATCCTCCTGCCAATTTCATAATTCTACTTCTCTGGAACAGACAGTTCCAGAGTCACTGGAGGATCATCAGTCGTTTCCTGTAACAAAATTGGGTGACATACCTACAATGGATAGTGTGACTGTGTCATTCATTACCACACTGTCTTTTCCTCAGACAAGATATTTAGATCACCTCTGTGAGGTTTCCAAGTTTGAACAGTGAATGTTCTGCAGGAGAGTGCCCCTTCTTTTCTTCCTTTCAAACTCAAAGTGTCCATCATTGGAAGGTCCCTTCTCTGGAGGGTCAGCAGGCAGGTCTCACTGTTGCCCTGCTGCAGTGTCCTGAATACTTGAAGATCGTACCTCTTCTATGACCAAACTGGCCTTCTGAGTAAGTCTCCCAAGATTCCTTCCTCTTTCCTTTCATCAATTCCTAGTGCTAGAATTACTACCCTCACTCCTTGGTGGAGGATTCTAGGGCAGGTATGTTGGACAACTGGTTAAGCAAGGGGGCAGTGTGGCTATGACCCCCCCCCAATGGGTGCTGGTCCGGAGGATCTTCTATGTCAGTTTTTATTATAAATTTATCTCTGCCTACCATTTTCTATAGTTGTTGATCACCTTAAGTGACACTAACCAATATTCTTATTGCCAAAATAAATTAAAAATCCATACACACCCACTACTTAAAAGAAAAGTGCAGGTTGACAAAAAAAAAAAACATACATACTCACCTGGATGGCTGCAGCATTTATCTGATGCTACAGCTGTCCTCTGCCAGTTCTACACTGAGAACTGGGTAATCAAAGACTGTTGGTCGCTCAGTTCTCGGTCTTCAGTGAGCAGAGAGCCAGTGACTGTCATTCTTACTGGAGCCACAGGGCTGTGGACTAAAGAGTAGAGGGGACTTCTGGTTTATTATCGGTACTCAGTTTTAAATCCTGCATCTCTGATGGTATGGTGGTGCATTAGTGTGTATGGAACATGCAGCTTGCACATCTGGAAAGGCACCTTCAATGCTGAAAGATATATCCTGGTTTTAGAGCAGTATATGCACCCATCCGGACAACATATTTTTTTTCAAGCAAGGCTTTGCATACTTCAGCTATGACAATATCATGGCCTCATAATAATAGAGTTCAGGTGCTTAACTAGCCTGCCTGCAGTCCCGACCTTTCACCAATTGAAAATATTTTGCGCATCTTGACAATTTCAATATACAACAAAGAAGACTCAGGGCTGTTGAGCAGGTAGAATGCTTTATGAGGCAAGAATGGAAAAACATTCCTCTCCCAAAACTCCAGCAACTGGTCTTCGCAATTGCCAGGCGTTCACAGTGTTGTTAAACGAAGAGGAGATGCTACACTGTGGTAAACATGGCCCTGTTCCAACTTTAAGATGTGTTACTGCCATCAATTTCAAAATTACCTTTTTTTTTTTTTCTTAAAATTGTAAATTTGCTCAGTTTAAACATTTGATATGTTTTCTATTGTAAATAAAATATACGTTTATGAGATGTGCAATGACTTGCAAAATGTTTCTATGTACATTTTTACACAGTGTCCCAACTTTTTTGGAATTGGGGTTGTACATGGCTGGCTTGTTTTATGTTGCCAGTGTCCCAACCGCCTGAATGCAGCAGTATAATTTGACTGTTTAAGAATGTCCTAACATTCCTGGATCTCTCAATGAAAAAATAGATTTTACAGTAAGAAAACTGTACAGAAAAGCATAATGCAACATATTGAAAAGTATATTTAGGCCTTAACAACAGCACTACTGTGTGCTTTTCGAAAAGCAGTCAACATCATCTGGGAAGTATAAACAAATTTTAAGCCTTCCAGAACATTTTGCTCCTACATTTTTAAAGGTCCCTGCCTTACAGCAGGTTTATCTATGTTCAGAGCATCTAATTAGAACCTGCTTGCACAGAATTATATTTTCTTTAAGCACAGCTAGTCATGCATTGTGAGTGGCACCTTTTGAAAAATCAATACATGCATTTAGAAAATGTCTTCTAAATGCAAGTATTACAGTGCCAGTGTAAATGAGGCCTTTGGGCAGGTTCACACCAGAATGCAGTGCGGCAAAGGCACATTCTGTCTCAACCCGCACTGCCCTTGCGATCTGCATGCAGGTGCCAATGTAATGTTAATGGCGCCCAAATGCAGTGCGTTTGCAGACACCAAATTGCATGGTACTACAGTACCATACGATTTGGAGCAGCGCATTTTTTTTAAAAGTAGCACCCGCTGCACAGGAATGTGGGGGATCAAACCTGTGCGATCCAGCCCTTGCATGTACAGTTTTTACATATCTTATTGATACCTTTTTTTTTTTTCTTGTAACAGAGAAATACAGGTAAGTAGCTGATCCAAAACAGCCAATGGCACTATGACTTGAGATATGTGGTGTGGAGGAACGTAAATGGCCTGCACAGACACCCCTGACTTTAATAGGGTTAAACACCTTTGGAACATGGGATTGCAAGAAGTCTTTTCATCTATAACACAAGTATTGATATCACAAATTTTTCTAGTTTAATGGCCACAAAATTCCACAGACATACTCCAATATTTTGTAGAAAGCCTTCCTATTAGTGTGAAAGTCACAGGGGTGATTATATATATATATATATATATATATATACATATACACACACACACACAGTATACTGTATGTATACATGAGGGACAGATGGCAAAGCAAATTTTATCACATCACATCCTATTCAGATTCACAAACCTGTTTTACATGAAATTGCAGAATCAAATATCATTAAATATCAGCCAAGTGTCATGCTGTAATCACTCATAGATCTGCATTTCTTCCTCCACACATTTGGAAAACAGTAACGCTACAGCAGAGGTATCATTAGTTCCATTGTGTAGCAATAAGTCTACCTCTTCCAGTTTCTGTTTTTCAAAGTTTTTAATTTTTTTCAACAACTCTTTAACCTGCAATGGAAAAAACAAAACAAAAATTTAAGTGCACAGATACCGTATATGCTATTATAAACCACAGAGCCAATAACTTACCATAACAGGAGGATCAGTGGAGCAGAGAACGAAGAATGACAGAAAAATGCCCAACTGAAAGCCAGTTACTCCCCTTCTCCCTCCCGCAGGCTTTCAGTTCCTGGGTGAGATGCACATGGCCGCATTTAGGGGGTGCTGGGGTGGGTTGCACCCACCCAGATTTCAGTTCTGCCCGCCCTTGGATGTTGTGCCTGACTAGCTGCCGTTGAGCTCCTTCCCCCGCACTCAGGACAGGGACAAGGAGACGGGAGGCTGGAGCAGAGAGGAAAGAGCTAGGAGGTGAGGCGGTGTGCTGTGCTCTCCCCTCCCCTTTAGAAGAGCGCTCCTCCATACAGCGCATGAGACAGGATCGCTTTTAATGTAGATCATATTGGACTGTACACATACGGTTTAATTACTGCCCCTTCCACATTTTCTGCTGCTGGGAGGTGAGCAGCCCTTGGAGGAGATAAGGGCGGCAATTAAAAACTGTGTGTACAGTGCAATGCTATCTACAGTATGAGCGATCCTGTCTTGTGCTGTATGGAGGATCGCTCTTCTGACAGGAGGGGAGGGCACAACACACCGCACCTCCTCCTGGCTTTGTAGTAGGCTGTACAGGGCCCTGTGATTTCTAACAGCGGCCCTGGTGATTGTAACAGGCATGTGTTTTAATAAAAATAAAATAAAGGGTACAAAGAAGTTCCTTCCCCCTAGAAAATGCATGTAAAGTGCACTAAAAAAAAAAAAAGGGACATAAAACAAAAAATTTACAAATACATTTTGAAAATAACTATTGCAGTGGAAAAACAAAAAAAAAAAACCATGTAAAAAAAAAAAAAAAAAAAAAAAAAGGCATAATACTTACCTGTCCACCTCCCTTTGTTCTGTAGTGACATAACAGCCAGCAAGAGGGACCAAACATCCCACATTCCTGAAAGTGTCACATCCTGAAGTTTTCAGTGAAGATCTGAGGCATGCTGCCTTTTATAAGATGAAGGGTAGACTTTTTGTTTTACACAGTGCTGTTTGCTGCTTCGCACTAGCAAGTCACTGATTAATTACCCCTTTTCCTTAAAATGATTTCAAAATGAATCTTTTAGCTGAATAAAGAAATTAAACTGCCCCATGTGGTGTACAGAAGCCTCTACTATGAACTGTGATAGTTCTATCTACCTGTGATGTTTCCATAGACCTCAGAGCGCTTTCATGCTTCTTATAAAGCTCGTGCCTCCTGTCTGGTCTTGTCTGAAACCTTGGATTTAATTTGACGGGATCATCAGAGCCCAACACGGGTGAAGCTGTTCTTACAAACTGCTGAACCTGGGGCACAAAAATGAAGGGCTTGAACACAGATCTAGGAAGAAATAAAATTGAGAAGAAGAATAAACATTAATTCCCATTGATTTCACTTTTTTTTTTAAATATTGATTTATGTAGTTATTACAAATTCCACAGTTTGAGGTTAAGTGAAATATATGACAGCTGGGCAGGGCATATATATATCTGCATCACTAATAATTGGTGCAATCCAAAGGAAGTTGAAATTTCTAAAAAAAACTGCCCTCTGTACAACCAGTGTAAGGCACAAATTTATTTGACCTGAAGCACTTAAAGCATGAACAATACAGCTTGTAAAAACCGGCCAGGGATTTTGTATACCTAAAACTGTATAAAATGGACACAAAAGACTCACTGTTATTGTATTACAGTATGCTGCAATAGACAAAATCGATATAACCACGATACTGCCGTTTCTTCGGCTGGGAAGCCGAGATTGTTTTTTTTTTTTTTCCATCTCCAGCCTAGAGGCGAGATCTGGGGACATCTAGACCCGTCATACCCTATTCCTATTACAAGGCATGTTTGTAAATATTAAAATCACTCTTATTGCCACATCTGTAATTAAAAAAAAATAAAAATTTGGTTCGGACTTTAAAGGCAATTAAGACCGCATGAAGTATATAAAAACTTTATTGGTACAATACAGTAAAAAGATTTCAAGCCAGAGGCAGAGCTTAAAAACATATTTGAACATATGTGTAAAATGTAGACAATATGGATATGATGCTAGAAAAGTAAGTTGTTATACCATATAGAATGAGTGAGACCTGTTTTTTCTCAAACTACCCCAATGTGTGTCCCGACGAAGCGAACCAGCGAAACGCGTTGATGCACAGGGGGCTCACTCATCCTTTATGTTATAACAACTTACTTTTCTAGTATCATGTCCATATTGCCTACATTTTACACATATGTTCATATATGGTTTTTAAGCTCTATGTCTCTGCCTCTTGCTTGTAATCTTTTACCCTATTGTACCAATAATGTTTATATATTTCATGCTGTCTAAATTGCCTTTAAAGTCCGAACCTTAAGGTCTTCCTCCTTTTTTCTATTACAAGGGATGTTTACATTCCTTGTAATAGGAATAAAAGTGAGATAGATATATAGATATATATATATATATATATCTAGCAAAGTGTCAAAATATAAAAGTAAAATAAACAAAAAAAGTAAAGCGCCCCCGCATATGTAAACAGTGTTCACATATGCGAGGTATCGCTGCGAATTTTAGAGCGAGAGCAATAACTGTAGCCCGAGACCTCCACTGTAAACTCTAAACAGGTAACTTGGAAAAAAAATATTCAAGTGTCGTAAATGGAGTACCGAAGTCTGGCACTATTTCAAGAGTGTGCGCAATTTTAAAGCGTGTCATGGCATCCATTTACTCGGTGTAACATAGTCTTTCATATTATTGAAAAAAAAAAAAAAAAAAAAAAACGGGATAACTTTAGTGTTTTTTTTTTTAATTCATGAAACATTTTTTGTTTTCCAAAAAAAACGAACACATTAGCAAAATTGCTGCACAAATACCGTGCAACATAAAAAGTTGCAACAACCACCATTTTATTCCCTAGGGCAGTGAAGGCGAACCTTGGCACCCCAGATGTTTTGGAACTACATTTCCCATGATGCTCATGCACTCCGCAGTGTAGTGGAGCATCCTGGGATATGTAGTTCCAAAACATTTGGGGTGCCAAGGTTCGCCATCACTGCCCTAGGGTCTCTGTTAAAAAAAAAAAAAAGTTTCTGGGTTCTGAGTAATTTTCTAGCAACAAAAATTATGATATTTACATGTAGGAGAAAAGTGTCGGAATTGGCTTGGGAGGCAAGTGTAAATGTGTAAGGGGGTCACACAATACAGAATGACCTCACAGCTGCATATCAGACACTTTCAGGTGCCACATTGTACTTTAGAGCTCCTGCCTGCTGCTCCAACACACCACTGCAAGATTTGTGAACAACCCTAGTTCAAGGTATGTGAACATTCCTCCTCCATCCCATAATGAAGTGCTCGTGTCTGAAGAACCTACCACTGGGTCCAAACACTGTCACATATGAGGGTGGGATGTGCTGAACCATTACCAACTTTGAGAAACATCAGTATCTGTATAGCATCTGTCGAGCAACAGAGGTATATTACTTAACGAGAAATGACAGGAAGGTTTGGGAGTTTGCTACAGGTTTATGCAGCCACCTGTAGGTACACCCCCAGTTACTGAGTCTCTTTAAAATGTAAGTTCACCTTTACAGAAAATCTGTAAGGTGACCCCCTTCTCACCCCCCCCCCCTGCACCAGTGTCCCACGATCACCTGCTGTCAGGCAACGGGATGCTGCTTCACCAGTCAAGGGATTTGAAATCCTCCTGGCTTTCTTTCTCTCCTCTCAGCACTGACAGGATGGACTAGACAGATTATGATTGGTCAGCGCTGTCCATGTGTTGGTGCTGACCAATTAGAATACCTCTTGTGCATACACGCTGAGAGGTACAAATAGGAGATTAAGCGGCAGGTGAAGCGGCGTACCCGTGCCTGACAGAGCAGGATCACAGGCCACTGGTACAGCAGGACCGGGAGGTCGAGTGTAAGGTCACCTTACAGATTTTCTGTAATGTTAAACTTACACTTTTAAGGCCCGTACACACGATACAAAAATCGGAAGAAAAACTTTGTCCAAACGAACGACCTGACGATTTTCGGATCACGCATGCTCAGAAACAAAAGAATACATACAAACCTATTCAACACATAATGTCACTGCTGAAGTTGAATTCTGTTGTATGAAAATTTTCTTATTGTGAGTAACCTCTTCACTTTCGACATGAGACTAGCATGCAACAAAAAAAACGGACGAATGGTTGTCCGAAAATCTGATCGCGTGTACGAGGCTTAAGTAACGGAGTAAACCCAGAGCTGCATATCAGGCAGGATCCAGTGTGCTATGGTCCTTATGCCACTAAGGGGGAAATTCGCTAACAGTTATCACATGAGAAAGTTTGTGTTTTTAGAAATATCATGTGATTAGAAAGAGTCAATTCACCATAGTGAAATATTGAATTTGCAGTAAATACAGCAAATTCGTTAAATACTGCAAAAAAATAAAAAATTAATAAATACAAAAATCATTAAAGAAAAAAATAAATAAATAAAACACACAACACACACACTTGTTATTCATCTCATGGTACAAACGGTCAAATTTTAGGAATGTACCTAAAATGCGCAAAAATCTCCACTGGCCAGTAAGTTAAAAGAAAACAACGTATTTGTGTGGTAACGTTATACACTTAGCTCAGGAATGTAAATAATTTGTATTATTGCACTAGAGGGAGATCGTTTTTTGAGAGTCGGTTCACACCGGAATTACACTGGTTCCAACCTGCACATTCACGTGTGGTGTGATTTTACAGCCTATTCATTTGAATGGGCTGCAACTCGCACTGGAACACGGAAAAAGTATGCACTACTTTTAAAAATGCGCCTCACCAAATCGCACAGTACCATATGATTTGGTCCCCATAAATGCATTACATTTCTGAGATACTTCTGGGGCGCTGTTAACAATACATTGACACCAGCATGCAGATCACAAGGGAAGCGAGTATGAAATGCGGTGTGGACACATAAATAATTTTTTTCATAGTTTCACAATAGTTCTGTCTTCATTCACAGAACAACCTCCCTTTGGTGCAGTGTAAAGCCCTGTCAAAAAACCGACTATTCCAAACGCGGTGACGTAAAAAACACTCCGATGTCCCAAGAAAAATGAAGTTCAATGCTTCTGAGCATGCGTCGACTTGATTCTGAGCATGCGTGGGTTTTTTATCCGATAGTAATTTGCTATCGTCTGTGGGGAACTCCATCGGTTTTTTAACCATCGGATAAATTTAAAACATGTTCTATTTTTAAACACCGATGGAAAAAAGACCGATGGGGCCTGTAACGGGAAGGCCCGGGGAACTCAGAATCACTTAGAAAGTATGAGATACCCTTGCTTCAGCTCCCCCAATACCTCTTATGTGTCAACCACCCTGTGTCTCTATTAGGGGCACAGGGTGAATGAAAACCCCAATATGGTCTATGATAGCCATATTCAATGCTGCACAAACATTGTATCTAGATTGGATGTGTACTGTGAGGGGGGGGGGGGGGTTGTGTAATCATTGCTGTGAGGAGTTAAGGTGATTTGCATTCTATTGTCTATGGTGGCTGGTGGGAATTAAGCCTATAATTATAGGTTGTGGAACTAGCAGCAGACAGGTTAATCACCTGCATACTTGTGTGTATTGGGTCTGGTATGGTGTGGGTGGAGCTGGACCATTGTTCATTTTAGGTTAATGCAGTATTGGATAGTTATAAAAGTTACAATGTTTTTCTCAAAGTCATTCGATGCTAGGAAGATACAGAGTGCGTCTCGTTCTTCCAGAAGGAATAATTCCTATGGGAAGTGGTCGTCTGGCTGTGGAGGATCGACAGGAAATTTGTGTCCAGGAGAGGGAAGGGATCTAAACGGCGTTACCCCCTTTCCTATTTGGGGTGCCGTTACAGGGCCCATACACGATCAGTTTGTCCGATGAAAAAAGTCCATCGGACTGTTTTAATTGGTAAAACCTATTGTGTGTACACGGCTTTAGCCTGTAAAAAAATTCAAGTATTGCATTTGTTACATAACACATTTTATTGAATGAACTGTTGCCACAATATAAATGCTGTATAATAATAATGACTTATAGTAAGGCAAAAATTCATGTGGTATTTATCCCCAAGTCCCAAAAGATGCTGTACAGATCCTGATGTTTCTGACAGTTCTTTACATACATCCAGGCACAGTCCACCCCACCATGTGACAGTGCTCGAGCCCAATGGTAGGTTGCTGTTTAACCTTCCTGGTGGTATGATTGTCAGATTTTTGATGCTGAAAGCAGTACATTGTTTTGCATTGAAATTTGGCGTTTTATACTGTAGGCCTGTAATTCTTAGGAATAACTCACTTAAATCTGTCCAAACAAGATAGTAGATATCCGGGGTAGGAATGCACCGAAATTTCGTCTGGCGTTTTCGGCACATTGCAGAAAGAAAAAAACACGGCTATAATGGAGCCGAAAATGGGGCGGGGGCAGGCCCGCCCCGCCCCTGGTGCTGTCCAGTACGGGGGTTTCATTCTGGAGCACCCCAGTCCTCTCCCCTCCTCGACGCGTTCTCCTGAAATGACCGGGAAGCTCAGGGGCACATATCTAGCGCCGGACACAGTGCCCAGCTGAATAGGAGGCGGCTGAAAAGTTTTAACAGGCAGAAAGCAAAACAGCGCTCTATGGAGGAAAGCTGTCAGCACACCGCGGTAACCATAAGCTTCACCGAGCGGGCTCACTGTTTCTAACAGCATGTCAAACAACAAGTCCTGCACTCTTAACCCCCCGGGCGCTGCATACTGATAATGCTCCTCCCGCCAATCATACCGACAAACCGCTGCTTAACGTGGTGTGCTGACAGCTTTCCTCCATAGAAAGAGCACTGTTCTTGGCCTTGCATTGCTAACACTGCCCTGTCCTGATCCTGTCTGACATACTAAGGCAAGCTGCATGATGGGCACTGGTAGGCTGCTGGGCACTGGTGAGGCACAGGCAGGCTGCAAATGATGTGCACTGGTAGGCTTCAGTTGATGAACACTGGTGAGGCTGCATTGATCTCCTGTACCACGTCTGCAGTCTCTGACCATCTCCTGTAATCTGTCTGCTGGAGGTGCACCACATGGAAATTTTGCTAATACTATTAGCAATGTGTTTATATAAAAATGTATACGTTTTATTTAAAATATAAAAATACATTTTTATTTAAAATATTTTTTAAAAACAGTTATTTTCGGTATCGGTTTCGGCCTAGTGTATTTTTCATTTTCGGTATCGATCCGGGGTATGATGAAGTTTGAAAACACAAAATCATAAAATTATAATATAATAAATAACTATAAATAATCATCAAAAATAATAAAATGTATTCAATAAATGTAATTAACTCAAAAACACAGAAACTTGCTCAATTGCAGAATTGTCGCTGTCGTTACTTTGTGTCTGATGCCGAATTTCCTCACGATTCACTATCGTTCGATTCTGCAAGTGTTCTAATTTACCACCGCTGTTTTCTAGCTGGTCTAAAACCGTGTATAAAAGTGCATGAAGGGCACTGGACAAACCACTAGGGAAAAAAGAGATGTGAAGTGATTCGATGTTATGTGTATCTTGCACTTTTTGAATTTCTCGCTGGGCTCCATCCCCATGCGTCGCACCGCTCGCATGGAACGGAGCCCAGCATACAGTACATCGGGCGGGGAGACATTGTAGGATCCAGGGGACCAGGTAAGTAACTTTCCCTGGATACTGCAATGCAGCAACCAAGTGTGGCTCGGGGTTAACGCTTTTGGTATGGAAGATTCACCCTGAGCCACACTCGGGATTACCACCAAGAAGGTTAAGAAATCCATCCAGTTGTGTCATTCCGTAGTTTTAAACTTGACAGACCCAGATTACAACCATCATTCCCTCTATATTCTACACATACCTGGAGGGGTCTGGGGTTCCAGTAAAAAAGTGGCAGCAGGGCTGGGATGCATCCTGTGGCAGGATGGACACCATGCTTCCAGTTGTCATAAAGCCGCCCTCCATATTAATGCCACTCGGCTTGTCTGACAGAATTTCCATCATACTCTCAGCTGTGATTTTTCCTAACAGACATGAAGACAGAGCAGTTATGTGGCAATATAGTGTGTAGGTGAAGGAAAGCGCTGACAATTCAATTAAGTCTGCTGCACCTGAAATACCCTGAATACCAGGAATGAAAGGTGATGGATAGTATAAAAGGTGCACCGATTCTATGTAAAAGGGTGGGAAAACCCACAGTGGTATAAAATATAATGCATAATAATGTTGCCCAATGTAAACACAATGGGTAAAGTGTGTGGTCTAGATTGACCTGTAACACATGTGAATAATCAAAAATTTCTTAAAACTGTGTGTGCATAATCAAAAAATATAAACAATGCAATTCAAACACAACGTGTATATAATCTAAAAAGGAAAAAAAAAAAAAATGACAAGAGAGTAAATATATATCAGCAGTCTCTCTCAGGTTCCAAATAGTCTATGTGAAAGCAAATCAAGGTATAGGAGGAATCCATTTTATCAGCCACAGATGAGCGTCCATGCTTACTCATCCATTGGGGTCTGCTGGGAGCTGTTGTCCATCGTGAATCTGAGATTTGGCAGACAGAGTAATGCATCCCTAAGCTGTGGATCAGCACACATGCTTGTGACCTATGTGGGTCTGCTAAGCAGCCAATTTTATTACTTTTGAGCACGGTAATGTCTTCATACTAAAGAGTCCACACACCTTGAGATCGGCATCTGTTCGATTTGGGACTCGCAAGATAATTGGATGTGTTTTCAATTCAGCTCATTCACTCTGAATTTGATTTGCTTTCACATAGACTATTTGGAACCTGAGAGAGACTGCTGATATATATTTACTCTCTTGTCAGTTTATTTTCCTTTTTAGATTATTTACACGTTGTGCTTGAATTGCATTGTTTATATTTTTTGATTATGCACACACAGTTTTAAGAAATTTGGCTTATCCACGTGTGTTACAGGTCAATCTAGACCACACACTTTACCCATTGTGTTCACATTGGGCAACATTATTAATGCATTATATTTTATACCACTATGGGTTTTCGCCTCTGTCCTCTCCCAGTCTGAAAGCTACAGTGGGAGGGGAGAGGAGGAAGAGGAGGAGGAGGAGACAGACAAGCAGTCCAGTGAGTGACTGGGGCACATGTTATTCTCTAACAGAGGCTATGTATAAACCTCACATCGTTTTTATAGCAGCAGGGAGGGGAGCTGAGCGGAACTAGTAAGAGCTGACAGGCAGGGAGGGAGGAGGGAAGAGGACAGAGCAGGGCTGCGGATGATGGAGGCACATAAATCGACCACAGTTTTCAGGGCTCAGCAGCCATGATATACCGTGGTCAGTTTACAGAGGGGAGTGCAGAACCAGGCAGGATCAGCTAGGTATTTCAGGTGATACATGGGGCCAAATTTCACAGCACAAGCACTGGGTAACAAACACTTTAAGATAAAAAAATTATGCTATGGTCACTCAAACTATGTGCTCACAGAAAATATACTTCCCACATATGAATTTGGAGGTATTTCTGGAAACAGCCACCCAAATTCTCTACAAATGTTACTGTACTTTGAGAAAAACTCATGAACACAATCACATCAATAAAATATCACATTTAGTGCCAAGTTAAGCTCACCTTTGTGTTTTCTGAGCAGTTTGTAGCCTTCACAAAATCTGTCTCCAGAAGATGACGATCTAGATGGGTTGAAATAGGAATACACCGCAGCAAAATTAAACTCTTTTTTCCCATCCCACCAGCCTTTCGTCCTGGCGTACTCCTTCATTCTTGGGTGCTCACGATCAATCTTGGTGGTGATAGAGAGGTTGTTGGATATGTTCTTTATACCTTCTGTCAGAAAATACAACAAAATTGCAGTCATCTGATACTCCATGATGCTTTTCTTATGATCCCATGCACATAAAGAGAACCTGTCAGCAGGGCCAGGGTTGCCATTAGGCAAAAGTAGCTCTGTGCCAATGAATATGCGGATTAAAGCCACAGAACCTGCACCAGCTCAGCACTGGCAGTTCCCCAATTTTTATTATGACAAATTTATATTACTTTACAGCTACAGACACTGGAAGCATCCACTGTCTGATGCACACAAGCAATTTGGTACATAAAAACAGGGCCTGGGATTTTACTATGATCCAGTATGCAACACCCCATTAATAACAAGAATGATACACTGGCTGCCTGGATGTCTCTGTTGTAGCCTAACTGGCACCTCCTCATTGCTCAGATAAACACTTTTAACCACTTCATTACTGCTGTATGTTTATAAATGACAGAATACTGGACATGCATCTCTGGAGTGTCGTTTATAAATGGTACTCCAGAAATAAGGCACGTACCTTTAAATGTTTTGGATCAAGCCGTCATTACACAGCTCAGATCACATACTAAAAAGGCACAGAGCCGGTCGGAGTGGCTCTGTGCCTTGCGATTGCTGGGAAGGCCAATCACAGTAATCACAAATGTAAACAGTACTAATGATTATATTTGAGAGCCTGCCCCTTCCTCCTCTACCATGGATTCTCCCAATCTTCTTTATTTCTCCTCTTTCAGCGGTTCTCCTGCTGATCCTATAAGTAAAACTGCTCTCACTGACTGTCAACAAAAGGGGGGGCACACTGAGCAGCATGGGAGGGGGGTGCACCCCGAAATACAAAGAAGCAAAGGGGGAACAGAGGAGGCATATGGATGGTAAAGAGGACACACTGACCACAGATGTGTAAAAATACCACATACCACTGACCAAGTTATGCGGCACTCACTACTGATCAACATTTAAAGGGGCAGTCACCACTGACCACAAACTAGAAGGCCTCTTTGCACACAGTACTGATGTTTGAGCATCTGCTTTTTTTAACGTAATTTCATGTTTTTGTTTTGCACGTTTTTTTGAGCATACTTGAGCGTTTAGTCGTATTCGCGCACACAATATATTCCTAGGTAAAATGAATATTTATGCTCATATGCGTGTATTTGTGAGCACTGGGACAAAATATTGACCGGGAAGGCAGGTTTTTCTATTTATTTATTTTACTCAAGAGTACACAGTGCTTGATTCCATGCCTGTGTGTACAGGCACATTAAACATAAACAATGGGCTGCATTTTAGATCAGTAAAAGGAAGGAAAAAAAAGAAAACGCTGTACTGAGCTTTTTTAAAGCTACAGTGTGCAAGAGGCCCAAGAGGGCTGACCACTGAAATCTGCAAGCTATTCTGTGCATTACATAGTCCTGACCTCTGCACTCTGACTGCTTCAGTGTATATGCTATTGCCTAAAGGCAATTGGGAGCATTTTAGGACCTCAGAAAAGTGATAAATCTGTTTTTCCTTTTCAATTTTTTTTTAATATATAGTGAACAAAATAAAATACAGTGGTTAATAAATACCACCAAAAATAAAACCGTCTCTAAAAAATATAAAATTAATTTGGGCACAATATTGCATGCCCAAATAATTGACAGTTGATCTTTCCCAGGACTGAAAAGTGAAAAATGGCCTGGTAATGAAGGGGTATTACAAGCTGGTGACACTAAGGGCCAGGTCACACCTGATGCAGTCCAGTGTGTTTTTTTCTGCATCAAAAATGCATGGCCAGTAGGTTATATGCGTTTTCAAACTAGTGCTCTGTGTTCCAGACCCGGTGCAGTCAAAAAAAATTAAAACATGCTGCATTTTTTCTGCAAGGAACTGCACTGGAACGCAGGCAAAATGCATAAAAAAAAAAACACTGCAATGGATCTGGGCGCTGGCTCCTAACAACCAAAGCTTTAGGAAACTGGCTTGGCATCACAAGCGCACCAGTACGCATGCATCTGGAGTGCGTTTTGGAGTTGTGAACCAAATTTAAACGATATCCTTATTCTCCCAAAATAATCGATACACATCCACGACTTAATGGCCATGCAATTTAGTTTCATTAAATCGTACTTTAGGTGTGTTTTTCTGCCTCCTTGTAATGTCTTCCTTAACCCCTCTTTCACTTTTGTTTGTTTGGAATGAGTAGTGCAGATTAGGTGCGGTCATGCACACTGCTTTATGCACACTACAAATCCCATTATCCATGTCAGGAGTTGCTAGGGGGAGTGGCTAAAAAAAAAAGAAAAAGGAATTTAGAGGAGACTGAGCGTGCAAAAAGAGGGTACTTTTTTTTTGGAGTTTGGAATGTGTATTTGAATTTAATTTTGTTTTAAATCAGGGTTTAATATCACTTTAAGGTGACAATCCCAAACCCATCCCTCAAGAATCATATGCTATTTTCAGTTTCCTATGATGTTGTTTGTAGCAGCCTTTCAACCAATTCTCCACCTGCATCGCTGAACCCCTAAAATAAAGTTTACAAAATTCACAAGCCATTAAGGAAACTTTTGTCATGGGGTATTTTGCATCTCCATTTTCACTAGAGGGATGCTTTTTTGCCCAATAACTGAAAGGGGGCGGGGCTTTATCCACTTACCAACACCTATCCATTATCTGTATATCATTTAAGTTATAAAACCCAGAAAAACATAAAGAAGTACCTTAAGCCCAGGTTCACACTGGGCTGCGGGAATGAAGCCGTGCGAGTTCAATGGAACTCGCACAATTTCACTCCCGCCTGTCAGTCCGCAATTTCAGAGACATCTGTGCAGGTTTCTCATGTCAAATCGCACCAAATGTGAACCAGGGCTAAATGTCACAAGGTAAAAGAGAGATACAAGGAAAGCCACATCACTCAGAACAAGCTTACAGACATTTTTAGGTGCACTAGTAGCACAAATTACCATCTACTCTCTCTGCAGCCCAATACTGGCCAGCAGTCTCCAGGATCCAGGCTTCCTTTCTGTCTGCTATCAGGAAACTGTTGTGGTAGTTAAATGCCATTGGACTTTCCATGCAGTTGCCTCCTTGTCCGTACTTTTCTAACAGGCCAACAATGACATCCAGGGCTCCTTCTGCTGTGTCTGCTCTCTCTAAACCGAGTCTACAAGAGATATGAAAATATAGTAAAGAATATGAAAAAAATATCCTCCCGATTTACTTATTCTAGCTTTAGAACAGGGATATGCAATTAGCGGACCTCCAGCTGTTGCCAAACTACAAGTCCCATGAGGCATAGCAAGACTTTGACAGCAGCAAGCATGACACCCAGAGGCAGAGGCATGATGGGACTTGTAGTTTTGCAACAGCTGGAGGTCCGCTAATTGCATATCCCTGCTTTAGAAGTATGTTATTTTCACAACCTGACAAGGTCCATGCCAAGAAGTGCTTCTTCATCATCAATTTCTTCCTTTCCCCACACTGCTTCATTTCCAATGCAAACACCAAATTCATTGGCTCCCATCTCAGCTCCCCACAACCAAGAAGGCCGACTCAATACCACGGCATGCGTCTTCCCCACTTGCTCAACCTTAATGTATGTGCACTTGTAGGAAAGCAAAAGGTAAAAAAATAAAAATATATATATGAAACTTAACCATTTGAGTCCTATATGTCTATGAAGCAAACTCTGCATCTCAGGAATGATTACCTCCAGATCCTCTCCTGCTCCATAAGACCTTCCAGGAAAGTATACAATCTCCTGTACTTCATCACTGGGCCTGTCCGAGTTCTTTCCAAAGATAATCCGGGCACCAACCGTGGAAGGTGGGAGGGCTACGAAAGTGTCACATGAGCAGGGTTCCATGTTGTCTCCACTGCCTGGAATAGAATTTAGAGAAGAACTTTTATAACTATAAATATTTATTATCAAGGCTATAGAAAGGGGGGACCCTCACTATGCCAACATCCAATATATAGAAAAGGGATTGAATGAGTAAAAACTCTTTCAAAGAACAAGTGGACTTTGTGGGCATAACATGAGACGGTATTTGTCTAAAAAATTTACAAGACTTTATTAACAAAATATAAAAAATTTAAAAAAAAACATTTAAAAACATACCAAACACCCTACTGACTGACAGGATCAACAAGTACCCAATACAATAGGCATGGAGATATAGAAGTAAATCAAGTCCATGTGGACACATATACTGTACAAATTGTATGAATAAGTAGGGTCCATAGGCTTCTCCATGCACTCTTGTTTGTCAACGCGTTTCACACATTGCTTCTTCGGGACATTTACAGGGTAGGTGCTAATACAAAATTAAAAACAATGAAAAAAAGTACCATAAGTATACATAGTATTGAGATGTATATATCAAAATATGCAGTATATAAAGAGATCTCTATGTATGTTTTTTTAATTAGTATATTTTGTTAATAAAGACTTGTACATTTTTTTAAACAAATACCGTCTCATGTTATGCCCACAAAGTCCACTTGTTCTTTGATAGAGTTTTTACTCATTCAATCCTTTTTCTATTATCAAGGCTACAAATGCTGGATGTACTGTATTAACATTTCTACATTAAATACATTTCCCGGTTTAAGTACTTATAAAATCGAATTCTTCTACAACCAGTCTGTTCACAATGGCATGTCTAATTTGAAATGTAATGAAATAAAATGACAACTTGCAAAGCCGATACTATAGCTTGGCATAGAAATCAACTTCATATGCCACCTGGTGGCCAAACACAGCAATGACAGCAGGGAGAAGCACCTTCTACCGAGTTTGATGGATGATATCATTTATATTTTTTTTTAAAGAAAAAACTCACATGAGAGGTACACAAAATATTGCTTGACTTCATCTGAAAATGGCAGTTGTCTGGCTGTCATGCTGAACCATAGGCCCATATATTTTTTGAATTATTGACCTGGAATGAGTAAGCAGCAAGGAAATCTGGAGTTCACGGTATAAACTGAGGCCAGTGGATCAGCATGACAGCCAGGCATATAGCATTTTAAAAAGGGAGGTCAGCAATAGCACACTCCATATTTGATCCTTTTTTCATTTGCCAATGTGCTGCTCATGTGCACTGCTCTATGTACACTACTAATTCCATAGTCCCTAGAACATCTGGATCTGCGAGTTTGTTCTAACCTTAAAACCATAAATAACATGATGATATTAGTATTTTTCACTCCAGGAGTATAAAATAAGTTTGGAAATTCTAGAGAAATGTTTAAATAATGCATTACAATTTAACTAAACCCATTCAATTAAAATGATTTTAGTCAACTAAACTGTAAAACATTTACGACTAAAACAATTGCAGTTGACTAAAATGGCATTTTAGTCAAAAGACTAAAACTTAAATCAAAATTTTCTGCCAAAAATTTACACTGCGGATTACAGTGTTGCCGCCTCCATCTTTCTGCATATCTTGTTCTGGTGTGAATGGACACGCTGAGCTCGGGCACCTGTGAGTGGATCTTTCTATAGAATTGGGCTTTCCCTGTAGAGTGCGCTGCTCTCACTAGAATAATTTGGAAAAAAATACACTTATTTGAATTTTAATGCAAAAAAACAAAACAAAATATTTAACCAATTTTTTTATAAAATATAAAAGATGATGTTACACGGAGTAAATAGATACCAAATATGTCATGCTTGGAAACTGCGCACACCTGTGTACATTTTAATATCCAGAGGCGACGCTTTAAAAGCCTTTACAGGTTACAGAGGAGGTCTGGTGCTAGAATTACTGCCCTCGATCTGACGTTCGCGGTGATACCTCACATGTGTGGAACAATCGTTGTTTGCGTGCCTTTAAAAAAATAAATAAATAAATGTATTCATTTTTTATATCTTTAAGTTTTACACTGTCATGCCTCGTACACACGACCGTTTTTCTCGGCAGGAAAAAAAACAATGTTTTTTCCGACGGGATTCCTCTCAAGCCTGCCTTGCATACACACGTTCAGGCCAAATACCGCCCGTCCAAAGCACGGTGACGTACAACACGTACGACGGCACTATAAAGGGGAAGTTCCATTCAAACTGCGCCACCCTTTGGGCTGCTTTTGCTGATCCTCGTGTTAGTAAAAGTTTGGCGAGAGACGATTTGCGCTTTTCAGCCTCGTGCTTTTCAGTCCGTTACAGCGTGATGATTGTGATATCTTCACTATGAACGCTAGTTTTACCAGAAGGAGCGCTCCCGTCTCATACTTGATTCTGAGCATGCACGTTTTTTTTCTCCCTCGGAAAAGCGTACACACGACCGATTTTCCAGACGGGAAAAAGTCCGCCGGGAATCCCGACAGGAAAAAAGAAAGCTAGTTCTCTTTTTTTTTTCCCCCCGCAGTTTTCGCGTCAGGAAAACTGCGATGGAGCATACACACGGATGGTTTTCATGGCCAAAAGCACTCATGGCAGTTTTCCCGACGCTAAAACCAATCGTGTGTACGAGGCATTACTTTCATTTTTTCTGATCACTTTTATTGCAATAACAAGGAATGTAAACATCCTTGTGACAACAATAGGCAGTGACAGGTATTCTTTATGGAGAGATTTGGGGTCGATAAGACCTCAAATTCCTCCTCTGCCCTTAAAAGCATTCAAAACACCCAGATCTGTGTTTTTGAATGCTTTTGATTTTTTTTTAAATGGCGCCGTTGACACCCGGGTAACCCAGCAGTAATGTCAGATCATCGCTTCCAGGTTACCAAGGCCAGGAGCTGATCAAAGCCGATCCTGGCTTTGTTATGCCCTCTGACCAGCTGGCGGATGCACCGGCTGACTGCTCAGGTCTCCCAGTGGGACAGGAGAGCCCTAGCAAGCCGCAAGAGGGGAAGGGGGGGGTGTGTGTCCCCTCCCACTGCTTGTCAAAGTAATCCAGCGGCTGGTTAGCCACTAGGATTGCTTTTACAAGAGAGCCTAGTGCTGGAGAGCCGAGAGACCACAGGTTCTACAAAATGGTACCAGGTTTATGCCTGTAGGAGCGGGCATCATCCTGGTATAACCACCCGACGTCCAGCAACATAGGTTTTTGTTTTGTTTTTTGCAGTCTGTGTGCCACTACGGAAATTTCCCCTCACTTCCTGTCCCAGAAAAGCAACAGGAAGTTAGAGGAAATCTCCCGAAGTGTTAGGAATCCTCTCTAGGGCAGGTGTCCCCATTGGAAGACTTCCCCTGGTTCTGGGGACTCCATTACATTAACCCCTCCCCCGCTCACTTTGTTTCCTGGTCACCAGTACAGAGGGGTGACTCGCCCCCATGGGGACACAGACAATAGAAACCTGGCAGAGGCTCTAACCTTCCCTCCGCTCTTTCCATAACTAAAATAAAAAGCCTTTCCCTGGAGATACACAAAGCTGCTATAAAAGAATGATGTCAGTCAGTAGCACTCATAATACATGAGATAATAAACACAGAGAACACACACCCAGCCTCCCTCAGTCACCTATGGCCCCGGCACTGTGGTGGGGAGATCTCCCTGCTTGTGTCCAGCAGATTCCCCTGCAGACAGGAGACGAACAGCTGGCTGTCACAATTAAGCCAGAGGCGCCATATTGTGACTGGAAAACGTCTGCCTGCCAACCAATAGCGTCCAGACGTCACGACGTTATCACAAAGCGTAAGTTCCGTGAGTGACGAGAGAGAGGGATTGTGCAAAACGTGTCTCCAGTTTAGTACCATAATATGCCACGGCGGCCATTTTTCTGAAGTTCATATTACTGCTATGGAGAGATTGTGATCTTATACAAAATGGCCGCAAAGACGGAGACACAATTATGCCAAAGGCGTCATATTGTGAGTGGAAAACTAGCCAACCACTAGCGGAAGTTCTCACAAAAGCTCATTACCAAGTGAGGGAGGAAGAAAGTGGTGTAAAGCTTTAGTACTATCATGTGCTATGGCGGCCATTTTTTCGTAGTACACAGTTCTGTGATATAGTGAGTTTTATCACATACACAATAACCTCAGAGGCGGAGATAGTAAACTTTTGACTAATTTCCCAGGAAAGGACTCTTTTTGGAAAGTGAATGTATCATTGCTTTGAGGACGTTTTCCTCGCACAGCCCCTTTCCTTGACGCACATCCGGAAGGACACAACAGGAAGTGGGCGGTCCCTGAGCTGTGGTTGGGGTAGCTGCCTGGTGTTGGCAGTGACAGATCTGGAGGTTTGGTAGGGAGATCGTCCCTGGAGAGCCGCAGCCATGGGCAAGTCATTTGCCAACTTCATGTGTAAGAAGGATTTCCATCCTGCATCCAAATCCAACATCAAGAAGGTGAGAAAATGTATTCCTCTTATTATTCTATCACCACCGACGTCTGTATCAAGACACACCTTTTACAGTAGGACTATAGGCAATTGTTTTTATTTTGGATAGAGTGGGAGGGTTGTAATCTCTGTAAGGTTTGTTTTTGCGATCTGTGTCCCATTGGGGAGATTTCCCTTCACTTCCGGTCCCATAACCAAACAGGAAGTGAGAGAAATCCTTCTTAAATATGAGAATCACTTGTTGTCACCAGAACTAGTGTCCCCATTAGAAGATAACCCCACTATTCCTGTTCTGGTGACAACACAAATTTCAGGATTTTCTTTTACTCTTGGTGATAACTCTGACTTTTAATAATCGGACACTCACCTGTCCCACGGTCCAGCGATGCGACTGCCCGAAGCCCCGCTCCTCTCCGCGGCGCTGGCATTGTAACTGGGCGCCCGGCTGTGGCTTCACAGCCAGGCGAGCCGTGCTGCGTGTTGTGAATGTCCGGGCAATCTTCTGGGACCTGTGATGTGCCCCAGAAAATTGCAGAGAGGGGGGGGGGGGGAGAGGTGAATGTCCTTCCGTTGCCGTGGAGCCAGGAGAGGAAGTGGGAGCTGGGTGCCTGTAAAAATTGGGTACCCGCTCCCCCCCCCCCCCCAAATGTGGCATGTCAGGGGGGCATTACTTAAAGTGAAAGTTCCATTCTTGGGTGGAACTCCGCTTTAAAGACTAAACCCTTTTCTGACACTTGTTGCTTACAAGTTAAAATCTGTATTTTTTTTGCTAGAAAATTACTTCGAACCCCCAAACATAATTTTTTTTTTTATTTAAGCAGAGACCCTAGAGAATAAAACAGCAGTTGATGCAATATTTTATGTCACACTGTATTTGCGCAGCGGTCTTTCAAATGCAATTGTTTGTGAAAAAATACACTTTAATGAAAAAAAAAAAACAGTAAAGTTAGCCCAATTTTTTTATATAATGTGAAAGATGATGTTACGCCGCGAGAATCGTGATCTTTATTCTAAACAAAAAAATTTGTGATTCTCATTTTAGCCAAATTCGTGCAGCTCTACCCAAAACTAAAAATAATTACATTTAGTTATACTTTGGATAGAACCCCTGTCCGTTTATTTTTCTGTGTCCCTTTGGGGCGAACCCCCTTAACTTCCTGTCCTGGGGACACAACAGGAAGTAAGCAGAAATCTCTCAAATGATGGCAATTTCCTCTTGGTTGTCACCATTGAAAGATTTCCCCTCTATTCCTGGTCTGGTGACAAATGTATAAATTCTTGATGACAGTGGTCGCCAGGACAAATAAGGAGAATCTCCCCAGTGGGGATTGAGACGGCAAGCAGAGGTTGCTCCTGGTTGTCCAAATTCTGTTGGACTGCGCGCAACAATTCATTAACCCATTTGTCACCAGAGGAGCGTGCACACGGCTGCAGGGCAGGGAATGCCCCGGTCACAGATGATTGGCCCGTACAGGTGACCGTTTATTGGCACCCATGAGTTCAGATCCTAATCCCAACTCATCACTGATGACTGTATGACCGGCTAAATTTAGCTGTCAGTTAAAGTGGAACTAAACCCTTCTATCCCTTTCAGCCAAGGAAACGGCCAGCTTACCTTCTATTTGATCTGCAACTGCCATGATGCTGCACATGTGACCAGTGATGACACCAACCATTTGATTGTTTGACAGTTTGGTTCAGGACACAAACAAATGTGACAGTTAAATCGATGAGTTTAGTTCCGCTTTAACTCCTCAACAACTCTAGGGCTAACTGGCATACCTGAATCATTTATTTGGCACATTGATTTATTTAAAAAATCCCAATGTTTCCTTAATTAAAGTGGAAGTAAACCCATCTAATTAACCACTTAAGGACCGCCTCCAGTAGATTTACCTCGGCAGAATGGCACGTATAGGCACATCAACGTACCTGTACGTCCCCTTTAACTGCCCAACGTGGGGGTCGCGTTCGCAGCCGGCGGCGCGCTCGCGACCCCGCTACCTTCTCCGTGAGTCGGACTGCGGTTCCCGCGGACTCGATCTCCGCGAGGATCCCCGCGTTCGTCTCACGGAGGCATAGAGCAGGGAGATGCTTGTGTAAACAAGCATCTCCCTGCTCCACCTAGTGACAATGACACGGATCTCCGCTCCATGTACTCGGAGCGGAGATCGGTGTCATGTCACACAGAGCCCAACCACCCCCCCCCCCCCCCCAGTTGGAGACACTGATCAGGGCACACTTAACCCCTTTAGCGCCACCTAGTGGTTAAACCCTTCACTGCCAGTGTCATTTTCACAGTAACCAGTGCATTTTTATAGCACTGTTCGCTGTGAAAATGACAATGGTCCCAAAAATGTGTCAAAAGTGTCCGATGTGTCCCCCATAATGTCGCAGTCACAACCAAAATCACAGATCGCCGCCAATACTAGTAAAAAAAAAATGTTTATAAAAATGTCATAAAACTATCCCCTATTTTGTAAACGCTATAACTTTTGCGCAAACCAATCAATAAACGCTGATTGCGATTTTTTTTATTTTTATTTTTTTACCAAAAATATGTAGAAGAATACGTATCGGCCTAAACTGAGGGGGGGAAAAAAAAAATTTTAATATATTTTTTGGGGATATTTATTATAGCAAAAAGTAAGAATATTGTGTTTTTTTTTCAAAATTGTCGATCTATTTTTGTTTATAGCGCAAAAAATAAAAACCGCAGAGGTGATCAAATACCACCAAAAGAAAGCTCTATTTCTGGGGAAAAAAAGGATGTAAATTTTGTTTGGGAGCCACGTCGCACGACTGCGCAATTGTCAGTTAAAGCGACGCAGTGCCGAATCGCAAAAAGGGGCCTGGTCATTAACTAGCCAAAATGGTCCGGGGCTTAAGTGGTTAAACAGTTATATTCCCGGCACCTGCCCAGAATGTGACTGTCACATATGCTGATAATCTCAATCAAACTGTCAAACTTTCCAATGGCCGGTGTCATAACTGAACATAAAAATTCTCCTGCGCCCCGGTGTTTCGCTAGACACGGGTGGTGTAGTCCAGTCTTTAGTTTAAGGCAAAGTCTAGAGTCTTGCATCCCTCCTCAGAACAATGGGTGTTCATACGGCTAGAAAGAGAAAGGAGGGCGCACCGACCTAGTGCATTACCCATGTAAAAGTTTTATTTAAAATAAAAGCAATGCTCCTACTCAAAAACGAGCTTTAACCACTTGACAACTGGGCACATAACCCCCTTCCTGCCCAGGTGAAATTTCAGGTTTCAGCGCCGTCACGCTTTGAATGACAATTGCGCAGTCGTGCGACGTGGCTCCCAAACAAAATTGACGTCCTTTTTTTCCCACAAATAGAGCTTTCTTTTGGTGGTCTTTGATCATTTCTGCGGTTTTTATTTTTTGCGCTATAAACAAAAATTGAGCGACAATTTTGAAAAAAACACTATTTTAATTTTTGCTATAATTAATATCCCATTTTTTTTTTTAAAAAAACTATTTTTTTCCTCAGTTTAGGCCGATACGTATTCTACATATTACATATTTTAGGTAAAAAAAAAAAACGCAAAAAGCGTATAGTGATTGGTTTGCGCAAAAGTTATAGCGCCTACAAAATAGGGAATAGAATTATGATTTTTTTTTTATTATTTTTTTATTTATTTTTTTACTTGTAATGGCGTTGATCTGCGATTTTTTTTTTTTTTTTTTGTGACTGTGACATTACGGCGAACACATCGGACACTTTTGACACATTTTTGGGACCATTCACATTTATACAGCGAACAGTGCTAAAAATATGCACTGATTACTGTATAAATGTGACTGGCAGGGAAGGGGTTAACCACTAGGGGCGATCAAGGGGTCAATATGTTCCCTGCAGATGTTCTTACTGTGGGGGGGAGGGGACTGACTGGGGGAGGTGACTGATGGTTGTCCCTATGTACAAGGGACACACCATCCGTCTCCTTCCCCTGACAGGACGTGGATCTGTGTGTTTAGAGATCCACGTCCCTGGCTCTGTGACAGCCGATCGCTCGTACCTGGCGGACATCGCGGCCGCCAGGCACGCGCATCGGCACTCGCCTGACACGGCGGGCACAGTTTTTCCCCGACGCGCGCCCGCGGTGGCGCGCATCGCGGAAGTAAATATCAGCAATTGACGACCGCTTTGCGGACGTCTTTTGCTTATAGCCCGGGCACGAAGTGGTTAAGTAAAGGCTTTTCTGACAGTCTAGCTGGATCTCTTGGCACCTGCAAGCAGGGCTTGATGACGAGGATTGGACGGTACCCCAAAACGGCTGAATGGCTGACGTGTTTCTGGGGCGCACCCCTTTCTTCAGAGCCTAGGCGGTCCGTGGTCGGTGTCATAACTGATCACATGTGCAGCATTATGGCAGTTGATTAAACAGAGGCCAAGATGGCAGATTCCTTGTCTGAAAACGATAGGAGGGTTTAGTTCCACGATGTCAGATGGACAAAACTGTAAAATAATATACTTTATATTTATTTATTTTTACAGGTATGCATTTTTTTTTAAATATTCTAATTGTGTCTGGCAAAAGAGATAAAGAGCAACTTTACCCATAACAATGTGATAAAAAAATAAAATATGTTCTTTAGCAAGGTACATACATTCCACATTAATAATTCTGCTACCAACATTAGTGTGTGCTGTACATCGCCTTCAGCATTGCTCTAGTTTCTCCTTGCTGGAGGCCTGCCATTTCTCTGAATCCCAGAGCCACTGAGCAGCAGTAAATAATAAAGCGGAACTAAACCCATCGATTTAACAGTTTAAAAAAAAAAGTTAGCAATCCCGGCATTCCAGAAATGTAATTGTCACATTTGCTTGTGCCCTCAACGAAACTGTCAAACCATCAAATGGCTGGTACCATAACTGATCACATGTGCAGAAGCATGGCAATTGCAGATCAAACAGAAGCTTGGCTGTAAAGTATAGGAGGGTTTAATGCCACTTTAAGGCTGTCAGCAGACCGGTCTCAGCAAACTCTGCAGTGCCTAAAAATGGAGAGCAACTGAGCATGTGCAGAGAAGGGTGAGACAGTGTATTATTACTGGATTTTATACAGTATAGACACTTATTTTTAATGTTTTACACAGCTATACCTGCAAAAGGGGCCAGACTGATGTGATGTAGTAAGACTTAATTTTCTGGCTAAAGTTCCACTTTAAAATACTTTCTGAATTACTGACCCAGAACAAAAAGTAAATTGTTAATAGTTCTATGCATACTTGTCTGGGGTTAGTGACGGCCAGGCAACTGTCATTTTTAGATGGAGTTCAACGATGGCAACCTCCATATTTCTTGCAGTTTAGGTTTCTTTGAACACACAGTAATTGAGCCCCATCCACTGGTTATGTTTAGATTGCTTTTTCATGGATAATTAGATATGGCCAATAAATGCAATGTAATTTTAAAGAGGAACTCAAGCATCAGTATAAAGCTCGACCTAGTAAGGGGCACCTCTAGTACTGAGACTGCTTTGTTTACTATTAAAGTGGTTGTAAACACTTACATATACCCAGTGAAGTGACTGGCCTCAGGTGATAGAGATTAAACAAATCCTCCTATATAGGTTGTACTTGTTCATCTGCAGTCTTCTCTATATTTGTTCAAAGTCCAGGATTTATAAAGCTTCTTTGAGCTGTCAGAAAAAGAAAACACGGAGCTGAAGTTACAATCTGCAGAGCTCAGCGAGGAGAGCTCTTAGAGCAGATTGGAGGGAAGAGACACCCCCCCCCCCTCCACACAGCTCATAGGTACAGAGCTGAGGCTGTCAATCAGCTGAAGGTTCCTCCCCTGTCACCATTTTTCTTGGTGTCAGGAAAACTTGTGAGAAGTGATTAATGCTGATAGCGGAGAAACGAAGCAGCAGACAGAAATGACACTTAGTGCTCTGGATTGAGACAAGTGCACACTATAAAGGGATATGCTTTGTTCATATTTCATGTCTGAGGTTTACAACCACTTTAAAGTTTTCATCCAGCATCCTTTATTTTATTTAAAGTGATTTCTGGGTGAGATACGGATCACCTTCTATAGAGAACATCTCCAGCCTCCCATGCTGACTGAATGGCATCAATAATTTGTAAGTCTCTGGCCCGGGACAAGTATGCAAACAAGGATTTTTGTTCCAAAAATAGTCAAGTCATTGTATCGGCATCACAGCCAGTAAACTAGCATTTTGAAGAAAAGGCTGCCTATCTATCACTCTCTCTGCATGTTTGAGTATCAGGACAGCAATGGGCTCTATTTACAAAGGGATCTCATTTTAATAAATGTCGCTGTTATTTTCCGGATCATCCAGTGGGATTTGAAAATTACAGTCACATGGCTAAAATAAAGATCCTTTTTTATAAAGGTTTGCGATTTGAGTCTAATGTGTCCGATTTTTGGTGCATTTCCTAACATTTATTGAATGTTTTTGTCCTAGGTATGGATGGCAGAACAGAAAATTTCTTATGATCAGAAAAAGCAAGATGATCTAATGCAGCAGTACCTAAAAGAACAAGACTGTTATAACAATCGGTATGTTCCAATGATTCTATTCACCAGCCATTTCTAAAGCCTAGCCCAATAGAAGTCCTAGTTTTCATGTATTGTACTCGGAAAAGCAAAATAATGCACATGATGGGAACCTGGCTCTGTATTTACATTTGTCTGTATTGCAAAACAGGATGGGTGATCCACAAGGAAAATCGATATTTGTATGAATCCACGGGTTATCCTAAAAAGATAACGGTACCCTTTTTTAAAGCTGAACCCAATGCAAACCGACAAATACTAAGAAATACATATTTGAAAGCTGTTTTACATGCCAAATAATTTGTATTTCTGTCCTTCCAGTCCTGAGATTTACACAGCTCAACTATGCAGTACAAATAGGCACTTGATACCACTTGTGGATAGGAATACATTTACAGTGCCTTGGAAAAAGTATTCATACCTCTTGATATTTTCCACATTTTGTCATGTTATAACCAAAAACGTAAATGTATTTTATGTGATAGACCAACATAAAGGGGCACATAATTGTAAAGTGGAAGGAACATGATAAATGTTTTACAAATAAATATGTGAAAAGTGTGGGGTGCATTTGTATTCAGCCCACCTGAGTCAATACTTTGTAGAACCTCCTTTCACTGCAATTACAGCTGCAAGTCTTTTTGGGGATGTCTCTACTTTGCACATCTAGAAAGTGAAATTTTTGCCCATTCTTCTTTGCAAAATAGCTCAATCTCTGTCAGATTGGATGGAGAGCGTCTATAAACAGCAATTTTCAAGTCTTGCCACCGATTTTCAATTGGATTTAGGTCTGGGCCTTGACTGGGGCATTCTAACATATGAATATGCTTTAATCTAAACCAGGGATATGCAATTAGCGGACCTCCAGCTGTTGCCAAACTACAAGTCCCATGAGGCATAGCGAGACTCTGACAGCAGCAAGCATGACACCCAGTGGCAGAGGCATGATGGGACTTGTAGTTTTGCAACAGCTGGAGGTCCGCTAATTGCATATCCATGATCTAAACCATTCCATTGTAGCTCTGGCTGTATGTTTAGGGTCGTTCTCCTGCTGCAAGGTGAACCTCCACCCCGTCTCAAGTCTTTTGCAGACTCTAACAGGTTTTCTTCTAAGATTGCCCTGTATTTGGCTCCATTCTTCTTCCCATCAACTCTGACCAGCTTCCCTGTCCCTGCTGAAGAAAATCATCCCCACCAACATGATGCTGCCACCACCATGTTTCACGGTGGGGATGGTGTGTTCAGGATGATGTGCAATGTTAGTTTTCCGCCACACATAGCATTTTGCTTTTAGGCCAGAAAGTTACATTTTGGTCTCATCTGACCAGAGCACCTTCTTCTTCATGTTTGCTGTGTCCCCCACTTGGCTTCTCGCAAACTGCAAAAGGGACTTCTTATGGCTTTCTTTCAACAATGGCTTTCTTCTTGCCACTCTTCCATAAAGGCCAGATTTGTGGAGTGCACGACTAATAGTTGTCCTGTGGACAGATTCTCCCCCCTGAGCTGTGTATCTCCGCAGCTCCTTCAGAGTTACCATGGGCCTCTTGGCTGCTTCTCTGATTAATGCTCTCTTTTCCCGGCCTGTCAGTTTAGGTGGACGGCCATGTCTTAGGTTTGCAGTTGTGCCATACTCTTTCCATTTTCGGATGATGGATTGAACAGTGCTCTGTGAGATGTTCAAAGCTTGAGATTTTTTTTTTTTATAGCCTAACCCTGCTTTAAACTTCTTCACAACTTTATCCCTGACCTGTTTGATGTGTTCCTTGGCTTTCATGGTACTGTTTGTTCACTAAGGTTCTCTAACAAACCTCTGAGGGCTTCACAGAACAGCTGTATTCATACTGAGATTAAATTACACACAGGTGGACTCTAGTTACACATGCATGCCACACTTTTCATATCTTAAATGGTTTTCAATATTTTTAAAAATTAATTATTTTCCTTCACTTCACTAGTATGTGCTGCTTTGTGTAAATAAAATGCATTTACGTTTTTGGTTGTAACATGACAAAATGTGGAACATTTCAAGGGGTATGAATACTTTTTCAAGGCACTGTATGTGAACAGATATGGCACAGAAGTGTATGTGACCAACACAGGGAGATAGCTTGGTGGAGTCCGGGTGAGGTGGTGGAGTGATTCCAAAACACTGTAGTGCATCTCCTCTCAAGAGACTGAAGGTTCTCTACGGTATTAGATCAGGACAGCAGAGGGCACGTCTGAGTGTAGCAATATAAAAACTCATTTATTCACATGGACAATGTAGTGATACATTATATTGTCAAAAGTATTGGTATGCCTGCCTTTACACGCATATGAGCTTTAATGGCACCCCAGTCTTAGTCCGTAGGGTTCAATATTGAATTGGCCCACCCTTTGCAGGTATAACAGCTTCAACTCTTCTGGGAAGGCTGTCCACAAGGTGTAGGAGTGTGTCTATGGGAATGTTTGACCATTCTTCCAGAAGTACATTTGTGAGGTCAGGCACTGATGATGGAGGAAAAGGCCTGGCTCGCAGTCTCCACTCTAATTCATCCCAAAGGTGTTCCATCGGGTTGAGGTCAGGACTCTGTGCAGGCCAGACAAGTCCCTCCACCCCAAACTCACTCATCCATGTCTTTATGGACCTTGCCAAGATGCCCTTAATATTTTCCCAGTACACCATTGCATTTATAGATGTTTTTGTTGAATAAATAATTTAAAAGACAGATTATTATTGTGTTATTATTCAAGATCATCTTTATCTGTTGGCACTGTTTGAATGAAAAACATTGTGTGCTTGTTTAAAATTTTTGAAAAAGTCAACAATTTCCATGGGGTATTCTTAAAGCGGTATTAAACCAAAATTGTAATATATTTCACCTTCCCAATCATTAGATGTGGTGGCTGCATCAGTTTTCTTTTTTAGGCTCCCCCCCCCCCCCCTCCTCTGTTTTCACCTGGTGATCTGGGCAGTAACACTCCTCCCTCCTGTATTAAAGTGCTCCGACTCTGGATGAATGTGCACAGGGGGCACCTTTTTGGACAGCAGCATAGCAGATTTAGATACACTAACAATTTGAAGCCAAACTACAGCTAACACTTTTTTAAGCAGTTACAGCAAACATTTTTTGGGGATAAAGGTTTTACATGATATCTGATATTAAGGCACAACACACTGGAAGCACAATATTGAGGATATTAAGGTAAGGCAGCTCTCACTTAATGTATTCTATAAATCTTGTAGTTGGGAACTCTTACAATATGTAGTTGGGGACCGCACTTCACAGAGGTGGCATGACATGGCAGCATGTATTTGCAATTGTATGAAACCATAAAACTGCTTTTAATTTGAGATGTTGGATTTTATTGGTGCTGGTACTGACATTCTATCAATACTCTTTTAGGCATCTGCCAGTGAGCTGCTATTTCTTGTAATACACAAGTGTAAAAGGTGGGCTGATTAAATTGATATCACAGAATAAAATGCAATAATCTCTTTCCTAGAAGTCTGTTGGGTGATTTTGGGTCACTTCAGTTTGGACATCATTGATTTTTGGGTCGGTGGGCCTGAATGGCACAAACATCTTCACGTTGCTCAAGAAAACATATCCCTGAGTTTTTCAGAAATGCCAGACCCCTCCATCACTTCCACTTTGGGGTCTAAACTGCATCTAAAATGTACTTTTTTATTTTCCATCTCAACAGGGTACTTTTGGGTGATGAAAAGGTGAAGAGTGGGTTGAATTTCATGTATGAAGCACCACCAGGAGCTGAAAAAGGTAAATTACTAATGATTGTGTCTGATTATTTTAAACCAAACTCTTTAAATAAATTCTGTAGTATTTTCAAGTTGTATTTTGTATGCAGTATGTTGTTTTAGATAAATATGAATTGTCAGCTTCCCACATTATCTGGTAAACAGTTAAAGTGTTACTCCAACAGTTCATATTCCTGATATGTGCCTGCTGCACCATGTACTTGTAAGAAAATGTTCCCCCGTTCTCTTTGTATTGCTTCCTTTGTGTGAAATCCCTGGTGTTCCTGCCAGTCTCTTTGCTTTCCTATTTGAAACTGACCACACCAAGCAGGAAAGCACACTGGTCAGTTCTCTAGCTATGATGGGAACTCGGCCTGCACTCCTCCAATGATCAGACTTGCCTGGCACGCCCCCTTTGCACAGCCATTCACTGGAGAGTTCAGTGTGCTGTTGCTTCTCTTCCCCCCCCCCCCCCTCCAGCTCTTATGCAGCTGAGAACAGAGGGATGTGATCACTTATAAAAAAGGTATTTCGAATGTTTATTTTTTTAACGATTTTTTTTTTAACCCTTTCCCGCCGAGCATATGCAGATATGCGGCCTCGGCTTTCGGGGGTTATACCGGGATGATGCCCGCAGCTGCGCCACCTCCGGCGCCTAGAGAGAGACTGAAACGAAGCCGCAAACGGCTTTGATTCCGTCTCCGCAATGTAACCACGGAAGCGACGTCATGACGTCACGTCCGGGTTACTCTGCTGCCAATGGCGCCGGATTTAAAAAAATACACAGCATTCAGAATCGCCGTTTTCGGCGATCTGAATACTTTGAAGTGCAAAGGAGGGATTGGGGGTCTTTTAGACCCCCGGCCCCTCAGTAAAGGGTACCTATCACCACCTATTACTGTCACAAGGGATGTTTACATTCCTTGTGACAGCAATAAAAGTGATCCAAATTTTTGACTTTTTTTAAAAACACAATTTTATATTTTATAAAAATAAAATACGATTTTTTTTTTTTTTTTTAAAGCGCCCCTGTCTCGGGAGCTCACGCAGCAAAGGAAACTCATACGGAAGTCGCGCCCGCATATGTAAACGGTGTTCAAATCACACATGTGAGGTATCGCCGCGATCGCCAGAGTGAGAGCAATAATTCTAGCTGTAGACCTACTCTGTATCTCTAACCTGGTAACCGTAAAAAAAAAAAAAAATAATTAAAGCGTCGCCTATGGAGATTTTTAGGTACCGTAGTTTGTCGCCATTCCACGAGTGCGTGCAATTATAAAGCATGACATGTTTGGTATCTATTTACTCGGCGTAACATCATCTTTCACATTATACCAAAAAATTGGGCTAACTTTACTTTAAAAAAAAAAATTTAATTCATGAAAGTAAATTTTTCCAAAAAAGTTGCATTTAAAACACCGCTGCACAAATACCTTGTGACATAAAATATTGAAACAATCGTCATTTTATTCTCTAGATACTCTGCTTAAAAAAAAAAAAAAAATATATATATATAAAATGTTTGGGGGTTCTAAGTCATTTTCTAGCAAAAAATACAGATTTTAACTTGTAAACACCAAATGTCAGAAATAGGCTTAGTCATGAAAGGGCTTTTAATATCTATGCACAAATGTTTTGCCTTTTCATTTCTATTTTAAACTGAATGGGTTGTTTTACAAGGTGATTGCTTACAATCACTTTAATTTAAAATGAACACCAAAAACTAATTATATATCCATAAATAAACAACACTCTATAGGTAAAATCTATTTGTGCAAACTACCTAATCGTGATTTACAAATAAATATTTTGTGTTGCTATAGAGTCAATTTTTATTTAATGAATGCTTCTTTTCTGTAAAGGTATCATCAGGATGACTCTGCCACCTTCTCCAAAGTGTTCCCAAAAAGCTCACAACACACTGGGGTTCAATTACTAAAACTGAAGAGTGCAAAATCTGGTGCAGCTGTGCATTGTAGCCAATCAGCTTCTAACTTTAAAAAAAAAAGAAAAAGGAAGCTGATTGTTTCTTTAAATGAAGCAACACTGCTAAGTAGAATGAATCAATCAATGTAGGCAAAGTTTATTGAATACAAAAGGAATACATGCATCATGAAATAGCAAAAGGCATTATAATAGTAATAATATAATCATATGGTCAATAATGTAATTATTAACAGTAACAATAAAATGATTATCTTAACATAATACAGAGTACTATACATGGGGCAAGTAGACCGAATTGTAATAACATAAAAACAATGATGGATTAATACATTATGGTAGACTATAAAGGAGTAGAATTGTTAAAACATGAACACTGTGACATCACATCATATAAAGCTCTACGCGTTTCGTGGTTAACATTACCACTCGTCAGGAGCAGATGCTAGATGTATCTACAATAAAATAGAATGGTCAGATTGGTAAAATGGTAAAGATATTATATATATATATACACACACACACACACACACACACACACACACACACACACACACACACACACACACACACAGGAGGGAAAACTTTCAAGCACTATCCTCTCATTGTAGTAAGATTTTATATATATATTTATATTCTACTTACTGTTACCCTTGGGAATTATATACAATATATACGCTACCCAGCAACAGACTACAGCCAATGACTGGAGATTTATATTCGTACCTTTTGGTTACTTCCTGCCACCGCTGTGCCTCTGGAGGACGTTACCAACTATTTATCATACTACAATGAGGTGATAGTGCTTGGAATTCTCTCTCTCTCTCTCTCTCGATCTCTATATGATGCGATATCACAGTGTTCATGTAATATTACAATTCTGTCTACTTGCCCCATGTATAGTACTCTGTATTATGTTGAGATAATCATTTTACTGTTAATAATTACATTATTGACTATAATTACTATTATAATGCCTTTTTGCTATTTCATGATGCATGTATTCATTAAACTTTGCCTACATTGATTCATTCTACTTAGCAGTGTTGCTTCATTTTAATGTCCCACAACTCCCTTTTATTTCCAAATATCGGGGATGGAGGATAATCTAATCTCAGCTGATTGTTTCTGTCTAGAGCTGCGCCAGATTTTGCACTCTGGTAAATGAACCCCAGTGTAAAATCCACACTCGCAGTGATCCCACTGTGTTCACCGGCCACCACCTTTAAGAAAGGCACATTTGCCAAAGGAGATGGACCTCAGACAATAAAGGTCATAATGTGCAAAACAATGTCCAAATAATTAGTCTTTTAAAAAACATAGAAAAAAAAGATGTTTAGGAGCAATTTTAAATATTCCGTGCTTGCGGCTTGTATTTGTATGGATATTTCTTGCATCGGTTTGGGCATAGGTCTGTGTCGGTTTAAAAACACTAAAGTGAGCCTGTCAACCAAACTTTAAGGCTGGGCTCACACTGAAGAGCGCAGCAGGTTAACAGCAGGCGTCCGGTGGGTCCCCGTTCACTGTTTCAAGTCCGATTTCAGTTCAAATTTTTGGCTGAATTTGGGCCTGAAACTAACCAAAAGACGCACAGGACTCGTGTGCAATTCGCACCGGAGCTGCTCCGGAGATGTGTGAACCGGCCCCATAGAGAGACCGTCACAATCTCCTGTCATGCAAATTGGATGTGGAGAAAGCCGCATCCAATTCGCAACAGTGTGAACCCAGCCTTACACATGCCTGCAGTTACATTTCTTAGCCAGAAAACTCTCCTCTATATCCCTTACCATAAAGAATTTCTGAACAGTCAGGGGGACAAGAGCTAATGTGCAATAAGTGATCACACAGTAAGAATTAAAATAAGCCATATATTACATTAGGGATTGTATCATTTTATATTTGGAATGTATTTTTTATTTTACCTTCTGAAAATTGATGAGGGTGAAATGTGTGCCCTAACCTTCTTCCTTCTTCTTTTTTTTTTTTTTTTTTTTTTTCTTTCATCTTCTTAAATTAATTGTTTTTATCTTGTGTCTTCCCTCCTCCCCCGTGGGTCATCAATAAAGAAATAAAAGAGGTAAGCAAAGCAGTTAACGTACCATAGTGCTTACTGTACCTTTTTGAAAACCTTTATGCTTCAATATATTTTATATTATTTTCAAAGAGTATATTACAGGTATAAACATGGAAATAAAGCAAGTATAGGAGGTAGACATGATCCACAAACTCTTAGGACAGGGCTGTCCAAACTTTTTTCAAAGAGGGCCAGATTAGATGAAGTGAACATGCTTGAGGGCCGACCATTTTGCCTGACATTCGTTAAACCATTAAAAAGTGTGTTCCTCCGAGCACTAATACACTGCCCAACAAGAATTCCCTTGCCTTTGTGGCAATGTGTGATGAAGAGATGAGCTTGGGCGTATTATTTGGATATACTGTATTTATCGGCTTATAACACGCACCTTAAATTAAAAAGAAGAGTCAGGAAAAAAAAATCTTAAATTTTAAATAAAGAACTGTGAAGCAAAATAAGGGTCATTGCCCATCAATGCAGCCTAATCATTGCCATGAATGCAGCACCCACTCCGTTGTCATGAATGCAGACTCCTCATTATTGTCAGTGCAGCCTGCAGAGGAGACGGGGAAGGGGAGGGACGAGGACCAACAGACAAACAGGATCTGTTTTCTCGACGGGCCTCTTTAATTGAAAGTCCCGCCTCCTGCGATGGACACAACAGTTGTCCAATGGCAGCACGGGAGACGTGAGTTCCTTTTACACAGGTGCCGTGTAAACAGGAAATACACTTCTGTATGCACGGCACTCGTCCCGTCCCCTCCAATGCAGCCAGCATACCATCTTTTGTGGCCCCCGGCGCTCTGGGATTTGTTGGGGGCCATAAAAGATATATATCTATCTAGATCACCAGGCGGGCCGTCCGAAATGGGCCGCGGGCCGGACTTTGGACATGCCTGTCTTAGGACAACAATAAAACATATATGAGTGAAATAGGTTGGATCGTGAAATTTTGACCTTTAAAATATAAAAAGAAAGAAACAAAATAGAAACCGTTGACATCTTAACAGTAGTATACATGTACAAGGAGAAGAATGATCGCACATGATACTATAATAAACCAGCATATGTTGATTTAGCAATCGGACTTCCAAAAGGACGACGTTCAGAAAATAAGCAAGAGTGCTAAGACCATATATAACTGTGTGAAAAGAAAGAAGGCAAGAGTAAAGAAAAAAAGAGGATAAACCGTGCAAGTGGAGAGAGAATATGGTCTGAATCTGGGCTGACACCTTTTTATTAACTGTTAGTGCTAGTTCACACCAGACGCAGTTCCGTTCAGTTCCATTCGCTTTTTTCTGCACAAAATGCATGCACAGTGTTTTCCATGTATTCCAATGGCTCTAGTTCACACCATGCAGTCAGTTTCTGCACTGGAAACTAGAGCCATTTGAATATATGGAAAACACTGTGCATGCATTTTTAGTGCATAAAAAAAGCGCACGGAACTGCGTCTGGTGTGAACTGGCTCTTAAAGAGAGTGGCGTGAAAGGAAATTCAGGGAATGTAAATACTAATATGGGGGTAAAAAAAGAATATGAAAAGTTGTTAGTTGTAATTGTCATGGCCTTTAACCACTAGGGGCCCGCGCTATAGTCGGATGACGGCTACAGCGCGGACCCCAATTGCTGGGAGGATGTCAATAGACGTCCTCCCCTTTGCGCGCGCTGTGATCAGTCACTGAGACTCAGGTGATCACGGATCCGAGTAAGGGGCCAGCCCCGGCCCCTTACCACGTGATCAGCTGTCAGCCAATGACAGCTGATCACCTGATCAAAACAAAGCTCGGTAATCGTTTTTTTTTTTCTCCTCGAGCTGACAGCGTGAGGAGAAAAAAGCCGATCACCGGCTGCTGAGTGAGGGACATCGGTCCCCAGTGGAAGAGGCAATTCTGCCTCATTAGTGGACACAAGTACTGCCTGCCAGTGCCCCCTGCCAGTGACCACCAGTGCCACCTGTCGGTGCCAATCAGTGCCGCCTATCAGTGCCCATCAGTGCTGCCTATCAGTGCCGCCTATCAATGCCCATCAGTGCCGCCTATCAATGCCCATCAGTGCCGCCTATCGGTGCCCATCAGTGCCGCCTCATCAGCGTACATCAGTTAAGGAGGAAAATTACCCGTTTGCAAAATTTTATAACAAAATATAAAACGGTTTTGTATTTTTTTTTTTTTTTTTTTTTTTTTTATTCTGTCTTTTTTATTTATTTTTTAACAAAAAATAAAAACCGCAGAGGTGATCAAATGGCACCAAAAGAAAGCTCTATTTGTGGGAAAAAAATTACAAAAATTTCATTTGGGTACAGTGTTGTATGACCGCGCAATTGTCAAAGAGTGAGAGCGCTGAAAAATGGTCTGGGCAGGAGGGGGGTTTAAGTGCCCAGTAAGCAAGTGGTTAAAGTGACGTTAGAGGTTCATTTAGAAAAAAAATAATTACAAACCTGCCATGCTTACCTGCTCTGTGCTGTGGTTTTGCAGACAGAGAGCGGCCCCGATCCTCCCCCGTTGGCACTTGTGGCTCATTCTCTTCATCCACTGCTCCCAATAGCAAGCCACTTGCTTTGGGGCTACTGGTACATGTTTGTTCCTGAGCCCTGCACTGTACGTCCTTAAGACACACAGATCCGCAGCTCGACCCTGCCTTCTTCTCTCTCTCCTCAATGGCTGTCATTGACAGTAGCAGGAGCCAATGGCTCCCGTTGCTGTCTCGGCCAATGAGGAATGAGAGACCCGGGAGAAGCTCTGCTCTCTTGCACATCGTTGGATTGAGAGGGAGCTCAGGTGAGTATTTGGAAGGGCTGCTGCACACAAGGTTTTTTTACCTTCATGCATAGAATGCTTGACGGTTAAAAAATCTTGAGCCTTTAAAACACTTTGATAAATGAGACTGTTTTCTATTACTGTGTGTCTTTGTTCTGCATTTTATAGTCTACACAATTGGCATTTATTTTATAGTAAGACATTTGGGTTAGTTGTGACTCGGTTTTATAGATCTAATTAAAGTAAACCTATAATGGGAAATACAAATTTTAGTATAAAGTGGTAGTGGAGTGATGAGCATCGAAAGGTGGTACCTTCCAACCCTGCTAGACCCAAAATAATTTATTATTATTATTATTATTAATAATAATTGTGGAAATCATTTATTTATTTTCTGAAATCCTGTTTTATCATTATCGTGGGTATACCCCAGCTGGCCTGATAATGGGCACTTATGAGGACAGGCGTGCCTTTTTTTTTTTTTTTTTTCTCCAATGCCTCTGGCAAAAAGATTTTTGTCCTAAGAAAGCATGATCAGGCACCTTATGGTGCTTTTTACCCAAAGCAGTTACTTCATTATACCAATCTAAATATTAAGTGTTTTTTTTTTTTTTCATTTAAACATCAACTTGGAAAACACATTCTTACAGCACTCCAACATATAGTGAGGTATTTTCCCGTATAGCATGCTCATGGCGGAGGACCAGGTGTCAATGATGGTTCATTTTGGGTTGCAGATCTTTACAATAACCTCTTGGTGTCACTGTTGGGTTACAGAATGTGCGGAGCTGCTATTACTTGGTATAAAAGACAGCTCATCTCTGTTTCATATAGCACCCATTCAATTTTTTTCCCTTTTCGGTGTTACTGAAAATTTTGTTATGTGTCGTTATTTCTTTCCTATGTGTTTTGTAAATTCTGTACCTGTGCTCTTCTATGATTTAGCTAGCCCGTAAAATCCACATATTAGGCTGGCCATAGACTGTTCGTTTTATTTTTTTGTTTAGGTGGATCCATAAGGTTGATGCAGGAATCTCCCCGCTGGGACTTTGTATTCTGACACGAGACCCTGCAGCTGATTGGCTGCAGTGATTGATTGTCCAAAAATGTTCCAACATGCCCGTTTGACAGAAGTCAATCAATATTTGATTTCTGTCAAGCAAGGGAGGCCACGTACTCCTCACAATTCTCCTGGTCCCTGCTGGACCAGCCCAATGATCTGTGTATGGCTACTAAGGATGAGCTCCGGCATGTTCGCATAGTACACGTGCAGAGCCCGCCAGGAAGTCGGCACTGCGCTGCGCTAATCACAGCCCGGGAGACATTTCCCGATCTCTGCAGCAGAGCATCGGGAAATGTCTCCCTGCCTGTCATTAGCGCAGCGCAGTGCCGACTTCCTGGCGGGCTCTGCACGTGTACTATGCAAATACGCCGGAGCTCATCCTTAATGGCTACCTTAAAGTGTAAGTAAACCACTCTATAGTTTTCAGCCAAGAAAGCTGCCATATTTGCCTCTGTTTAATCTACAACTGCCATGATGCGGCACATGTGATCAGTTATGACACCAGCCATTGGATGGTTTGACCGTTTGGTCGAGAGCACAACTAATGGGAGTGTTACATTTCCGGCACGTGCCAGAAATGAAACTGTTTTTATGGATGGGTTTACTTCCGCTTTAACATTGCTGGTGTAATATTGGCAGAATGTGGTGCCTGCCGTTATCATGAGATCAGTTTTTACCTTGTTTTTCTCCTGCTGAAGTTGCTAGACCCAGACGGTACACAAGGTGTTGACTTAATAGAGGGCTGGGGGTTAGGGTTAGAGGGTTAGGGTTTTCCCTCTAAGATTAAGGCTAGGACCCAGGTTTTTGAACAGGGACCTCCCCCAGAGGTCAAAGGTCAGAAGGCGGGTCCCCAGAGGTCAAAGGTCACTGGGCGTGGCTGACCCACCCCCACCAAAGTGTACCGCCTACCCCAACTAAGTTGGGGAATGAATAAGTCGGGGAAATTTCCAGGGTGCAGTTTAGAACTGATAGCATTTGAGTTTTATCTCGGCTTGGCTTGGCTTAGATTCTAGGGTCTTCAGACACAAAGGACCTCATCTAGAAACCTAATTAATCTGGGTACTTGCAGACATAGTAAGTTGTGAGTTTTTACACCTTTTATGGACATGACAGGGTCAGTTTGAACTGTGCTCAGCATGCTTTGCTTCTCTTTAAAAGCTGCTTTGATTGATCTGCAGTGATAAGCAGTCCATGTCCTCCTGTAGCCATAGGAGGTCACAATGACTACAGACCACTGAATAAAAAATTAAAATAAAAAGTGGATGGAGTCACCCAGCAAACTGAAGATGTATAAAAAGAGGCAAAGGGGGTATCGGAAAATGGCAATACATTATATTAACAGAATTTGCAATATAAAACAGGTCAAGCAATGAATTTAGGCTTTGAAGGCTAAGTCCACCTTTTGCAAAAAAAAATTAAAAATGTACCAACGTTTGTAGAAAAAAATGTGCATTCATTACTTTTTTTTCAAATGAGCCTGTAAAACATTGCAACCATGATCAGTGAAATGATTAGTGATCGGTTCTGGTGTGATGCACAGGCTCCTGCTGACTTTCTCTAGCTCTCACCATGTTGCACCCTGCAAATGGGTGTAACATACTCTGAAGGGTGGAGTTAGCCTTTAAACATTTTTGGCTTTTACTTTTATGCAATAGTAATGCATTTCCATTTTTAATAAAAAAAATTTCTCTCTTTCGCAGGAAGGAGAGGCAACTGAATACAAATTTGAATGGCAGAAGATGGCACCTCGAGAAAAGTAAGGAAGATTTCATCTGGTTTTAATTTAACAACATTTTTCTGCACACAAAACCAACAAAGTGTCCACTACACAGAAGCTGTACTGTACTGTTGAAAAGTCAGAAGTCCTGAACTTGTATATTCCATATTCATATTAAAGCGGGGTTCCACCCGCGATTTAAAAAAAAACCACTGTAGCTGCTGACTTTTAATAAGGACACTTACCTGTCCTAGGCGCCCGCGATGTCGGCCCCCCCGAAGGCAATCCCTCGATTGTGCCAGGTCCTGGCGCCGCCATCCTCACTAAGGGAAACAGGCAGTGGAGCCTTGCGGCTTCATTGCCCGTTTCCTATTGCTCATGCGCGAGTCTCGCGGCGCTGTATGAATGGGTGGCTGCTCTCTGGGATACCCAGTTCTCAGAAGGCAGTGCGAGGATGACGACCAGCCACTGTATAGGAAGAGGCAGATTAGGAAGATCCGCATACCAACCGCAATTTCTGGAGCATTTTGGTGTCTTTTTTTTTTTTTAGGGTGGACCTCCACTTTAATGAGAGTATTAAATGCAAAAGGTTTCCATTTGCAGTCAGACAAGTAGCATTTGAAGAATTGAACCTTTGTTGTGAGAAATATAAAATATGCAATCCCTGACCTGAAATGCTTGTTACATGGCTGCGTAAATTGACTTTAGTTTTTTGAATCCTTAATATGGAACAAGTATAAGGATCAGCAGGTTGCCTTTGTTGGATGCATACTTGATCTGGACGTTCAGAAATGGCATCCTACAAATTTCTTTCCAATCAGATTGGCACAAATGTTCTCCCCCTGACCTTACTAAACAAAATCCCTCCCATAGAACTCCATTTAACACTCTTGCTAATCTTCATATGTCAGGCCATGCAGCCAGACAGACCGATCCGATGTAGCCTGTGTTAAATTTGGAAAACAGAGCTATTAGAGTAAGACTGAAACCTGGCACTATAGACTATTATTCTCCATGAATGTTTCCAGGTATTACCTGGTCTGTTCTGTGGCTTCCGTCAGAATAGAGCACACAATGCACCTCCCTGGACAGGCTGAAGTTTGATCAGCAAGGGAGGGTATAGGGTTTTATGGAGGGGATGGCATAATGAAGTCCAGGGGAAGGCATATGCAGAAAACTGATTAAAGTGCTCTTATCCTTTAAATTTAGCTAAATTTCCTTCAATTCTATTCAACTGTTTGGGATGATTTACATTTAGAAGGAGACGGTGCTTTAAACATGCTTTTGAATAAACGCAATCCCTTTAATATCATTTGAGTTAACTAAAATTGATTTTTTTTCAAGTGTCATTAGAATAAAAAGGTTTCCGTTTCTGAAGAAGTATGTAATTGGGACTTGTTAATGTTTTGTTCTTTGTGGCCCAGAAAATGATTGAAAGAAGAGATAGCCAGGCAGCCTGCATTTTCATGTCAGCAAAACCCACACTCAATCTTTTAAAAGTGACCCTGTTGCAAACAAAGCCAACAATGTAAAAAGAACATGTAAACTGATTTTTGTCTGCAAACTCCACTGCTTTCCTGCTCCCCAGCAGTATCAGGTGTTCAGTACATCTGTATTTGTCCATTTTTTGCCACTTCTCTACTGCATGCTGTGGTGTAACACCCCCCCCCCCCCCCCCCCCCACTGGCTTGTGCATCCTGTTGTGAAGTTTGAACCGGTGCGAGGAACCCTAGCATGTATCGGGAGCACTGTATGGATTGCGTGTGTCTTTTAGAAATTTGCGTGCTCTAAGTAGCATTTACTATACTGCAAATTGTTAATTAAGGTTAGAATGTTTACTGTTCTCTACAGATTTTTATTTTTTTTATTTTACAGGTATGCTAAAGATGACATGAATATCAGAGATCAGCCCTTTGGCATACAGGTAAGAGTAATTTTGTCTTTTTTTTTTTCTTTTTTTTTTTACATCTTCAAGAATGACCCTGTGTAGTCTCCTGTGTGGCGGAATGATCCAGTTGTGTCATTTGGAACGTGGTCTGGTCACAGTAAATACTCCAGTGTTCTGCAGTGTATTCTCTGCCTAATTAACACAGGTAGAAGAGCTCTGTCATAATATCCTTAAATAATGTCTGCGTTCGGGACCACTCATCCACACCTGCACATCTGTCTAATCAGAGTGGCTGTGTCCGTGCAGCCGCTGTTTCCCCAATAGACTTACCTGGGTTACCTGCACACATCACCTGACAGTTCAAGCTGCATAAAAAAACTTCCCATTCATGGTGTATGGGCCTCAGCGCCCATGTGAATGACCGTGTGAAAGAGGGGAAAAAATAAAATCATGATCTTTTGTTTTTAAATTGTGCTATGTTCCCTGCATGACTTTTATATTTCTTCAGGTTCGCAACGTCCGGTGTATCAAATGCCACAAGTGGGGTCATGTGAACACAGACAGAGAATGTCCACTGTTCGGTCTCTCTGGGATTAATGCAAGCTCAGTCACTGCCGATGGGTCAGGTATGGGGGACACATATTTTGTCTTAATAGGGTGTTTAATCACTCGCCAAACTGCATGTTTTTACTTGGTAGTCTGTTTTTCCTTCCCTTAAGTTTGTTAAAAGTTTATGGTGACACAAAATAAATATGAGGTTGGATATACTTTTTTTTTTAAACAATTCATTCTTTTAGAGTTTTCACCTGCAGGGAAAAACTAAGTCCTTATGCACATTTATGTACAGTATTTTGATGCAGACGGAAGGCACAGGCACACTGTCCAGCCCCACTGCAGGCAGCCTGTAAAACAGAAACATTAGTCCCTGTGTGCATACTGCCCTTAAAGGATAAATTCACCTTTTGTTAAAAGGTAAAGTTATCCTTTAATGTTGGTACCACTCGGTGCATCATCCAGCTGCAGCAGCTTTCAGCCTCTCAAATAGTTTTACAGGCTGCTGGCAGTGGGGCTAAGCGGTGTGTCTGAGCTGACATTGTTGGGCACAAAATTGCTGGGATCTCATGCACCAGCACTAAATGCCCAGTGCGCATGAGCCAGAGGCAGTTGCGATTTCTAAACGGAAGATTTCATTAGCCATACAAAAGCAAGTTGTGAGATTCATTGCTCAATACATTTTGTATTAGCTCCAGGGCTATCATCCTGATCTCACTGATTTGTAGCCAATTAAGTTTGTACGTTTTTGAATTTTCATTCTGTGCATGTGTTTGAGGTCAGTGAATCACTTGGGAGTAAAACAAGGATCAGGGCAAAGGCTTCATGCTTGCGTAGCTATCATTAAGACCCCTTTCACACTGGGGCTCTTTTTAGGTGCTTTAGCACTAAAAATAGTGCCTGTAAAGCGCCTGAAAAATGCCTCCTCTGCAGTCCCAGTGTGAAAGCCTGAGTGCTTTCACACTGGGGCGATGCGCTTGCAGGACGTTAGAAAAAGTCCTGCAAGCAGCATCTTGGGGGCGGTTTGCGAGCGGTGCATACACTGCTCCTCCACCGCCCCTGCCTATTGGAATGCATGGGCAGCACTGCCAAAGTGCTTCGGCAGCAGCGCTACACAGGCACTTTTAACCCCCTCTAGGGGGTTAAGGCGCCCCGCTCCTGCCCGAATAGGTGCGCTAAAGCGGCACTATAACAGCGGTAAAGCGCCGCTGAAACTAGGGATGCTTTACCGCTACTGCCCCCAACGCCCGAGTGTGAAAGGGCTCTGAAGGATAAGTTCACCTTTTATAAAATGTTACACCCCTATTCTCTGCTCTGCTCACCCAGCCACGTAATTCATTCACCGAGTTCTGTGAATGGGAAACTACAAGCCTTTGCAGCTGTCAGTTTGTAGTTCTCAATGAACTACCAGGACGCTGTTGAGCGCTCTAGGTGGTTCATTGATTTACATTTACGAGGTACAAGTAGAAAGCTTACACAGTCTGCAAGAGCCCTGCATTGCACCCATGATCTGCTGATTGTGGTTGCAATGTTTATTGTCCCCCAAAGAAAAAATGAATAAATGCATTTTTTTTTTTACCTGCAAAAAAAAGTGCTTTTATTTATTTTTAAAGGTGAACTTATCCTTTACTGTAAATAAAACTTCCCAGAGTCCTACTCCCTCTGGTGTCCTTACTTCACACCATCACTCCTGTCTTCCTAATTTTCACTGCAGTACCCTCGAAATTCTATTACTTCCAGGGGTCGGCCATACAGTATAAGCGCTGTGATTAAATAGCCAGTCACTAGAGACGAGGGGCATTTCTAGGTGTGTGTGAGAATTTCATTTCACGAATGTTGAGTTTTGGGGTTCACAGCAATGATCCGAGGAATGAGGAGTAAAGGCATCAAGGTTTTTTGACAGGTGCATAAATCAAGAGGAGCCAAATTATTTAGTAACATTGCTTCCTTTTAGATTTGAATATGTTGAATAATTTTTCACAAATAAAAGTTACATAACCATAATGTAACTCCAAACCTCCCCAGAATTGGGAGGGTAATATACAAAATTTTTCAGGTAGTAACACAAACACTTTCAAACAACATATCCATAAAGTAAATGAGCAGATATATCGAGGAAAACATTCAAATACAAAGATATTGTGAGATGATACCCATAGTGCAGCTGAAGAACAACCTGATGCTGGATGTGGTATAATACTCGTCAAGTTGGATGGTAAAGAAAACATTTGTAAAATTTGTTTCCTTTTTAAAGGGCAACTCCATAGAAAATACATTTTTTGATAGGTAAGGTAAAGCTAGTGCCAAGGTATTGACAGTCCAGATATAGTTTTTGTCACAGTAATTCATTACAAAAAAAAACATGCCACACATTTTGGGGCTTACACGGGCCCCTTTCCTCAATGCTGGGCTAATAAGGAAGGTCTGAACAAAAACATTTTTGGGGGAATCCTGAAGTTTTCATTTTAAAAACATAAGTTCTCCAGTTCCCAGTTTATAACAGCCTGGTATAAGATGGGATTACTATACAAGGGAAGTAGGAAAATGTGTGCAGAATATAAAGTCCATTTATGGCATTCATATGGAACTTTAATCATGGCATCACTAAATTCCAGGTTGCCTTGATTATTACAGCAGTAATCTTTTGTTTTATTGGGTACAGTATGTCTTTCTGCAGTAATACAAGATTGCTGCCTTCTGTAGATCTTGGCTCTATTTCTTACAGAACATTGCAAATAATTGCTTATTTGCATACTAAAGCAATTAGTTGTACAAGCCTAGCCTCTGACAGGTCTAAAAACAGACTTTCACCCTGATCATGAAAATAAAGGCATTTTTAAAGCGTAAAATGATTTAAAAAAAAATATACATATTCACTTTTAAATTTAGACTTTTGTTTCTTTGCATACCCTGTGCATATTTATGTTCAGTGCTCTTATACCTTCAGTAAGAGCAGATGATTATCTCCCCCTTCGCTTCCCGAATTTAGTGTTGTAACCCTAGAACAAGACTGCAACCCGCCTGTATTCTCCATAAGGTACTGGAGCTGTTTTGTAGTTCACCAATCTAGCTGGGAACAATGTAACTGATAGGAGTGCAGCACAGTAAACAAACCGATAAAATAAAATGATTTTAACAGAGTTTTTCATACTTATAATTTAGAGCAGTTCATTGTTGGGGCTTACATGCACTTTAGTAGTAGCATTGGCTCCTCTGAAGACCTTCAATGCTCCATCACAGATGTTAATCATATAAATGAGAATTTGTAATGTAACCTTCCTATGTATCTGCTCTTGATACCCCAAACGATATAAATCCCAAGGCATGAGGAAATTAAGGCGGAGCTCCACCCAAAAAGGGGAATCTCCGCTTGTCTTAGTACAGCGATTTCCCCAGTGCTCAAAGCCATTGGCTGCAAGGGTAGTGCGGATGCTGGTTTTGGCTGCTGTAGTCTTAGACCGAATATCGTCAAGTTTTTCTGTTGAACCAGCCGATATTCAGCCCATGTGGTCCAGCCTTTAATTGAGGTCTTAGAGAGAAGCACTCTCAATTAAGAAAGCTATGACCTGTACCCAAACGTACCCCCAATGGGGGGTGACTAAAATGTAAAGTGGTTCCAAAGGAAGCTCTCTCCGACTCACATGCAGAAAGAAAGAGACAATGCTCCAATGGTGCAGGTCAAAAAATATAGTATACGGTTTTATTGAAATAAAACCACAAAATTTGACATTATAAAAAAAGTGATCACATAGAACAAAATAAAAAGCAGTATGGGAAGTGTGATCACTTTTTTTATAATGTCAAATTTTGTGGTTTTATTTCAATAAAACCGTATACTATATTTTTTGACCTGCACCATTGAAGCATTGTCTCTTTCTTTCTGCATGTGAGTCGGAGAGAGCTTCCTTTGGAACCACTTTACATTTTAGTAACCCCCCATTGGGGGTACGTTTGGGTTTAACCCCCTCGACACCTACGTGAATACGGCTGACATCCGGTGAATCCAGGTTGGTCCCCAATACTCTGGATTTTCTACCAAGATTTGGAGCTGAGGACTACTGAGTTGTCACGACTGAGATCGAGATCCCAAAATTTACGAGTCATCAGACAAGCTGACTGGTCCCGGTGTTGGATTCTCTATGCTTACGCGATCTGCTGTCATCGACAGGCAGATCCACGGGTTCTGGTAAGAGTACTCCACCTAATTCTTTATAGAGTTGGAAGATGTATTTTCCTTGATGACCCATAAAGCCTGCACGTCCTTTTTTTCATCACAAGGGATATATGTTTTGAATGGACATTTTTTCTTTATTTCATGATTTTCTATGATAGATATCATGGACTTTACACTTACGTATACACTTTAGGATTAGATATTCATTAATATTTTTTCACCAAGGTGTCACTTTCTGTAAGGTACCTGTGATAGGTAGTGTCCGAAGTGGAACTTGTGTGCTGAGGATTCAGGCGAAAACGTAGTCAGGCAGATTAGGTTGGCAACAGATCAGGCAAAATGGTACACGATCGAAATCCAGAGAGTGGTCAGGCAGGCAAAGGTCATACACGAGCTGGCAGTGAAGTACAAAATCAGCAGGCTGGAGAGTAGTCAGGAATTCAGGCAGAAGTTCAACACGAAAATCAGGATCAAAAAGCAGTCACAACACCCAGGGAGCTATTCCACACAAACGGGCGCTGAGAGATAGCATCACTTCCTTTTTAAGGGCTGCTTTGATTGAAAATTGTCCACAGCTGGCAGCAGGTGGGGCTAGTGAGTCCAAGGTAATGTTTAACACTGAGAGGACATTTCCAAAAGTCCAGATCTGCTCAGTAGCGCAACAGGTAAGGCTGCAGCTTTGGGACCAGGAAGATCCCGGTTCAAATACACCCAGGTACATGACACTTTCCTAAAGAGACATTGATTTGTTTTCACTTACACTGCACAGCGCTACTTTTTCTATACCCATTTTGTTTGTAATCTTAGTCACATTGTTGTGTAGCTGCTTGTTTTGATATACACTTTTTTGGTTTTTATTTTTCACATTAGCGCAATATTTACCCTTATTTCCATTTTTTACCTTCATGCATGAAGGTAAAAACCTTCAGACCTTACAACCACTTTAATTCGGTGCTCACACACATTTACTCATTCATATTTCCAGATCTACTCAAGTACTATAACAGGTACATTGAGGCACTAAACATTTACCAATGTTAAGCTCGGAGACATTCACATTTTTTTTTCTTCTATTGAATCTATTGGTGGTTGCCATAAAAATCTTTTATTTCCTTCTGAATGTAATGCCAATAACCACTGGTATAGATTCTAATTATCCCAGAGTTTTCTTTGTTATGGGCATTTTAGGTCTGACCATGGGGTTATTGATGACCTCACTAAACTGCATGTTCCACTAGCGAAACATGGAAGTTGTCATTGCTAACTTATCTTTTGATAGTTGATTGGTTGTACTGCTGATCTCTGTGACTTCAGTAGTTTGAGTCGGGAGCAAGTATGCAGATAAGGACTTCTGACTTTCTTAATCTGCTTGTTTTGTGTCCGGATTTTGGAGAGTACCTTTTATGTTTCTTGTTTTTTCTGTGTATAAGCTAACAAGGCTTTTATGGTGAATTTCATTCTTTAAAGTTGAACTTCAGGCAGGCAAAAAACAAAACAAATGCATGCATTTGGTTATAGATAAAAACACATCCTTTGGTAAGGTAATCGGATCCTATATATTTCATCTGTTTTTTAGATGTTTTACCTGGAGTTCAGCTTTAAATTAAGGTATTCATTTTCTTATTTGTATGTACAGTATGTGTACTTCATGTTTGGTAATGTAATCTCCTCCTAGTTCTAGCTTTGCACATTTGCAGCACTGGAATCCTGTGTTGGCTTCAGTCTGCCTAGCCAACATGGACCCTTATATTTTCACATTTATTTTTTTGTTTGTTTAGGGATCAGCTCGGGCTTGTTCAGATCCTAATCCTAAACCCATCTGATCAACCCAGCCAGGAAGTTGTCACCTGTACGGGACCAATCATAAGCAGCTGAGGCCTTCCCTGCCCACAGGTGCACATTTTACAGGAGTGCAGCTGTGGGGAGGAGAATGCCTTGGCCACATAGGATTGGCCCTCTACAATGACAGCTTCCTGGTGAGGCTCACTCGTGTAGATTCAGACTAGGATCTGAACACGCTTCAGTTCATCACTACTGCTGTCCCAGAAAAACTTTGTAAAATTCATGGACATGTAGACTAAACTGCTTGGAACAGATGTCATTTATTAATGGATCCAAAACGGTAACTGTAGTGCCCATAGTAATCACTTTTCTTTTTTATGTTTCTTGTGGAACCATGGCAAACAAAATTAAGAATCCAAGTGTAATGGGGGATAGTAGAGTTAGTTCCTCACTCACGTTTTATAGGAAGGCCCCATTGCATTCGTTTTGGCATAATGTCGATAGTTGACAACAGACCTGCCCAGTCCACAGACTATTGGCACACCGGTATATTAATGTAAAGGGGTGGTTGAACTGCACACAGCCATATGTACATCTATGCTCAAGCAATATCAGCTTACATATCTGTTGGGTGGCCAAGACGTGTTTTTTTTTTTTTTTTTTTTTTTTTTTTAATACATTTCCTTGCATCCACCTCTGATGAGATATCTATGGCTGGATTAAGATGTAATGAATTCTGTAGTCTCTAAAATCATGTGTGCAACTCTATGAATAAATTGTAATCTCTGTTTTATATAGGCTTCCTGGATTACCATTTTTTTTTTTTTTTTTTTTTTTTTTTTACACTGACCCACTTTGAGACCCATATCCTACACTGTAGGCTACCAACCTGTGGTCCTTTTGTAGGTTTTCTGTGTGAATTAATTTCCACCTAAAACAACATGGACCCGACTACATTTAGCAGTGTGAAATACAGCGTTTGTGTTCAGAGAAATGTATGAACATGGATTCATTTTTTTTTTTTTTTCTAGTCACCTCTGTTGGCTCTTATAGATATTTTTTAAATATCTAGTCAAAATGGTTCTTTTTGATAACATAACAGAGAACGAAACAAAGCACATAAAAACGCTAGGGTAGGTCTAAAAATACACATGACTATGGTTAAGGTCACTACCCAACAGCATGAGGAGTCAGGGGAGGGTCCCTCTTGACGCAGCCAGCCTGGCTTCATGGAGATGCTCAAATCCAAGGCTGCAATGATGAAAAAGATTTGCTAGGTATCTCTACATGGTGGCTTGGTCTTTGGAAATTCAGAAGCTTCAGAAAGGATGGCAATTCAGTGTTTTCGAAGAGCCGGTACATACAATGGTCCTGTATTCTTTCCACTCCACAGATGTCAGGTGAACATATAGGGAGCCAGCAATAAGTCTATGAAAAAGGAAGGCAGTGTCTGCCAATAGCCTACAGGCAACAGTAGCAAAGAAAATAAAAGATGGTGGAAGGTATATTGACACTGAGATACATTGTACACAATCCCTAACCCTTCAACTGACTCGTGTTCTTTAATCCTGGTAGATCCAGGTAATGGGTTTTTGTCAATTAATTTACATTCTTTTTTAACATTGTTTTGAAAATCTATTGTGTTTGAGCACTAGAGATGATGAACATGATCTATTGTAACCTCCTTATGCAGAAGTCCCATGCCCATATAAATCTACATATAACCAAAAAGGTTCCAGCATTCATGGCTTTATACAGGTCATGTTACCAATACTTTTTATGCAATGAGTAGGGTGTTTTTAATAGAGAATTTGTAAAGGGGAATTGTCATAAGGCTAAATACTAGAATCTATTAAAATTATCTTCATCTAATTCCCCCAGATGGTATTCGATAAAAATTGTTGTAGAAATGGTTGAGTTTGCTTCCATGGAGCTTTTTGAAGTTCGCTAATTAAGACCAGAAAAAGATGCTTTTTTGAAAGTATTTGAACGCTTATTAGCAGCCCCTTTCCCTTTCTACTGTTCACACAAACTATTGGCTGTTGACGCAGAGTCACTGTTTTGTAGAGTCAGGTTCAGTTGGACAGCCTGTTTGCACCTGACATCAGCAGGTCCTCCTAGGCAGACAGCAAAGTGATGTGAAACATAACACAAACGCTTACATAAACTTCCTGATACTTGTGTGAAAAGAAACCTGTGCACAGAAGAAGAAAACTAGGACAGAAATTCAAAAGGATAAACAGCCGGCAACCCAAAATCATCCAGTTACACAAGTGTTTATTGGCTACAGAGTAAGTACAACATGAATACGCTTACGCGTTTCGGCCATAAGGCCTTAATCAGCTTAAGGCTTTATGGCCAAAACGTGTAAGCGTATTCATGTTGTACTTCTCCTGTAGCCAATAAACACTTTAGCAACTGGAAGCTGTTGGGTTTCCGGCTGTTCATCCTTTTGAATTTCTGCATTGAGTGTGAGTGGAAGAGCCTGCCAGCCTGCGCACCAATTTCTCTGCTTTTTATTGGGACCCTGATGAAAGTGTTGCTCTCTTTTGTGTATGAGGATAAGACTGATATTGTATCAGCAACAGGAATGTCACACACCAAGATGCAAACTAATCATCCTTTATTAAAATAGCTAGCAGGGACAAATTCTATATATTTTTTTTGTATGTATTGCTCTAGGCACAGCACTTTCTCAGAGCATCTTTGAGAGCGCTGTGCCTAGCGCAAAACATGTCAGAATAGAATTGGTTCCTGCTGGCTACTTTAATAAAGGAAGATTCATTTTTTTTTTCTTCTCGGTGTGCAGAATTCCTGTTGGTAATACAATTGATTGCTTTGATGGAGAGGATCCGAGCCAGCACCTGAGATGTCATTGTGGAGCCTGGAGCAGCATTTGAAATATCGAAGACTGATATTGCTTACTTCTCCATCTGCAAAAGCTAGTTTGCTGGCCTCTTATGTTATAATGGATTCATCTGATTTGGAACATTTGTGTTGTCACCGAAGACTAGAATTCCTGGTCTACATAACTATTTTGGGTTATTTCATCAAAGTAGTGAAGCAATTGGATTAACATCACCGTCTGGCAATTTTGAAGGGGGGGGGGGGGGGTCAGCTGGCATTCTCTCACTAATGATTTCCTTGAAGCAGCAGGGTTATTTTAAAACATAAGATGTAAAACCCAGCTATGGCATACACCTGATATATAATTTATGCAGGTTTAGTTCACTCCATTTAAGATACAGTTAGCCTGTCATAACATACATTTAAAAGAGTGAGATGTACTTATCTTTTTTTACATTGGAAGATATTGGTGATTACAGCAAATTGGTTACAGAAATAGCAATTCAGCAGCAGTCCAGTCAAGGATTCCTTTTGCGGTTGGCATGCTACGCATTGCTGATTCTTAAATCAATGGTCAGATGGTACCTTTCACCAATTTCAGCAATTGGCAGCAGCTTCGATTTACACTACATCATACAGAGAGCCATAAATCTGATCATATTTGCAAATATGAGCGATTGAAACTATAAAAATTCCCCACCTCTTCTGACCTACTATGCCTTGGTATTTAGAAAGTTCATACCCTATTTGTACTAAATATATATTTTTTGTTTTATAAATCCTGTATAATAATAATTAAGACTTTTATTATAAAGAGTTACAAAAGACAGACCTTAAATGTACAATGGAGCCTGTAGGTACAGTTAGGTATGATTAGTGACAAGTTATCATATAAAATATTAAGACAAAATGACAAATATACATTTAAAAAAAGATGAATACCAACGACCATGGTTGGGTGTAGAGGGAAAAAGATAGGGTTGCAAAATGTAGGGTTTTTCATAAGATATATCCAAGGGAGCCATATATCTTGGAAATAAGTCAGTCGTGTAACTGCGCTAATAGTTCTACCATTCTCATAAGGTTGTTTAACCTGTTGCCGACTGCCCCACGTACATTTGGTGTGGTGTGGCAGCTCCTCTGCGCAGAATCGCATACCTGTACGTGATTCTGCACTCCCGAGTCTAAGTCGCGCCATCAGGTAACCCACTCCTGCTGTGATTCTACACAGTGGGAGCCAATCAGCGGGTCTGGAGGACATGATGTCTGCCGGCACCTAGGAATCATTCGGGAGACGGGCAGAACGGCGATCTGCCTATGTAAGCAAGTCAGATCGTCATTCTGTGACAAGGGAATGTAGTGATCCTGTGTTTCTGCTAAGCAGGAACATGGATCTCTGACTTTCCACAGTAAAAGCACTCCCTAGGAACACATTTAAGCCTTTTTTCGCCCCTGGTGTTAACCCCTTCCCTGCCAGTGTCATTAGTACAGTGACAGTGCATATTTTTTTTTAGCACTGTTCGTTGTATTGATGTCACTGGTCTCCCAAAAGTGTCGGATGTCTGATTTTGTCCACTGCAATATCGCTGTCCTGCTATAAGTCACTGATTGCCGCCATTACTAGTAATGAAAAAAGAAATAAATACAAATTCCAAAAATATATCCCATAGTTTTGTACACGATATAAATTTTGCGCAAACCAATCAATATATGCTGATTGGGATTTTTTTACCAAAAATATGTAGCAGCATATTGGCCTAAATTGATGCAGCAATTATTATTTTTTTAAATTTTTATTGGGTATGTTTTATAGAGGAAGTAAAAAAATTCTTGTTTTTTTTCCAAATTGTCGATCTCTTTTTGTTTATAGCGCAAATATAGTGATCAAATACCACCAAAAGAAAGCTCTATTTGTGGGGGAGAAATTGCATACATTTTATTTGGGTACAGCGTCGCAGGACCACGCAATTGTCAGTTAAAGTAACGCAGTACTGTATTGCAAAAAATGGCCTGGTCATGAAGGGGGGAAAACCTTCCGGAGCGGAAGTGGTTAATTCCATTATCCATTTTGTTATTAAGGGTATACACTGGGATTTCCAATATCTTGGAATTATAGCAGCCACTAAAAAGAAACAAAAAATCCCCTTCTTAAAGTGGTTGTAAACCCTTGCCATAGACAATGGCGCAGGCGCACTGAGCGTGTCGTTAATGCATCCTATGCATTAGGTGAAAAAGCACCTTGCAGTCATTGGCTCCCGCTGCCGTCAATCAAATCCAGTGACGCGGCCACCGGGGGGTGAGGCCGAGTCATACAATCGGCGGCTATGGACGCCGATTGTATGGCATGGGAGCGCGCCCACAAGGTAACCCCTTCGGGAAAGAGCTTCCCAGAGGGAGTTGGCTCTTGCGGGGAGGAGCCGCGAGAGCCGCTGTGGGACCCCAGAAAAGGACGATCGGGGCCACTTTGTGCAAAAAGAACTGCACAGTGGAGGTAAGTATAATATGTTTGTTATTTAAAAAAAATCAAAGCTTTAGTGTCACTTTAATTATAGTCACTTTTTTGTGGCATGATATAAATTACAAGTAGAAGTATATTATGATTTGTATACATTTTGTGATATTTGCACAGGTTATTTATTTGGCACAATAGTTTCATATATTTGGGAAGGACCCCTCAACACTGTTGTTTTGATAGATAATATGCTGTTTGGGGCACACTATCCTGAGGCAAAAGCATTATATATTTTAAAAACATTTTCCCAGAATGGACCCAAAATAGGGCAATTTCACCATATATGTTGCATGGTGCCTACATGGGATAAACCTCACAAATATTAGTCTGATGTAGAGCTTCACGATTATTCGTTAAAAAATTGCGATCTCGATTCAAACCCCCCCCCCCCCCCCAAGATCTTAATCTAGCATTTCCACGATTCATGTAACAAGTGCAGAGCTGTTCCCTGCTCAGAGCTGTCATAATAAAAAAGGCAGCCGGCAAAGTTTATCATAACATTGCTCAGCGCTGAGAAATAAAAAGAAACATTGTATCATTTGGTTCTTTTAGATAAAAGGAATGAACGTAAAGTGTTACTAAACCCACAACTGTAAAATCTGTCTATTTGCAGAATAGCATGCTTGTTATACTAACTGTGGAACTTAAGTGATTATTCCTCTGCATTGTGCAAAAAGGCCATTTGATCCTGGATATACAGATCCTCCCCCTCCTGCAGGGTCACACTGGACAAGGCCAGATAAGACACAGAGTAGTCCTGCTGCACATGCTCAGTTTGGTCTCTATTGCTGGAGAGAACATTTCCTGTTTTAAGCTGAGCTAGTCAGGTCACATGGTATTGACATCACACATTTGGGTGTGTATACAGATCCTAAATGACAGACCAGTCCCTCCCTCCTCCATGCCCAGTAACTAAAAAGAACAAAGTGGGTGGGATGTCACATCTTGATTGATGAATGATCCGCCTCCCATAAAGTAATGAGGACACAGGCTATGGTGGATTTCAAGAGGCAGTGATTCCCATAAACAAGAACACCCCTGTAGATCTTTTTGCAGTGTTCTTTTTTGAGCTTTCAACAGCATCAGTTACAGCCTGCAGACATGCATATTGAGGTCATACTGTCTATTTCTAAACTCCTAAAAATATATTTTTTTTCCCCAATTTCTAAATTCATAAATACAGATCGTGCCAAAAATGTTTTTATGTTTTCTCTTTTTCATATTCGTGATCCTTTTCTCTCCCTCTCCCCCTCTGTCCTCCTCATCCCACTTGACACACCACTGATACCTTGCCAACACCCCACCCCCTGTCATCCCCATCTTCATCACATCTGGCAATTGCATTTCTGTGTTCTGTGTACTGTGGGAGACCAGATATAGTGAATGCGGGCTGTTTAATGACTAAGCCTTTTTCTGACACTTGTTGCTTACAAGTTAAAATCTGTATTTGTTTGCTAGAAAATTACTTGGAACCCTCAGACATTGTATATATTTTTTTTTTTTGGCACAGACCCTAGAAAATAGAATGGCGGTCATTGCAATATTTTATGTCACACTGTATTTGCGCAGCGTCTTTCAAAAGCAATTTTTGGGTTAAAAATACACTTCAATGAATTGAAAAACAGTAAAGTTAGCCCGATTTATTTTTATTTTTTTGTATAATGTGAAAGATGATGTCACGCCGAGAATCGTGATCTTTATTCTAAGCAAAAAAATTGTGGTTCTCATTTTATCCAGAATAGTGCAGCTCTAGTCTATTGTATTTGGAAATATTCTATGTAGTATCCAAGGACAGCGGTACCATCTCGTAATAACTTTATAGTTCTGTTCCTGTACTTTAGTGCCGGTTCACACCAGAGCGCTCTGCGAGATCGCATGTAATTCACACAGCACTGCAGTGCAAATCATATGCAATGTCCGTGCGATGCGATTTCAGCCATACAGATAGTATGGCTGATATCGCATTCGGACCAAACTCGCACAGGACACTTTTTTTTTTTTTTTTTTTGGTCTGCACCAGAATCGGATCGTGTTCACACCCATGCTAACCGATTCATGTCCGAACTGTCAGTTCGCAGTGCAATATGCGAGCTGAAATGGGGGTGTCATTAACAATGTATTGACGCTCCCGGCAGTTCGCATATGGCAGTGTGAACTGCTGTCCGAGTCGGGTGCGATGCGGGAACCCGCAGTGGATTCGCAGGGTTCCCGCATCGCACAAGTGTGAACGGGGACTTGCTCTCAACAGGAAATATATGAGTCAAAATTCAAGATTTACAAATGAAAGCTCCTACCCTGTTTGGGCACATTCTGGAAGGTTATTATCTCTCTTTTGCTGAATGACTAGATCAATTTTAACGTCCACGATCTACAGTGCAGATAGCAGCTAAAGTATTGGTAGCGAAGTGTAAAAATATATTTTTGCTACATCTTGTGAGCCCGGACACGTTTGCTTTTAAGTAATTTTACTAGCTGAACTGAGAAAATAATGATTCCATGACTTTAGAATGTGTGAATTAAAAGATGTTATTTTTATTTATTTTCTGAGAGCTCCTCTTTAACAGCCACCTCTGCCCCCTTTGTGTTAAAATAGTGGCACCTTAATGGCTAAGTTTTAGAAATGACGACCATTCAATTTTGGAGGTTGACTGTGTGTATTAATGTATCAATCAGAGCTCTATTCCTTCCCCTATGTGTTTTACTGTTCCTGTGTTGCCTGTTATTCTCATATGCGTTAGTCTGATGGCAAACTAAGCTGCCAAGGCCTGTGCCTTTTTAAACCTATTGTAATTATTTCAATAAGCAGAAATGTTTCCCATACATTCATAATGGCCTTCACTGCAGGGATAACAAGTATGAAATGAGCATTTTAAAGGGCATTTGTGAGTGGCACAAATTTACGTCTTGCCAATAGTGAAGTGAGCTGTGGGTGCCAGCCTTTAAGTGGAATAATGATCATTCCAAGTAGCTGGATATTAAGTATGGCCCATATTCCACCACTGTATTGTGCAGCGAACATGAAAGTTTCTAGCTGGCAGACGCTTATTTTTCTGGTATGGTTGCTTTGTACTGGATGGTAAGCTGCCAAGAAACTCGTTGCTTAATCTAGGGAACACCAGGACCCCTTCCAGCGTTGTCCTGTACTGTAATGAGAATCCTCCACAATACACCAGGCATTAGTAAGTTACATAAGAGGAGAATCCGGCTCCTCGCTTTAACACAAATGCAATTATTCTGTATTCCGAATCTCCTGGCTGCTGTTTTAGAAAATCATATCCGATGCTTTTCCCAGCAGAAGATTATTGAGTTGATTTAGCTGCGATTTGACTTAACAAAGCTTCAAACACATTCCTACCGCGGAGTCAGAATAAAGATAGGTAGATATCAGTGATGCATTCATACCAAAATTCCTCTTCACAGGACCATCAATGCACCCCTCGGAGTTAATGGCGGAGATGAGAAACAGTGGGTTTGCTCTGAAACAAAATGTACTGGGAAGAAACCAGACCGTAAATGATCCATCGCAGGTAATGATCTTTTTTTATTTATTTTTGTTATCGGTAAGCTGAAAATATCTATAAATTTACATGCGATTACTTGAAAATTGCTACTTGGCATTCGTAGGGCGGTAAAAGAACATTAAAATGGGCTTATGTCGGCAAAGGACTTTTTTTTTCAGACCTGCTATATCAAAGAAGTATAAAGAAAAACATTATTTTTTTTAATTTTATCTTGCATAAATTGAACATCATTCCTCCAAGTTCTATAAAGTGCCAACTTGGGTAATGGCTGCCATTCCAAAAGTACATTGTTCTTTCTGAAATACCTGCTGGCTGGGCCCGGAGAGGCTTTGAATAGGAACAATAGAGAAAGAATTTGTTTCTAAATGGACACATTGGTGATCAACTGTGCTCCGCATTGACTTGATGTTGCTGGGATTACAAAAAAAAAAAAAAAACTGGGTGCATTAGGCTTTGTATCATCCCGACACAGCGATTGCTGTAATTGAATATTCATAATAAAAGGCAGCTATCTCCACAGCAACAACACACCTAAGTGTAATGCTGGAGCTTCCTGATGACCACTCCATAAAGCTTTTTTCCTGAGCAATCTGTTCGCAAGCCACTTTAGTGATGGATTTGTCAAGAGCTTTTGAAGACAGACAAAGCACTGCATGGGCACAAACTGCAACACATTAGAACACTTTGTAAAGGACAGGGATATTAAACTTAGTGCAACATATTACTTTCACTCTATATTCATGTTTTGTATCTTGTCCATTTTATTGTGCTCTGCTTGCACATTACATTGTCCCTCTGCTGTACAGAAGCCTATTATGGCTGTTGAATGTTTGAAATACAGACTTCATGCGAACAGCTGAGCTGTTATATTGCATAAACAAAGTCCCACTTTTTTCACCATTTTACTACTTTTGCCATCTCTTCTGGAAAAATGTGCAAAATTATTATGGGGTTATTAGCGTTGATGGCAGCTTCTTTTTTAAGGTCTCAAAAGAAAAGTTACTTTTACTAAAGCCATGCCTATTGTACAATTTTTGATGTATCTGTCTTGTAATGCATACAGAATCTGCAATAATTTTTTCCTTCATTGTTTCAAGGTTGATTAATTCCATCTTATGATTCAATAAGTGGAAAATGTAGGCATGATAATCTTTAAAATATATGGTTGTATTTCCCTCAGTAGATGTCACAGCTACAGCAGGAGTGATTAGGTGGGCCTAAAGTTGCAAAAGAAGTCCCTATAGACTTTACACATTACTTTCTGATTGTACCTTAGTACCTGTCTTATTGGGTATGAATGGGTTGTTTAGGAAGGCATACTATTACACAGTTGTAGTAAAACGAATGGCCACCTCAAAGCAAATCTAAAAACAAAAAATAATAATATATTTCAGTGTATTAGACCTTAGAAACCCACAGACCTCTTGCAACTAAGGCAATTTGGCATGGAAGAACAGTCAAAAATTTCACCTAGTTGATATAAAAGACTGGTAGGGAGTTATGCAAAATGCCTGCAAGCAATTTCTGCTAAAGTATATAAATGCAGCTTCCAAGGTCAATAGTGAATAAATAAAGAATGAAAAGGACAATTTTCCTTGTGTTTGATTCAGATATATAATTCCAATTTGTATGCACTGTTTGAAACTCTAACGTTTGTCTTTTTAAATATGTTAAAGTCCTCAAACTCCATATAGTGTACTTACTACTTTACACAACTGTACATTCAGCTGCTATGTAGACATCTATGTTTTCAGAAGTCTCTTGTTGCTGTTGTGCTAAAAGAGCACTAAATAAGCCATCCGCCCTTCCTCTTTGCTAGCAAAAGACAACATTGTTTAATTTTAGGAAATTAGCATGGGCTGCAAAAAGCATGAACGTGGTTCTGGGCTTCCCAGGCTGCTAAAAGCATGAACGTGGTTCTGGGCTTCCCAGGCTGCTAAAAGCATGAACGTGGTTCTGGGCTTCCCAGGCTGCTAAAAGCATGAACGTGGTTCTGGGCTTCCCAGGCTGCTAAAAGCATGAACGTGGTTCTGGGCTTCCCAGGCTGCTAAAAGCATGAACGTGGTTCTGGGCTTCCCAGGCTGCTAAAAGCATGAACGTGGTTCTGGGCTTCCCAGGCTGCTAAAAGCATGAACGTGGTTCTGGGCTTCCCAGGCTGCTAAAAGCAATGACTGTGGTTCTGGGCTTCCCAGGCTGCTAAAAGCAATGACTGTGGTTCTGGGCTTCCCAGGCTGCTAAAAGCAATGACCGTGGTTCTGGGCTTCCCAGGCTGCTAAAAGCAATGACCGTGGTTCTGGGCTTCCCAGGCTGCTAAAAGCAATGACCGTGGTTCTGGGCTTCCCAGGCTGCTAAAAGCAATGAACGTGGTTCTGGGCTTCCCAGGCTGCTAAAAGCAATGACCGTGGTTCTGGGCTTCCCAGGCTGCTAAAAGCAATGAACGTGGTTCTGGGCTTCCCAGGCTGCTAAAAGCAATGAACGTGGTTCTGGGCTTCCCAGGCTGCTAAAAGCAATGAACGTGGTTCTGGGCTTCCCAGGCTGCTAAAAGCAATGAACGTGGTTCTGGGCTTCCCAGGCTGCTAAAAGCAATGAACGTGGTTCTGGGCTTCCTAAGCTGCTAAAAGCCATCCGCCCTTCCTCTTTGCTAGCAAAAGACAACATTGTTTAATTTTAGGAAATTAGCATGGGCTGCAAAAAGCATGAACGTGGTTCTGGGCTTCCCAGGCTGCTAAAAGCATGAACGTGGTTCTGGGCTTCCCAGGCTGCTAAAAGCATGAACGTGGTTCTGGGCTTCCCAGGCTGCTAAAAGCATGAACGTGGTTCTGGGCTTCCCAGGCTGCTAAAAGCATGAACGTGGTTCTGGGCTTCCCAGGCTGCTAAAAGCAATGACCGTGGTTCTGGGCTTCCCAGGCTGCTAAAAGCAATGACCGTGGTTCTGGGCTTCCCAGGCTGCTAAAAGCAATGACCGTGGTTCTGGGCTTCCCAGGCTGCTAAAAGCAATGACCGTGGTTCTGGGCTTCCCAGGCTGCTAAAAGCAATGACCGTGGTTCTGGGCTTCCCAGGCTGCTAAAAGCAATGACCGTGGTTCTGGGCTTCCCAGGCTGCTAAAAGCAATGACCGTGGTTCTGGGCTTCCCAGGCTGCTAAAAGCAATGAACGTGGTTCTGGGCTTCCCAGGCTGCTAAAAGCAATGAACGTGGTTCTGGGCTTCCTAGGCTGCTAAAAGCAATGAATGTGGTTCTGGGATTTTTCTTAGGAAGCCCAATATGTTGTATATGCATTTTTTTTTTTTTTTTCTTTTTGTTCTTTTTTTTAATATTATACTGATAATTTTAAACCTATTAAATTGTGTTATACCACTTGTGGTTAATTTTATTTTACAATAAAGTGATATTAAAGACTCTCTTTTAATGTTAGACTTACCTGCTCTGTGGGCCCTCACCAGTGCTCCTGGCCCCTCCCCCTGCCCCCAGAGCAAGCAATAGGGCACCCAAGTAGGCTCACTCTCGCCATGACCATTCACACACAGAGCTGCAGCTTGGCCCCGTCCTTCTCTCTCTCCTTATTGGCTCAGTTCTTGTGATTGACAGCGGGAGCCAAGGGCTCACGGTGCTGTCTCAGCCAATTAGGAGGCAGAGTCCACAGAAAAACCGAGGCACTTGTGCACATCCCTGGATTGAGATGGGGTTCAGGTAAGTATTGGGGGGGCTGGGCAGATGATGCACAGAGGTTTTTTTTTTTTTTTTTACCTTCATGCTCAACCTTGAGTCTTTAGAATCACTTTAAGCCTAAACCTTAAACTCCATGGATATGTCAAAACCTCTAAATTAAAAAGTTTACAGTTTGAGTCACAAAATGGATCTTTAAGAACACATTTTTCTGTATCCTAGTTGGTATAAATAGAAAAAAGAGAGCAGTAAACAATCAGTCTGTATAGGTAGCAGTTCATCAGTGTGGAAGGTGCTTACAGCAGGTGACCACTTTAAGGTTTGGGTTCACAGGTCTGGATGGGTAGTGGCTTCTGTGTTGCCTTCATGATATAACTGACTTATGAAAAAGTTGATATGTTTTTAGGTACTGGATAAGATTTTGATTGGCTTTTTTATTTGGCCTTGCTCTTCTTGTGGCTGGATATGTATCATGTTTGCACAAGCGTTAAGAGTTTAGAACCTTCCAAAAAAAGCAATAAATTTCACAATATCTTTTTGTTAATAAAAGCGCCACTTTAACAATCCATTTAAAGTCCTTGATTGGGATAAACAGCCAAACTTCGTAGCTAATCTTTTGATGCTTCATTTTTTAGTCTTTTTGGTTTATTTTCATATTTTGTTTATAGCCAAATATCTTTTTTATTTAAAGGTCTATGTAGTCAGTGAGGCAGAGGAAGAAGATGATGACCCAGAAGTGGAATTTCTGAAATCCTTAACAACAAAACAAAAACAGAAACTTCTAAGGTATAAATGCTATGAAGTGACTAAATTATCTTGAAGTAAAAAATAATTTACTAGATCTTGCTCCTCCTCGCATCTCTCATCATTACTTATAATACTGGTTATTGCTTCAACTTCTCCAATCAGAGAATGGGTAGTGACCTATAAAAAGGTTTAAATGGGGACTGTATAGTGTTCTGTTTAAGTCCAGTCAATTCATTTTTTTACATTTGACCTTCTAGTTCTTCTGCTTCCTGGACACTGGCAAACAAAAGAACTATAGGCGAGTCCAGGATAACCCCTCCTAGTACCAGCATGTCTCCAGTCTTCTTTTTTTTTTTTCTTCAATCAAAACTGTTATCTACCAGACTGCTGAAGTTTTCTCTACAACTGCAGCTATCCGGCATGGCTCACCTCAGTCTGGTTTTTAGTGTACTGCATGTAGATTCTTCTGGACTGAAAAGTGTAGGGCTAGCCTGAAAATGACCCTTGGGCACTGGGTTCCAAATGGAATGCTTTCCAGACTTGGTTCTGGTAAGTTAGCAGCAGAGCACTTTCTGTATTTAAATCTGCTGGCATCCCCTTAACACTTGCCCTGTCTTCGAAAACTCACTGAGCAGCCTGACCGGGTTGAGCACCAGGGGCTACCTCTTTTGCATAGGTCACAAGGCAATATTATTACCCATTTTCCATAGTAGGAATTACTGCTTATGGGTAATGTTGCCCTCTGCTCTTTCCTGTTCTCTGAGTCCTCTTTATAGTTCAATCGGATGTGGCTAAGTCTGCCATTTTAGCTCAGGTTTTCACCAAGACTTTGACTTAAATCACCAAGTTTCATGCTTGTACAAACACAATTCCATACCCTCTCCAACAAATTCTATATCTGGTTTTTCCATGACCCTAGCAGCTGAACTATCAGATGCAGAGACTCTGATTCTGAGTCACTTAAAGGCAAAGTTCACCTTTTTTTGTTCACTTTTTTTTTTTTTCTCTCTCGAAATTCCAGCTCCCCTAGGTACCAATATACCATTAATTAACTTTTTTCAGAAATCACAAAGCTTTCCATTTTTTCTACACACACTTACCCCACTGTCCTCATGGCTGATTGAAAGCATGTCTCCATTACTTCTGCCTTACTTCCTGGACAGACTTTAGGTCATGACACAGGAAGAAGTTGACCAGCTGTCCTCATTAGCACACAACCTGCATCATCTACCCTCCTACCTACCACCCATTTCCAGGTGCAGAAGCCATGTCTGTGTGCTTTTTGCATGATATTCCTGGGCCTGCATCCTCCAAAGGAATTCCCATTTCCCTTTTCCACTCTGACAGAATGCTGCAGTAACGTTCTCTGGTCATGGGACTGATCTCTGGATGGGCTGATTTTGGTTGACAGTGAAGACAAGGTTGTCCCTGACTTGGTGATTCGGAAATCTGGCTCTGGAGTCAGGAAGCCCTTCCTTGCCATCTTTTGGAAGATCCTTATGACAGATGCCAGCCTGTTGAGCTTAAGAGGCGTCCTGCATACCTCGTCGGTACAGGGGACTTGGTCATCAGAGGAATCTCATCTCCTGATAAACATCCTGGAGCTTCGGGAGATTTTGTGATCTTTGCAGCATTGCACCATCCTTCTAGTGGGTCATCGGATCTAAATTTAGTCAAATAACATGGCAGTGGCAGACGTCAATTCCCTAACAGGGAGTAACCAGAGGTATAACTGCAGCAGAAGGGGTAGATTGTATCCCTTCCTAGGCAGAGCTTCAGAGTAGACAATTTGAACGCAAACATTATCAGCCAGCAGCACCTGGACCCAGGGGAATGATCCCTTCCCTATTGTAAGGACACCTTACAGATTTTCTATAAAGGTGAACTTAATTGTGCAAAGGTTGTGCAGTCAGATTGTAACATGTATAGTGGGCTACAGGCTGATCAAAGCAGATGATTATCTGGTGATCTCCTCTGGGCTTCAGCATTATTCATAATAGCCACATTCAGCTCTCGATTGTCTCCTTTTGATTTTGGCAATTTTTATATTTCACAAAAACAATGCCAAGATGAAGTTGCTTCATTTATTTTTATTTTTTATTATTTAAAGTTGTTGTAAACTTCAGATATGAACAAAGCAGATCCCTCCTATAGTGTAAACTTGTCTCAGTTAGGAGCACTATATGTAATTTCTGCTTTGTCCCTCTATCAGCATGAATCATTTTTTACAAGTTTTCTTGATACCAAAAGAAAAAAAGGTGACAGGGGGAAGGATCTCTAGCATGCAGTTTTTGATTGACCGCCTCAGCTCTGTTCCTGTGTCACTTCCCCTCCAATCAGCTTCCAGTGCTCTTTACTGAGCTCTGCAGAGTGTAACTTCAGCTCTCTGCCCCCCCCCTTTTTTTTTTTTTTTTTTTCTAACAGCTCAGACAAGCTTTATACATTCTGCATTTTGAACAGCTGGAAGGGTTTACACCCACTTTCTTTCTTCTTTTTTTATTTTTTTATTTTTTTTTATATACCGGTAAGCATTTTGAGTTCTATTTAAATTCAGTATACTATTCAGTTTGTTTTGTTATAACTCACTAACTGGGGAGGAAAAAAGCCAAGAACTCTCACCCATGTGTTTATTGTAGAAGCCTTTACAAAATAAATAGCCAGTACTCTTGAATAAATACACATTTAGTTAATGGAAGAACAGGATAAATGGCATAAGCCTGCAGATGTATTCTGGCTAATCCTGGCCTTCGTCGTAGCCAAGTATGGTTAGGTCTCTGCCTCCTTGTATACCCACACACAACAGACAGGTAAAGCAAGAGTGAAAATAATATCAGAACTTAATTGTTGCAGAGATCTTAGAACAAAAGTACAATGACAATGTTATGAATACATTCAACACACATTTTGGTATCTATCTGATGTAGCATTAAAGTGTTACTAAACCCAGGTCCCTGAATTCACTATATCTGGTCTCCCACAGGACACAGAACATGGAAATGCAATTATTTTAGTTATTATAAACTGCTAAATACCTTTTCTCATCCGCTATATATAGCAGTCTTGTGACATGTGTCTGGTTATAGCTTGTAGGAGGAGTTTTCATTCTTCTGACTGTTCTATGAGACTGCATGACCTTCAGTCTGGACAGTGCTGATTAGCTCTGTGCAGATCACATGCACCCTCCCAAGGAAAAAAAAAACTCTCTAGCAATACACACCAAACTGAGCATGTGCAGAGTGCCCCAGAGGCTCTGTTTTATCAGCAGATGGATCGGGGACTGTGGAAGAACGGGAGGACCAAACAGCCTTTTTACACAATGCAGAGGATTAACCCTTTAGGTTCCACAGTAATTATAACAAGCATGCCTTACTGCATATACAGACTGATTTTACTGTTGTGGTTTTAGTAACACTTTAAATACATTGTAGGTGGATTTATTCAAGAGTTCTGGCTACTTATGTTTGGATTGTGCTGCACCTAGGAAGAAATGTGCTAGTTCCCTGGCTGTCATTTTAATCCTCTGGTTTTCCCACTAGGAAAGTCTGTTCTGCATGCATTTTTCGATTATTTTATGTATTATTATACAGGATTTATATAGCGCCACTAGTTTTCGCAGCTCTTTACAACATGTGGGCAGACAGTACAGTTACAATATAATTCAATACAGGAGGAATCCGAGGATCCTGCTCGTTAGAGCTTAAATCTGGACCAAGCCTATAACTGACATTTGTTGTTTACAGGTTAAAATCTGTATTTTTTGCTGGAAAATTACTTAGAACCCCCAAACGGTGTGTGTGTGTGTGTGTGTGTGTGTGTGTGTGTGTGTGTGTGTGTGTGTGTGTGTGTGTGTGTGTGTTATACATTACACACAATTTTTACATATGGACATTTAATTTGTATTTATGTGGACATTCATTCATTCGTCATTTTTCCTTTGTCACATTTGAGCACTATATTAATTTATGGTTTCTGGTATTCATTTTATTTTGATTAGCGCTAGACTTTCTGTTCCCAGATTTATCTTGACACGAAAAAAAATGGGCCCTTTAAGGCCGGAAGTGGCGTTTGACGTCGCTCCGGTCCTCCAATGGCATAGAGTTGAGTGGGGGCCATCTTGCCTTCACTCAACTTCCTGCCCATCCGTCTAGAAGGTCGGATCGTTTTTGCCGCTACAGACGTCTCTGGTAAATGGGGAAAGGCCGTCCGGGAATCGGCTGGGGGGCACCTCTCCCGCCACCCATAAAAGTGATCCTGTGGCAAGCCATCGGGGCCACTCTTATCTGAAAGCGGATCGCCCACTGTGTAAAAATATACCAGGGTTATGGCAGCTATCTGCTGCCATAACCCTGGTATATAACGTCAAAGTAATGACGTGTGTGTGTATATATGCAGTGGGCGGTCCAGAAGTGGTTAAATAAAGAAACCAGAGGATCAGTATAACAATCATGGAATTGCCTACTTTTTTTTTTTTTTTTTTCTTGAAGCTGGCAATGGCAGCTCTGGTATTTCTCTCCATGGCAGGTTCCATGCAGACAGATGTAAACATTTCCCCATTTTTCCACATGCATTTCTGCTGAACAATTGCTAAAGTTCTCTATCCAAATAAGACACAGATGACCGTAAAAGCATGCAAGATTGAGGGAGAAAGTGCCTGTGCCAGTTTTGTATTGTAGATTGTGATTGGGCAGATCACAGGAAACAAGAGGCAATCGCTCCAAGCAAGCCTCTATGTATCTCATTATGCATTTCTTTTCTTTAAACCAGTTCAGTCTATTACAAGTTACATTTCCTTTTTTTTTTCTGTAAAAATATTGAGAAATTCCTGGAGAGAATCAATGCTGTGAGCAGAACTCTGAAAAGATTGTCACTATTTTCTCCAGTCATGTATAATTTGTTTGGATACCCTCAAACAAAACACATTTCATTTTTTAGTTAGAATAAAACTATATGTGCATCTTATCCAATCTGACCCGTTCCACATGGGTGTCCTTATTAAATAGTTTCATGCGCTTGTTCTGTACTGTGGCAGACAAATATAAAGTCTTATTTAACAGCGTGATCCTTGCGTTTGTGAAGTGGCAATGTATACTGTAATTGGCTCGTCCATTGAGGGGAAAATATTCAGCCATGCCTAGAATGAGGGGAATTATAGGATTTAGACACAGAGTTGTTGAATAGTTTCTCTATTGGTTAACTTTGTATTGACAGCAGGGATGCTGGGATTACACAAAACAATGGTGGGTGTTTACGTAAATTACACGTACAGATTTTTTCTAATGGAATATATAACTAGTTCAGGCCATAAGCCAAGTAATATTTTTATGCTGTGAATTTATTTCTTGGACAATGAAGTAGCCGTAAGCTTCTCTTTTTAATTTTTTTATTTTATTATGTGGGCACATGAAATAAGAAATACTACATACGTTTTTCAACATGACTGGTGTGGCGGATCATTTAAGCTAGTAAACCAGCGCTGCTTAGTACGGCCGTGTCAGTTGGTTCAAACATGTCTTTTTCTGCTGAAATGTTTCTTATGTTAGCTCATTGGTAATTTGGATCTTGTTTGTAAAATACTCTGCTTTTGCACTAAGCAATGCTACCGACCACTCACTGTGTTCATTAGAAAAGGAAGGGGCTGGTAAATTACATATTTACTGGCCCCTTTCTTGCTCTCCATCCTGAAGCATCCCCTGCAGCAGCTGGCGGAAGAGGAGGGAAGCTGGTAGCGCTGCGGGGAATAATCATATTGGTTTGGTTCAGAGGCTTATATTATTGCAACGGACATAAATATTAAGACTGAAAGCGGGGGTCAGCAACCTGCCGATTGCATTTACCCATCATTGATAGGTGAATGGTAGACCGCAATCCTTCCTTGCTAGCCCACAGAACTTGGACAGGAGTGCCATTTACTGGTCCCCTTTCCTCTTGCAGCCGCTATGCATATCCATTGTAATAATGCAAGCCTCTGGACCAGGTGTCTCCAAACTTTTCAAACAAAGAGCCAGTTTTCTGTCCTTCAGACTTTAAGGGGGCCGGATTGTGGCCACTGGGGGCAGAAAATGTAATCGACCCAACATCAGTAAGGGTAAACATGTTCTCAATGTTAGTGATCAATAGGAGGAGGAGTAGTGCTCCATCACTGGTATCGTGAAAGAAATAGTGCCCCATTGTTGGTGTCGGTAGAAAAAATAATGCCCCATTGTTGGTGTCAGTGGGAGAAATAGTACCTCATATCATATGGAAGAATAGTGCCCGAAGGGCTGTATAAAGGCAGTTTGGAGACCCCTGCTCTAGACCAATTTATTATGTATTATTATTATTATTATTATTTATTATTATTATTATGCTTACATTTAATCATAAAATGATACCTGTAAACAAAATATATATATATATATATAATTGCTGACCTGTTATTCAAGGTGTAAGCTCATCCCTATTATTGCTTCACTATTTAAAGAGTCAGTGGTCTGGAACAGGCATACTAGGAGTCTCATCGTCTGCTCTGTGCATGCTTGTTCCAGGTCAGTGGTTTACAAAGTAGTAAAGGAAGAATATAGCCCTTAATCGTGTGCTTTCACAAACAAATCCATAAAGGCAGAGCGTGCGCTTTCTAAAGCAAGTAAGCAGTGGAAGTTTTCAGGGTCTCCTGGAAGCATTGTTGGTATGGATTGGAAATGTAGATTTAAGGGAGGAAAAGTGCACAGAAAGGATCCGTGAAGAGACTGCAGTCTTTCCCAGAACTATACCTTCAAGCCCGCGCTTAACAGAAGAGTGTAGAGCCCGTGTCTTGGTCTGTTTCCAAGATATTCTATATTGCAGGCCCCGTGACAGTAGTAGGAGTTGGCAGGGCACTCTACGTCTATTCTGTAACATACAAATTGTGCCTACAACTCTCTAAAATTCACCAGTCATCTGGTGGGCTGGCTGTTGGGAGATTCCAGCAATTCGAGCAGGTTTTTTGTTTCTGTATGGGCAGTGATTGGTGAGCAGAAACGTCCCCTATCACTGCAGGGTCATGGGAGTAGGCCCTACTGAGCGAGTTGAATTGGCATGCAGACTACTGCTCGTATTGCCCACATGTTGTTTTGCTTGTATCTTTTCGGTGACTTTGTGGTAAAGCAAGGAAACGGAAACCCCTGTAATATATGATTGTGCGTTTAATAAATAAGAATGCTGCACATAAAAACTACTTACAATGGTAGGAAAACAATACAAGAAATTACAAATATGCACACAACACAAATGCACAAACTATTTAAACTTCCTAGCAAATGGGAAATGACAATGGTTTGTATGCTATAGGGATACTCTAAAAAGTCAATATAGTGGATTCACGATTTCTGTATTCCACTAGGTCATCCCCAGAGGTGACGTTCTTTCTGGGATAATATTCTTTGGTCTCATGGTGTCCACTTTAGTATACCCAGTTCTTGTGTCCTTTAGCCAAATCAGCTTCTCCCTTTTCACTAGATTGTAGAGGAAACTGATTGTTTAAGCATACAAGCACTTATGATTAAAAATGTTCCTTGACATATGACGGCTGCATACACAGGTTTTCCTTTGAAATGCCTCAGATCCTCCTTGTATTATTGAAGGCAAAATTGCATTCTTTACCAGCCTTACCCTTTTAAATGATATTTGCCATAAAAGGTACCCTATTAAATACTTCAGACCATTCATGTCTGTCTATCCTTATTAGACGACCCGCATTATTTAAAGCGGCAGTAAACTTTGAAACCCAAAAAAAGTAATCCCTTCAAGGTAAAGGCATAATGTGCTAGTATGCATCACATACTAGTACATTATGAATGACTTGCCTTGAAAACGAAGCCCTCCAGCATCGTGCTGTCACCGCTGCAGAGGCTTCGATCTTCACCCGGTCTTCCTTTCCATGTTTGCAGGCTGCGGCTGCTTAAAAGGCCTGGGCCACGATGACGTCACGGACGTAGCACAGAGCTCTGAGGTAGTGGGTATGCCGATCCTTTAAAGTGCATGCGCTGGTGCAATCACCAGCTGCCAAACAAGAGAATGTCTCCTAAATGGCGCACGTTTAGGGGATATTTATTCAACCCACAGGTACGTTTCATTATAAGCTTACCTGTAGGTAAAAATCACAATGCAGAGTTTACTACCACTTCATCCCCTGCATATTCATAAAAGGGTTTCTCTTTGAAATGCCCATGGCCTTTCACATGTCTGTTTACCATTTTAATTACACAACCTGCATTATATAACCCTTGCATATTTGTATACAAGTTGGTGTTTAGCTTCCTAATTACAAGCACATTTCTAATTATCTTATTAAATTAAGACGTTTGCCTTTTTTGATAGAATTTACAAGATGAAGTATGGCAATTCTGTTATCACTTCTGATGATGTAAATGCACCTATTACCAAACTTCTATATAGAACTATCTCAAAAAGGTCAAGCTTATTGTTGATCTTTTAGCAGTGTAACCTGGGTGCAGTGTTTGACCAGAACTCCTCCAGAACAATGGAAGTAGCTAAAAATGTGTACATTGCCCATCGTATCATCTACATTTAACCCAATATACAACAAAAGTCTCTCTTTCCCATTGTATTTGAGGACAGCATGTGCAAACATTGTTCCAATGGCATTTGTCTGAGAAATGTTCACACGAGAAATCTGAGGTTTACTCCTGAAAAACAGATTTTATGTGCAAGTCTGAAAAATCGCTGAACCTATATGAATAAATAATGTTTGCGTATCTATCTATCGTAACACACACGTGAAGTATGTGGCATGGGGATATGGTGATGACAGCCTGCCTGCTGAGGGAGGGGTTAGATGACACTGGAGGTCATTTGGCCTTGAAGTCATAAAGCTGCCAAAGGTTGTAGTGCAATTTGCAGAGCACACTTGGTTGCACACTGTATAAAGAGATCAGTGATGCTGCATTACCATGATGGGTGCATCCTAAACCACTGGGGGATGGAGTAAAAGTTAAGTCTGCAGTTGGACTTTAAGCTGAGTGCAAGGGTCCATGGGAAAACAGTATAAAACTCCAGGTAAATTGAATGGGGTAGCTCACATGCACAATGTCCCGGACAAAACTAGCAGTTCACCAAATTTGTGTTGCCTTAAGTTTCTGTACAAGCTGCATCTTGGTTTGACTTTTGTTTTTTGTTTTTTCTGTTCCAGAAAACTAGATCGGCTTGAAAAGAAGAAGAAGAAGGACAAGAAAAAGAAGCTAAAAAAGAAGAAAAGCAAAAGTAAGCAGAAGCTGCACAAGACCAGCAGCTCCTCCAGCGGGTCCTCTAGCAGTAGTGACAGCTCCTCTGAGAGTGAGGATGAGAAGAGACATCGGAAACAGTCCAAAAAAACAAAGCATGCCAAGGAATCTGACAACAGTAGTGACTGTGAAAAAAAAACTGTGTCACAGAAGAGCAGAAGAGAAGATGAACCTTCATCTAGCCAGAGAAAAGATTATAGTGGTCGGGAGGAAAATCGCAACCTCAAAACTGAAAACCAAAGGTCCCAGAAAGAAAAACTTGAACATCACAGGAAGGAGGAACATAGCCGGTCACATCAAAGAGATGGCAGACCTGAGAAAAGCCATAGATCTGAGAAATCTAGATCTAAGCGAAGCCCAAGTAATGATCGATCCAGAAGCAACAAGTATACTAGCAGAAGTCCAAACAGAAATGATCGAGACAGGAAGAAGTACGACTCTGAGAAGAGGCGCAGAGAGTTGAGGAGCAGAAGCCAAGACTGAAGAAGTAGGAGCCCTGAAAGAGATCAGACTTTTGTCTACTGCAATTCAATTTTACTGTTATATTTTTTTTAATTTTTTTTATTGACAATGCAAGAAAATAATTTAATTGGATCAGTAATGCAACACAGACATTATCTTGTATAAACATTTAGTCAGTCAACAAGATTGGCTTATTGCCTCTAAAGTAGAAAATGTGGGTTAGTACTCTTATTTTTTTTTTTTTTACATTGGTTTTCTTGTTGCTCTGAATTTGCTTTTGAAAGGGCAACTATATCACCCCCCCCCCCCCCCCATTTGAAACTTGCACTGCTTGGTGCTTGCACTGAGTGGCTTCACATGCTCTTTTATCAAAAGGGGCATGTGTGTACGCTGTGGGAAGAAAATAAGGGACAGGCTCTTTGTCAGGCCACTTTATAGTGAATTATAACCTACCTGATACCAACCCGGTCCCCCATTTCTCCTCTGATTATGTGCTTTCCCCTTCAAACTAATGCAGCAATGCTGAAGGATCTTCTCTGGCCCACTATTGGCTGGTCAGTTGAATTCGTTTTTTAATAAAAAGTCATATTTTGTCATTTTGGTAGCATTCAGGCTTCCTACTGGATGGGAATTTTTTTAATAAGTAAAAAGAAAACAGAGGGGATACTTTGTAAAAAGTCCTCAGGTTTATAGAACAAGCACCTCCCAAGCTTGAATTGCCTTAAACACAGTGGGACTCTCACAACCCAGACAACTTTTTATAGAAATATCATCTCTCGTAGATTTCATGATTAGCTCTGCTGCCTCTCCCACACCTGTATCTTACTATTGTCCAGGAATATGTTAGCACAGGAGGGTTGGGAGGAATTGACTCCTACAGAAGGTTTGATTGATTTCATGCTTCCAAAATGGCTATTTTCAGTTACACCAATTTCTATCGGACATTTTTTTTTTTTTTCTGTTTAGTAAGCCAACTCATCCGGTTTAGAATGTTAAGCTTGCCCTCTCTCCAAAAAATAAATGTTAGAATAAAATAATGAGTGATGTGTCTTTGTTAGTAAAAAAACAAACAAAAAAAACACTAAATTATAAATGCTAGTTGCCTAGCTATCAATCAGGGGTTCTGACCTTTTTCCTGCATTCTGGTTACTTGTCTGTAGCTCAAAGTATTGCATTAATGTGAGCAGCACAACATCCAGGCAGCCAAAAAGGTCAGCAATTTGTAGCCATTTGTTTCTATTTGCACCAATTTAATTTAAAATGTTTGTCTAGAACCCCCATTAAGCTTTTTTCACTGCCCATATGGGGGCTTTGTCCAACAGATTTACACTCACTGGTTTTTTTTTGTTGTTGTTGTTCTAGAGACCAACGTCACAGGAATAGAAAGTAACATAACATTTCAGAGTTGGGACTAGAACAGACGTAGTGCAAATATCTTCCAATGGAGGAATCTGTTGGCTGACCAATGTCCAAAAACGTGATTTCCTGCCATTTTGGAAACATTTCCTCTAATTTCCTTTCACTTCCTTTAGAATAGAATAGTAGCTTCTCCAATGGATGCAGACATCAAAAAAGAAAATCTCACTCTGTCTCAAGTTTTTTGATTTTTAGGTACACTTTTTAAAATGAGCAGAGCAAGAAATTTTAAAAGCTAAACCTAATAAACCCCAAAATGCTAACCTTGCCCATGATCATATTACCTTGTTGAGTGTTGAAAGTATCAGTCAACCCTGTGCTCAGATCGGCACTGGAAGCTTCTTTTTTTTTTTGGTACGTACATCTACTCACCCAAGATCTTGGCACCATAAACAACGAATACGTGAACTGTGTCCTTCCATACTAATATCGTAGCGCTCATTGGCCTTGGATATCATTTTTTGGGAATTGGAAACCCATTTTAACTGACCTCCTCCTCCTCATTCATTTGAACTAAGCTGTTCCACGTAGGCAGTCCCATTCATGTTTTGGGACACAGCAGTCGCACAGACATATCTGCGGGTCCCAGTTTTACAGATGTGTGTGTCCCCAAACGTATAAACATGTGCTGTCAAAGTGTCTGTGCAGCCACTACATCTCAATAGACATAAATGAGACTTGCCTATATGTGGATGCACGGAACACCTGTACAGCCAAAGACGGCCCTTTGCTTAGGTGTATGGATTGTTCCGCTCATGTGAATGTCTTTTTTAAATGCAACTGTGTGTGTACCAAAATTTGACCTGGTATCAGCCTCTCGCAGTCCCTGTATACCAGGGCTGGAGTATGGGAAGGAGCAGTACAGGGAGCTAATCTGACGGGAACATGCAGAGGAGAAAGAGTAACAGAGAGAGGATGTCATCAATGTGCTGCTTTTCTTTTCACTGTCGAGTCACAGGCTGGGTTAGGCCCAGGACTACCTCTCAGAGGAAGTGAATTGAGTGTTGACATTAGACATTTAGCAGCAGAAAAAAGTACTGCAGGGAAATATCTGGATTAAAGGTGAATATTGCAGCAAATGCCATGTTTGTTATTTTATCTTTGGAAGCGGTATTGAACACAGCAAAAAAGTTTTTTATAAATGGTGACACACACACACACACACACACACACACTGTGTGTTGTCAGTGTACTGTGCCATTAACGTCACCGGCCTGAGACAATATGAATATCTACTAAACGGTGCAAGCTTAGATCGTTTCCAAGGCAGGTAAGACTTATTATAAGCTGGATTATTGCCAAGCAGAACATCAGCTAGTACTCCACTCCTTTCCCCAAACCTGTAATCAAGGGGAACTGAAGCCTTTGGAATGTGTTTCCCGGAACTCCCCACCAGTTTGATAAAGAACTCAGGGCACCTCGAGCTATGATGTACAAAGCCGTCATAGGCCTTGGTTACCAACACCCTGTGTTAATAGGTTATAGCTATGTATGTTCTTGTTTTTTGTTTTCAACTCAAGCCTGGGTATGCCCAATAGGCTTTGTCGATGTAATCTTATCTTAAAAGCTTAATAAAAAGAATAAAATAAAATAACTCGGGACCAGGCACAGCAAGGATTGTTTTCACAAGTACAGGCACCAATCTGGACACAGTGAGAGACAGGAGCAATCTGGCACAGAAAATATTTAATCCAAGGGCACAGGCACAAATCCAGACACAACAATGGACAAGCAGTAATCTGGCGCAATCAAGGTTAAATCCAAGAGCACAGGGCATTAATCCAGGCACATCGAGGGTTAAACTGGCTTGCACTGTGGGCACCAGCCTCAGTGGAGGGAATTCCAAGCAGGACGGCAAGTAGAGAGAGCCTAGGTAGCGATCTTTCAGAGACAGGTTGCTGGCTCCTGGGAGAGGAGGGAGTTCTGTGTAGCCTGGGAGAATTAGAAGAGAGTCTCTCCTGCTTGGACCCCCACTCTGGTATTTAACCCCTGAGCTGAGGCTCAAGCCAGTGGCCAGGTAACCCTATTGTTGGCGTCCAGTTGCCTGGGTGGCAAGCTCTGCCCATTACAGGTTAGGCTCCATACAGGAGCACAGCCTTTGTCTCGGGCGGGCATTGCAGAGCTCGAGAAGTGGTGCCATGCCATGCCCAGTAGACAGTCCAACACCTGCAGGAGAAAGATGTGTAGCCTGCATGAGGTGAATCCACATGTAAGCACTGGCTGGGACTGGACCAAACTTTGGCAGTTCAGACAAAAGCCCAAATGTTTGACCACTTGGCCCCCTGTTTGTTGGGAGCTGAGCATCATATCCGGTACTGTGAAAAAGTAATTGCCCCCTCCCATGCTGAATCATAAATGAACTGTGATTAACCACAATTTTTTGGAAAGCTGCGTTAAATTTCACTTGCCACACCCAGGCCTGATTACTGGCAGATCTGTTGAATCAAGAAATCACATAACTAGAAGCAGTCTGACAAAGTGAAGCACGCTAACAGATCACAAAAAGCCACACATCATGCCACAATCTAAAAAAAAAAGATTAGAAACAATGTAATGTACAAGTATCGGTCTAGGAAGGATTTCAAAGCCATTTCTAAGGCTTTGGAACTCCAGTGAACCACGGTGAGAGCCATTATCCACTAATGGAGATACATTGGAACAGTGGTAAACCTTCCCAGGAGTGGCTGGCCTACAAAAATGACTCCAAGAGCATGACAATGACTCATCCAGGAGGTCATAAAAGAACCCAGAACAACATCTAAAGAACTGCAGGCCTCAATTACCTCAGGTAAGATCAGTGTTCATGATTCAACAAAAATAAAGAGACTGGGCAAAAATGGCATCCATGGGAGAGTTCCAAGGTCAAAGCTACTGCTGACCAAAAAGAACACAAAGGCTCACCTTACATTTACCAAAAAACATCTTGATTATCCCCAAGACTTTTAGCCAAATATTCTGTGGACTGATGAGAAAAGAAAAGTACTTTTTGGAAGGTGTGCGTCCCGTTACATCTTGCATAAAACGAATACAGCATTTCATAACAAGAACCTCATACCAACGGTCAGACATGGTGGTGGTAAAGTAATGCTTATGACGTGGACAATCTACCATAATTGATGGAACCATGAATTCTGAGCTTTACCAGAAAATCCTAAAGGAGAATGTCCGGCCATCAGTTCGTGACCTCAAGCTCAAGTGCACTTGGGTTATGCAGCAGGACAATGATCCGAAACACAACAGCAAGTCCACCTCCAAACGGGCGGATCCAGGGGGGGCAACGGGGCCATTGCCACCCCCGAGAAATTAGTTTTAGAGAGTCTGAGTGGGCAGTAGTTGTGGAACTTGCGGGCGCCTGAGAGTCTGAGCGGGCGGCTCCATGGGCGGGTGACAGCGTGGGCTGCCAGGTGCGACGGTGTGTGCGCGGGCGGCGAAGGAGAGTCAGAGAGTGGGCGGTCAGCTGGTCGGCTATGTGGGCGAGCGGGCGGCTGGCCAATCAACAAGCCGGTGGCCGGGGGAGCAAAGAGATGACATCATCTCTCACTGCCCCGCGCCCGCCCTGCATCCCTGCAGTAACTTCCGCCCTCACTGTGTAGGCAGCAGAGAGATTACATCATCTCTCTGCTGCCTGACTCTGACAAGCAAAACACCACCTTATCAAGTGACAATCCGCAAGGTGTGGCAGGTGAGGTGGCAAGTGACAATTTGCATCTGGTGGCAGGCAAGTGACATTCTGCAACTTGTGGCAGGTGACAATCCGCAACTTGTGGCAGGTGACGTGACAATCTGCAACATGTGGCAAGTGACAATCTGCATCTGATGGCAGGCAAGTGACATTCCGCAACATGTGGCAGGTGATGTGGCAAGTGACAATCCGCAACGTGTGGGAAGTGCCACACTAATGGGCACCCACTGATTCGGCATTATGGTGAGTTGAAACCTTTCATTTTATATTACATTGTAATAATATAAATAATGCGCTTCAATCATCCTGACACTATAACAACCATGGTGCCGTGATCATTGAAGCGCTAACACCAGTCATTTCCCTGATAAATTGCCCCCCAAAAAAATATTTTCTGGTAGTGCCCCTCCCGAGACTAGACTCTGGATCTGCCCCTGTCTCCAAATGGTTCAAACAAAGCAAAATTTAGGTTTTGTAGTGGCCTAGCCAAAGCCTGGACTTAAATCCAATTAGGATCTGTGCCATGACCTTACACAGGCCGTTCATGCTGGAAAACCCTCCAATGTGTCTGAATTACTGCAATTCTGCAAAGGAGAGTGGGCCAAATTTGCTCCACAGCAATGTGAAAGACTCATTGCCAGTTATCGCAAACGCTTGATTACAGTTGTTGCCGCCAAGGGTGGCACAACCAGTTATTAGGTTTAGGCCGTAATTACTTTTTCACATAAAACCAGGCAGGTTTGGACAGATTTTTTGCCTTAATAAATTAAATCATCATTTAAAAACTGCATTTTGTATTTACTTGGGTTATCTTTGTGTAATAATAAATTTGTTTGATGATCTGAATCATTTGTGTGCCAAATATGCAAAAAAAAAATCAGAAAGGGGGCAAATACTTTTTCACAGCATTGTATATAAGCAAAATTTCTACTGCTTCGACTGAAGGCTAAGGAAGCAGCTGGTACTGACACCTGCTGTGTCCCTAGCAACCTCCTCCATCATCAGCACATTGGCTTACACAGCTGTGAATCCTATGTTGTACGCACAAGGTCTGTTGGGTTTTTATTTCAGCAAGTGGTGGAAACTGCAATTGACAATAGATTTACAATGAGGGACATTTGTTAAGGACAATTTTATATGATTATTAAAGGAGTTGTCAAACATTTGAGTGTCTTTCTTTTTTTCGGTGCGTAAGCAGGGCTATGTAACCCTTACTCACTCATGTGGAAGGTTGAAGTCTGGGGACCTGCTTATTTTTAAAGAGGGCTTCCAGATTCTGATAAGCTCCCAACTCAGACCTCCACAACCACTGGGCCAGGGTTGTGGGAAAAGTCCCTGGTCTTCATCAACATGGAACCCTCCACTATGATGAGGGAATGTGGCCTGGTATGGTTCAGGGAAAAGGGGACACACACTTGTCCCTCTTTCCTGGTCAGCCACTGTCTTTTGCCAACAATTTAAAACTATTTTTCTTTTGTAAATTTAAGTATGTTACAGGCAGAATCACCAGTTGAAAATAAAGGACATAAGGAAAAAAAGACAACTAATGCAGTCACATCTGAGGAATGATATGCTACAAAATATAAAATTTTTGTTGTGGGATTTAGCTAGAATTTATATACACTGTAAAGCCTCATACACACAATCGGATTTTCCACGGACAAAGCATAGGACTTTTGTCCGAAGGGCGTTGGCCATGAACTTGTCTTGCATACAAACGGCAAATAATTGTCGGCCAACAAACACGAAACTACGTGTTTTTTTCAGCTATTTAGGCAACTTCTGCTAATGTTGTGTTCTGGTTAGCATTGCTTCCGAGCATGCGTGTTTGTACTTTGTATTTTTTTCCGAACGACTTGTGTGCACGATCGGATAATGCGACAGCACGCATTTGTTGTCGGAAAATTTTAAAGAATGCTATCCAACATTTGTTGTCGGAAAATCCGACAACAATTGTCCGGTGGAGCATACAAACTGTCGGATTTTCCGACAAAAGCCTGCCATCACACAATTCCCGTTGGGAAATCCGATCGTGTGTATGAGGCTTTAGTCCTTACACCAAGAGTGAGTTCTTTATTACATTTTTTTTATGTTGTTGTTTTTACATTTTTAACTTTTTTTTTGTTTTCAGTTTTTATCGTAAAAAAAAAAAAAAAAATCTATTTTAATTGCTTTTAGCAGATTTATTTTCTTTCTCGTTATATTTCTTTGTTGATTCCAACACAACCTGAAAGAACCCTGCATGGTCATCTCATCCTGGAATATTTTTATTTATTTTTTTACAAGAACTTCTCATGATAATGCACTTGCTGCAATACACATTCTTCTAATGTTCACCAATGGCTTTACTGATCGGAGAAAAGCTGCAAACCTGTTCATTATGTTGTCATAGAGCCAATTAACACCAAGCAGAAATAGCAACATGTTTTAAAGCCTCAGCCTTCTTTTCCTCAGTCTCGAAAACATATATAATTTTACAAATTGCCTTTTTACTTTTTATCCTGATCACAAGCTTTGTTCAAAGCCCCTGGATGTCACTTCTTTTCAGCCAAGAAAAAAAAAAAAATGATATAAAATATTTTCAGGACTCATTAACAATGTAACTATTTGGTTTCCTACATCCGTACAAAGGAGGGGGTATTAAGTGAGACTCTTTGGGATCTTTTCATTAAAAGCTAAAAAAAAAAAAAAAAAAGACACCATTAACAATACAGTAATAATTTCCATGTGGACTGAATGAGCTACCCTGTGTGCTGATTTTAATGTCAATTTCCTTTAGTCTTGATACCGACAAGATTGGGTCCTGCATAGTCCAATGTCATTTTTATTCTACACGTCGTATTTGTGTTTTAATTACACAGCTTGTCTTAAAATTTCAATACTCAGTGGCTTTGGAAAATATTGGTGTAAAAACATTTAAACCTCATGTGCCATTAAAAATGAAGGGTAATCACTACAGCTTTTGGAATGGCAGCTTAGAGCTTTTATATGTAGATATGCACTAAAATGAATAACTGTTTTATCATTTAAATGGAACAAAAGAAATAGTAGTTAAGCTAAAATTTGTTAAATTGTTGAATTGGCGGTGCCTGCATGACCAGCATCAAAGTACAAGTTCTTCATCACTGGTTACTAAGACAAATTGAAGGGGTGGTGAATAATCTGCAATTAATTGAAGTATAGAGCTGCACAACTCAGATGGAGGTCCCCCGTATAAGAGTCCCCATATTTCTTTTAGGAAAGGGTTATTAGCCTATACATCAGACGAATCCTTTTTATTTTTTTTATTTTATTTTTTGTGAACTCTTAAGGCAGTTTTAGTGAAGACAGGATTTACAAAGAATCTGTTGATGTAGGTGCACTTTGCATAATTAAAGTGGAGCTCCGCCGAAAAAATAATATTAAAAGCCAGCAGCTACAGCTACAGCAGCTGCTGACTTTTAATGTTAGGACACTTACCTGTCCTGGAGTCCAGCGACGTCCGCAGCAGAGGACGAGCAATCGCTCATCACTCTGCTGCCCCCACCGCCATCCTCGGTGAGGGAACCAGGAAGTGAAGCCTTGCGGCTTCACTGCCTGGTTCCTTACGGCGCATGCGCAAGTCGCGCTGCGCCGTTCTGACTGGTCCCCATGTGTTCTGGGAGCGTGTGTCTCCCAGAACACAACGGGTATTCTGCGGGAAGTGACGTACTACCCGCAGAGAGGACTCCCGGAAGTGGGTGCAAATACCTGTCTTAGACAGGTATCTGCACCCCCCTCCCCCCTGAAAGGTGTCAATTGTGACACCAGAGGGGGGGGAGGGTTCCGATGAGCGGAAGTTCCACTTTAGGGTGGAGCTCCGCTTTAAGGTGATATTAAACCCCAAATCAAAAAGTGTAATATATACTGCAGCTTAATAATAATCCTTAAAGTGGTTGTAAACCCACTTTTGCAACTTGTACCTACAGGTAAGATTAAGGCTTACCTGTAGGTGCAAGAAATATCTCCTAAACCTACACGGTTTAGGAGATATTTGCTAAAAATGACATGCATCCGTGTCTACGGCGCATGCGCGCCATAGACAACGGCGCATTCATAGGGTTAATCCCATTCACAAATCCGGCTAAGTCCCAGCATTGCTTCGGCTTAGCCGGATTTGACGGCTCCCGCGCGCATGCGCGGAGTCATGTCTTCGCCGCTCCAGCCAATCACAGCGCCGGAGTGGCGCTGTGATTGGCTGGAGCGGCGATAGCCGGAAGTAACCTTCCGGCTATCGCCGCAGCGATGGCTGAAGAGGGAGACGAGGACGGCTTCGGGGGCCCCGATCTAAGGTAAGTGATACATAATGAGCTATTATGCTAGTCATATTAGCTCATTATGGCTTTCTCTTACAGGTGGTTTTAAAAAATATATATATTTTTAGGGGTTTACAACCACTTTAAAGTGGTTGTAAACCCACTTTTTCAACTTGCACCTACAGGTAAGCCTAGATTAAGGCTTACCTGTAGGTGCAAGAAATATCTCCTAAACCTACACGGTTTAGAAGATATTTACTAAAATGACAGGCGCCGCTGTCTACGGCGCATGCGCGCCGTAGATAACGGCGCATTCATGGGGTTAATCCCATTCACAAACTCGGCTACTTCCCAGCAATAGCTGGGCATAGCCAAATGGGACGCCTCCCGCGCGCATGTGCAGAGTGACGTCTCCGCCGCTCCGGCCAATCACAGCGCCGGAGCGGCGCTGTGATTGGCTGGTGCGGCGATACCCGGAAGTAACATTCCGGCTATCGCCGCAGAGATGGCTGCGGCTCAAGACAGGGACATGGACGGCTTCGGGGGCCCCGATCTAAGGTAAGTGGTACATAATGAGCTAGTATGCTAGTCATACTAGCTCATTATGCCTTTCTCTTGCAGGTGTTGTAAAAAAAAAAAAAAACGAGTAGTGGGTTTACAACCACTTTAACCACTTGACAACTGGGCACTTAAACCCCCTTCCTAACCAGACGAATTTTCAGCTTTCGGTGCTCTCACATTTTGAATGACAATTACTCAGTCATACAACACTGTACCCATATGAAATTTTTGTCCTTTTTTTCACACAAATAGAGCTTTCTTTTGGTGGTATTTAATCACTGTTGGGTTTTTTATTTTTTGCGCTATAAGAGAAAAAAGACTGAAAATTTTGTAAAAAAATGAATTTTTCTTTGTTTCCGTTATAAAATTTTGCAAATTAGTATTTTTTCTTCATACATTTTGGCCAAAATTTATACTGCTACATATCTTTGGTAAAAATAAGTACAAATTGGTATATATTATTTGGTCTTTGTGAAAGTTATAGAGTCCACAAGCTATGGTGCCAATATCTGAAAATTGATCACACCTGAAGTACTGACGGCCGATCTCATTTCTTGAGACCCTAACATGCCAGAAAAGTACAAATACCCCCCAAATGACCCCTTTTTGGAAAGAAGACATTCCAAGGTATTCAGAAAGAGTCATTGTGAGTTTTTTGAAGTTGTCATTTTTTCCCACAATTCTTTGCAAAAATCAAGATTTTTTTTTCTTTTTTTTTTTTTCCACAAAATTGTCATATTAGCAGGTTATTTCTCACACACAGCATATGCATACCACAAATTACACCCCAAAACACATTCTGCTATTCCTCCCGAGTATGGCGATACCACATGTGTGAGACTTTTACACAGCGTGGCCACATACAGAGGCCCAACATGCAGGGAGCACCTTCAGGCGTTCTGGAGCACCCAGGCCAATTCTGACATTTCTCTCCTACATGTAAAAATCATCATTTATTTGCTATAAAATTACATAGAACCCCAAAACATTATATATGTTTTTTTAGCAAAGACCTTAAAGAATATAATGGTGGTCATTGCAACTTTTTATCTTGCACGGTATTTGCGCAGAAATTTTTCTAACGCGTTTTTTACGGAAAAAAACTGTTTTGTGCCTAAAAGAAAAAAAAAACAGTAAAGTTAGCCCAGTGTTTTTGCATAATGTGAAAGATGAAGTTACGCCGAGTAAATAGATACCTAACATGTCACCCTTCAAAATTGCACACGCTCGTGGAATGGCGCCAAACTTCGCTACTTAAAAATCCCCATAGGCAATGCTTTAAATATTTTTACTGGTTATATGTTTTGAGTTACAGAGGAGGTCTAGGGCCAAAATTATTGCTCTCGCTCTAACGTTCGCAACGATACCTCACATGTGTGGCTTGAACACCGTTTTCATATGTGGGCGGGGCTTACGTATGCGTTCACTTCTGCATGCGAGCTCGCGGGGGCAGGGGCGCTTTAAAAAAAATATATATATTTTATTGTTCATTTTACTTTATTTATTTTAGTTTGACATGTTTTTCCGCCCCAAATTTTTTTTTGTAGCACTTTTATTCCTATTACAAGGAATGTAAACATCCCTTGTAATAGGAATATGGCATGACAGGTCCTCTTTACAGTGAGATATGGGGGGGGGGGGGTGTCAATAAGACCCCACATCTCACCTCTAGGCTGGGAAGCCTAAAAAAAAACAAAAAAAAAAAACAATCTTGGCTTTGATCGTAGCGGTGAGTCGGTAGAAGCACCGGAGGGCAGCGGGAGGGGGGGGGCATCCCCTCTCACCTTCCGTAAGAGCGATCAAGCGGTGGAACAGCCGCTATGATTGTTCTTATGGTGTAGGGAATCGCCAGCTGAAAAAGCGAATATCTGAATGATGCCTGTAGCTGCTCCCATCATTCAGATATCCCCGCACAAAGTCAAGGACGTCATATGACGGCCGGCGGGCGGGCGGGAAGTGGTTATTGCAGAGTATTGCCGGGTATTGAGGAGTATTGCCGGGTATTGAGGAGTATTGCCGGGTATTGAGGAGTATTGACGAGTATTGCGGGGTATTGTGGAGTATTGCAGGGTATTGTGGAGTATTGCAGGGTATTGTGGAGTATTGCAGGGTATTGTGGAGTATTGCCGGGTATTGTGGAGTATTGCCGGGTATTGTGGAGTATTGTGGAGTATTGCCGGGTATTGTGGAGTATTGCTGGGTATTGTGGAGTATTGCCGGGTATTGTGGAGTATTGCTGGGTATTGTGGAGTATTGCGGAGTATGGCAGGGTATGGGCAGGGTATTGCACAGTATGGGCAGGGTATTGCACAGGGTATTGCAGAGTATGGGCAGGGTATTGCACAGGGTGTATTGCAGAGTATTGCACAGGGTGTATTGCAGAGTATTGGCAGGGTGTATTGCAGAGTATTGCACAGGGTATTGCAGAGTATTGGCAGGGTGTATTGCAGAGTATTGCACAGGGTATTGCAGAGTATTGGCAGGGTGTATTGCAGAGTATTGCACAGGGTATTGCAGAGTATTGACAGGGTGTATTGCAGAGTATTGCACAGGGTATTGCAGAGTATTGCACAGGGTATTGCAGAGTATTGCACAGGGTATTGCAGAGTATTGCACAGGGTATTGCAGAGTATTGCACAGGGTATTGCAGAGTATTGCACAGGGTGTATTGCAGAGTATTGCACAGGGTGTATTGCAGAGTATTGCACAGGGTATTGCAGAGTATTGGCAGGGTGTATTGCAGAGTATTGCACAGGGTATTGCAGAGTATTGACAGGGTGTATTGCAGAGTATTGCACAGGGTATTGCAGAGTATTGCACAGGGTATTGCAGAGTATTGCACAGGGTGTATTGCAGAGTATTGCACAGGGTGTATTGCAGAGTATTGCACAGGGTGTATTGCAGAGTATTGGCAGAGTATTGCACAGGGATGGCTGAGCAGGGATGGATGGATTGCTGGATCTGTGACTGCAATTGTCACAGATCCAGCCCACAGCTGACATGGGGGAGGGAGCGGACATGATCCGCTCCCTCCCCTCTCCTCTCACACTGTACCGATCGGTACAGAGAGGGGAGGGAGGAACCGGCGTCATCAAATGACGCCGGTCTGTTTACAAGTGATCGCTCCGTCATTTGACGGAGCGATCACGTGGTAAACGGCCGCGATTAGCGGCCATCTACCGTGATCCGTGATGCGCCGGGTCTTCCGGACCCGGCGGTCACGGACATATCCTGGAGCGCGCCCCTGGGGGCGCGCGGGAGCAAGATTCTGTGAGGACGTCCCTGGGACGTCCACTCAGGATAACTCGACCGCGCTGTGGACGTCTTTTGTACATGGCGCGGTCGGGAAGTGGTTAAGCCTAGTACACACGACCGAGAATCTTGTCGTAAAAAAAAATGTGACGAGATTCTTGTAAAGCTTTCCTTGCATACACAGTGTCAATTCCAAATCTCGTCGTTGTAAAGCGCGGTCACGTACAACACGTACGATGGCAGTATAAAGGGGAAGTTCGATTCCAATGGCGCCACCCCTTGGGCTGCTTTTGCTGATCTCGTGTTACCGCGTGTTAGTAAAAGTTTGGGGAGAGACGATTCGCGCTTTTCAGCCTTCGTGCTTTCAGTTCGTTTTAGCGTGACGAATGTGCTATCTCCATTACGAACGCTAGTTTTACCAGAAGGAGCGCTCCCGTCTTATACTTGATTCTGAGCATGAGCGATTTTTTAAGACTCGGAAAAGCATACACACGAACGTTTTTCTCGTCGAGAAACGGGCCGACGAGAATCCCGACGAGAAAAACGAGAATCCTGACGAGAAAATAGAGAGCAGGATCTCTATTTTTCTCGTTGAGATTCCCGGCAGTTTTCTCGACGAGACACCATACACACGAACGGTTTTCTCGGCAAGAGAGCACTCCCAGCAGTTTTCTTGTCGTTTCTTCACGAGAAAACCGGTCGTGTGTGCGAGGCTTTAGATGTGGTAGCTGCAGGGCCATCTTTTCCATTGGGCACGCTGGGCAGTTGCCCGGGGGCCACACTTGCCTGGGGGCCCCACCGGCTGCCCAGCGACCCCAGTAAAAAATGGTGGGAAGCGGTGGGTCAGAACTGAGCATGCGCAGTTTGCGGAAATCGCCGAGAAGATCTGATCCTCCACGAGTGCTGCCTCTGTCTGTCCACCGATGATGACGTTAGCCACACCCGCCAGACTTAAAAAAAAAAAAGCAGGAGGAGCTGAGGGTGAATGGACAGAGTAGAGTTGTCAGAGCAGACAGCACAGCAGGCTTGAAGCAGAGTGTGGCGGAGTCGGCAGTACCGTTTTTCTTGAGCCTGTAACCTGCCCAGCCACCAGCCAGTACAGACACGGAGTGCCCTGGTCGGTGTCGTACGGTGAGTGGCTGTCTGGCTGACTGTGCAGCTTGCACAAAGAGATCGGGGGGTGGTCTGTTGCTCTGATGTAAGTGGGAACTCTGATGTAAAGAAAAAGCAGTGGACTCTGATATAAGGTGGTCTCTGGTCACCAGAGCCCCCCTTACATCAGCGGTTCCCCTTACATCATGATCTGCAGCGTTCCCCTTTACATAAGAGTTCCCTTTCACTGTAAGGGGGAATCCTGCAGACTCTGATGTAAGAGGAAACTCTGTGCTGGCTGGATTATAGTAACCTAACCTTCATGACAATGAAGAAATGTTTTTTTTTTTTTTTTTACTTTTGTTTAACTTAAACACATTGCTAATAGAACGATCTATATGTGTAAAGTTTAAATACTGACATTTTCACTGTTTGGCACTGAAAACTGTAATTTTAGGTACCTTTTTGCAGTTGCAGTAAAAAATGTGGTTCTGAAAATAAATGTCATGATTTTTGTCAGTAAAAAATTCTCGTGCGTGATTGTGTAGACAGGGCCCCAGTGCACCGTATTGCCCGGGGGCCTAAAATGCTCTTAAGATGACACTGGGTAGCTGCATTCATTTTCTTTTTTTTTTTTTTTCTTTTTTATCCTTTGTTTTCACCTGGTGAACTTGTAAAAAAACACCCTTCTTGTATAAGGCTAGGTTCACACCTATGTTTTTTTTTAGTGTGTTTTGCAGCAATGCACTACAGTCCATTTAACATGGTTTGCTATGGGATACGTTCACATCTATGCGTTTTTCAGCTGCAGGATTTTTTTGGAAAATGACCAGGGATTTTTTTTTCCCGTAGACTTCAATAGAACCGCAGCTAAAAAATTCAAGCGTTGCATTTTTGATGAGTTTTGCATTTTGTGGGGTTTCTTTGGCCTATAGGAAAGTATGACAGTTTTGGGTTAGGGTAAAATGTTAGGGTTAAGGGCTAGTATTAGGTTTAGCATGAAATGTTTAATATTTAAAGCTAGCCCTAGCCTTTAATCCTAACATTTAACGCTAACCCCTAACCCAAAACTGTCATACTTTCCTATCGATCGAAGAAAAAAGACGCCTGTTCAAAAATGCAAAACATGCTGAAAAAAACGTATCAATTGCAACACACATAGGTGTGAACCTAGCCTGGTTCTTGGCGAAAAAAAAATCAGACCGTTTGTACGCTCCATCGGACAATTGTCGGATTTTCCACAGACAAATGGGGAATAGCATGCTTTAAAATTGTCTGCTGTACTCACAGTGCACCTGCTTGCAAGTTCAAGGATGTCATTTGTTTTCTTTGTGGAAAGACTGGCCATATTGGGCGTGTTTGCCGCAGCTCATGCTCCCCGAACACTACCACAAAAGTTAAACGTAAACAGACATTTCATATGGATACTGACAATCACGGCTCCAGCTCTGATGAGGAAACCTGTGTCCAGCATGTTGGACTGTTTTGGGTAGCTGGGAGTACTCCTGCGATTAAAGTGGATGTCACACTCAATGGCTGTCCTGTTTCCATGGATGTTGATACAGGGGCGGCAGTGTCTGTAATTTCATGGACTGATTTAAAGGCATCGGGTCTGTCCTTACCGCTCCAACCTACAAATCTCACACTACAAACCTACAGCAAGGAACTACTACAGCCCTTGGGTTATGTGAAACCCCTTGTTACATTAGGCAACCGCAGTCAAACTCTACGCCTTTATGTTGTCAATAAAGGAGGTCCTCCGCTGTACGGTAGGGACTGGATCAAAGCCCTGGGCATGCCTCCTCTTGCCATTGCCCAATGTACATTGCTTTCTGAGGTAGACCATTGGGTGGAATCCCTGAAGTCACGCTTTAAGGGGGTTTTTGAGGACTCTTTGGGCACAGTAAAAGGAAAAATGGCCCACCTTCTCTTGAAGCCGGGTGCTACACCTCAATATTGTAAGGCAAGATCAGTACCTTTTGCCTTGAGAAAGAAAGTGGAAGCAGAGCTGGACCACCTATTGGCTGAAAAGATCATAACTAAAGTTGATAGAAGTGAATGGGCATCGCCAATTGTGCCTGTCAAGAAAAAGAATGGAGACATTAGAATTTGTGGAGATTTCAGGGTTGCCCTGAACAACCAACTTCTTGTGGATCAATACCCATTGCCTCGACTTGAAGATCTATTTAGCTCATTGGCTGGGGGGCAAAAGTTTACAAAAATAGACTTAAAGCAAGCTTACCTGCAACTGCAAGTACACCCAGATTCACGCCATCTGTTGACCATTAACACTCATAAAGGATTATTCCAATATAACCGCATGGTTTTTGGCATAGCCCCAGCTCCAGCCATCTGGCAGCGAATCATGGATGAGGTCCTGGCAGGCATACCTTTCACTCAATGTCTACTAGATGACATGCTCATCACTGGTCCCACTGATGAAGAACACAGAAAGAATGTTGAAGCTGTGCTAGAGAGACTCCAAAGGTATGGTTTACGTGTCAATCTTTCAAAATGCGAATTTCTAAAGTCTCGACTGGAATTTTGTGCCCACACTGTGGACAGACATGGGTTACACACTACTGAAGAAAAGGTTAAAGCCCTTACCCATGCCCCTACTCCCCAGAATGTCACACAGCTCAGGTCTTACCTTGGCCTCCTAAATTACTACCACCGTTTCTTGCCGAACCTAGCACACCAGCTTTACCCATTACATCGCTTACTGGATGCAAGAGCTAAATGGATATGGACAGCCAAATGTGAAGAAGCTTTTCGGCTTTCTAAAGAACTCATTCTGTCTTCTCGCGTTCTGGTCCACTATGATTTAAAGAAACACGTCACCTTGGCTTGTGACGCCTCGCCTTATGGACTGGGTGCTGTGCTTTCCCATGTCATGCCAGATGGCACAGAGCGCCCCATTTCTTTTGCCTCCAGGTCTTTAACCTCAGCAGAGTAAAACTACTCCCAGATAGACAAGGAAGCTTTGGCCATTGTATGGGCCACAAAAAAAATTCATACGTACATCTATGGTCGGGAGTTTACACTTATCACTGACCACAAACCTCTGTTGTCAATACTGAACCCTCAGAAAGGAATTTCTACAATAACCGCATCTCGCTTACAAAGGTACGCTTTATTCTTGGGAGCTTATACTTATTCTATCAGATACCGCTCCCATGATGCCCATGGCAATGCAGATGCGTTTTCCAGATTGCCAATTGGAGACCACTCACCAAGAGACGTACGCATAGTGGAAATACACAGGCCGAAATCCTGCATGTCCACCTCCTTAATTGCCAGACATACAGTCACAGATCCCGTCCTGTCTCAGATATTCTCATATGTTCAGGCTGGATGGCCAGAGAAAGTCCCAGGTGAATTTCGTCCGTACTTTGCCAGAAAATGTGAGCTTGTGACTAATGCTGGTTGCCTACAGTGGGGCAACAGAGTGACTATACCTCAGTATTTGCAACCAACCATGCTAAGGATACTGCATGAGGGCCATCCTGGTGTGGTGCGCATGAAGCAGCGAGCCCGGAGCTATGTTTGGTGGCCCCAAATGGACACAGCAATTGAAGATTATGTGGCTCAATGTCCTGGGTGCTGTCAAGCTCAGCGACCCCAAAAGAAAGGAACCCTGCTACATTGGCCATGGCCGACAGAACCGTGGTCAAGACTCCATCTTGATTTTGCTGGCCCAATCCAGGGTAAAATGTATTTGATCGTGGTAGATGCACATTCAAAATGGGCGGAGGTTTTTCAAATGCCTTCTGTTACCTCAGCTGCTACCATTCTAGTCTTAAGGAAGCTCTTTGCTCAATATGGCTTGCCAACAGCCATAGTCTCGGACAATGGGACTCAATTTACATCGCATGAGTTTCCAATCCTTCCTCAGTGGCTTGGGCATCCAACACTACAAAACAGCTCCTTATCATCCAGCCTCAAATGGGCTGGCAGAACGGTTTGTGCAGACGTTTAAGAAGCACTTACTGTCCACTCTGGACCAGTTTGGACTGTCAGAGGAGAAGCTTCTGGAGTTCTTGACCATGTACCGAAACACAAAACACGCTACTACTGGGCTGTCGCCAGCTTTTCTTATGTTTGGCAGGCATCTCCGCACCAAACTGGATTTAGTTCATCCACAGAAACAGTCACCGACACCTTCTCCGCCAGGCCGTCCTGGATTCTGTGCTGGTGATCTTGTATGGTTTCGGAATTACAGAGTTTTGCCTCATTGGCTTCCTGGTATTATTGATGGACCTCTTGGACAACGAATGTACCTTGTTCGCCTGGAGAATGGCGTTTGTGTTCGAAGACACCTTTCGCAATTGAGAAAGCGCATTTGCCTGCCAGTAGAAACAAACCCGACCTCTCTTTCTACCCAACCACCAGAGTCTACTCAGGGCTCTACTGGTGACATATGGCATGGTGTCTGGCATGATCCTACAAGTTTACAACCAACTCTTGAAGCGGTTGGTGACCGTATTCCTGAGGAGCCCGGACATGTGCCTGGAGTTGCAGAGACTGATTTGTCTGTTGGACACCCACTGACACCTCCAGAACCTTTGACAGCCTCTACCCCTCCTGGTGCTGTGCCACTTCGTAAGTCTGCCCGCCAAAGACATCAAACTCCTCGTTGGCAAAGCACTGAAATCTTACGGGACACTTTTTGGAGGTCAGGAAACAGAGACAAAGGGCTCGTAACGTGATGCAGGAGCCACAGAACTGAGTTGGAGGTACTACTTGCTGAACTGATCCTGCTTGCCTTGTTATTTTATCTGTTGAGTATTTTGTTCTATTGTTATGTTTATTTTATTTATTTTTTTCCTATTGTTTTTTTTTTTATGGGAAAAAGAGGAGATGTAATGTTTGTGCTGGAACACTGTGTGACCCTTCACCTTTTTCTCCTGATGCATGCTGGGAAGGGGCTGTACCAGGAAGTAGTGAGAGTGGTGTGTGAGACTGGAAGCAGCAGCAGCATGATGGACAGAAGGGATTACATCTGGTAATGACAGAATCCTGTTGTATTAGGACTCTATGTAACAAGTCATCATGTTCTGAGTGAGTAATAAACCTCTCCATGGTTAAGAAGTTCATCTGGCCTGTGTGTAACTTGCTGAGCAGATACCGGAGCATTGCTAGCAAAACTCTGAGAGACCCCGTTTCTAAGGGACATAACATCTGCCAACAGTTGTGTGTTGTCGGATTTTCTGATCCTGTGTACACAAGTCCATCAGACAAAACTCCAAAGTACAAATACGCATGCTCAGAAGCAAAGCTCACCATAACACAACATTAGCAGAAGTTGCCCAAAGAGCTGAAAAACCACGTCGTTTCGTGTTTGTTGGCCGACAATTCTTTGCCTTTTGTATGCAATACAAGTTCCTGGCCAATGCCCTTCCGACAAAAGTCTTACGCTTTGTTCCGATGAAAATCCGATCGTGTGTTTAGAGTGCCTATACTGTGGATGAAGGAGCAACAGAGACACCTTTGGACAGCAGAATTGTTAATCTAAGGGGGGCACTTGTAGATTTAGATACACTAACAAATTAAAGCCAAACTCAAGCTAATACTTTATAAGTAGTTATAGGAATAGTTTTTTTTTTCCTTTTAGGGATAAAGGCTTTACATAAATGAATAAAAGCTGATCATTGTAGGCACCACTGTCAGGAGTAAATGGTTTGTCTCAATCCTCTATCTGCTAGATCTGCAGGACAGCTTGTTCTATTGAGAAATAACAAACTTAAAGGCAGGATGACTCAGTGAACATAAAAGAAAGAATGTCGGAAAAAAAAAAAAAAACGCCATCACATCTAAGAAAGATTGAAAAATTATTTTCAAGTCACACAAAAAAAAAATGAACAGGAGATGACAAAACTATCCTTCCAGTGGGGCTGTAAGGGTTAAATACTTGTTTTTGTCTACATGAAAATTAAAAACAAGTTTTACTTACCTTATCCCTCGCTCCCCTGGCAGTCAGCACGCTCCATGTTGTAGGCCCTCTGTGTCTTCACTTACAATGCAGGACTCACGGTCCTACATTGTACATGATGGCGTCAGAGTGCAACCGATGGAGCAGCTTCAGGGGACCAGTCCCACGGAGAGGAGGAAGAAGGTTTATAAAACTGCTTTTTAACTTTCCCCTAGAAAGAAATTTAGTATTTAACCCTTATTTACTTAAAAAGGGGGAACCAGAAGGGACTTTAGCAGTATCTAATTAACTAATAAAAGAAAATGTCAAATATACACTTTATTGACAAAGATTAAAAATGACCATACATCAAGAGTATATAACAACCAATGCATCAGTAAATCTCTGCATCATACGGAGTTCCATCCATTAACCACTTTGGCTCTCATACCTTACCCTTATGGACCAGAGCAATTTTCAAATTTCTGCTAAGAGCCTGTTTATTCGGCAATAAGTTTCTCAGTACTTAAGATTCAACGTAATACATATATTGTATTTTTAATGACAAACAAGGCTTTCTTTTTGTGAATAATTGTTCATCTGCAGATCGAAGTTTATCCATTTGATCTGTAGATGAATAAACAGAAAGTTACTAAATGTTTCATTGTAGCTTGCCAGACTGCTTTTTTTTTACAGCTCCTGCTGCCGACTTACTCAGTGTACTTGTCAATGGAGCTGTGATTAATCAAGACCTGAATTGCTATGTACTGGGACAGGGAAGAAGGACTGGATGTGCTAGTGTCAGGGACATGGCCGTCACAGTACTGCCAATGTTGCCCAGAACCTCCATGGACGCTCACGGAGGGTTTCGAGATGTGCATTGGCGCACACGCATGTGCAGTACGGCGCGTGTGCGACGGTGCGCAAGAGGCGTGACTGACGCTGGCGCCAATGGCCCTATTTAAGTCAGCCTGTGACTGCTGGACGGCGCTGGATTATCGCTTCAGTTTCCTGTGTTCCTAGACCTTGTTCCTTGATCCGTGCCTATCTGTTGTGACCCGGCTTGCCTTGACCTCGCTTCCTGTTCTCCTCGTTTTGACCCTTGGCCTGCTTCTGGACTCTGCTTCTGCTTCTTGATCCCCCGGCTTGACCTTCGGCTTGTACCTGGACCCTGCTCGTGTATGACCTTGGCTCGCCCCTGTAACTGCTCTGGACTGACCTACCTGTGTATGACCCCCGGCCTGGCTTCTGGTATCTCCGCTCATCTAAGCACAACAAAGCTCAGTTCTGCCTGCTGCAGGCATCCCTCAGCGGCTAAGTCCATCAAGCTACAAGCAAGCACCTGGCCAACCGTGGTTCTGTGGGCACCGCGCTCCCTGTCCCCAACTCCAGGGTCGCGCTGCACTCAGCCGCAAGGGGAGCCCTATTGGCATCTTGATCTCCATCCTCGTTCCTGACAGCTAGACTTGCCCTGTGTACAATTATAAAAAAATTTTGGTCGTGTCTATTACGCCCAGAGTCTGCAACTGGTTAAGGCAGGGGTGCCCAACCGCTGGCCTGCGGTGCCCTCTGATATGGCCCAGCATCTCCTGCTCTGGGATGGTGGGTCGGCAAAACCAGATTGCAGGTTCCCGACCCGCTATCCCTGAGCATCAGTGTGAAAAACGGAGCCAGGGCTAGAGGAAGCAGAGTTGATGCTTCCTGTATAGCACCGGCTCCTGTCACAGACAGAGTGATACCAAATGTACTCTGCCTGTGACAGGAGGGATACAGGAAGCATTGGCTCTGCTCTCTAATGCAGCAGCATGCTTCCTCCAGTGCCGGCTCCATTCACACTGATGCTTGGGGAACCAGCCAGCAATACCCTACAGCAATACCCACCAGAAGTACCCACCAGCAGTACCAGCCCTGGAGGACAGCCAGCAGCAGTCATACCCACCTGGGGGACAGCAGTAGTCATACCCACCTGGGGGACAGCAGCAGCAATCGATACCTGCAGGAATCCTGAGGAAGAAGTGAAGATTGAGGTCAGTTGAGGTGCAGGTAAACAGAAGAGAATCAGTGTAAAAGCAGCCTTAGGCCCCTTTCACAGGATGAATCGGACCCTCCATTCACCTCTATAGAGCGGCAGATATAAAGAGACTTGTGTCTGTTTACACCCGCCTATCTCCAATCCGATCCACTTAACCACTTAACGACCGCCCACTGTAAATATACGTCGGCAGAATGTCACCGACAGGCACAATCACGTATATATACGTGATTGCCTTTGTATAGTTGGGGGGTCCGATCGGACCCCCCTTCTTTACAGTGAGCGGTCGTTTTACCTTCGGGAGCGATCCGGCATGAGGGGACGGCCGTTCGATTCCGGCCACCCCCTCTCGATCGCTCCCGGCGAATGAGAGAGCTTCCCCTGCCTGCCAGGAAGGAGGAAGTGATGTCATCTCTCCTGGGGCGCTCACATATACCGAGCGCCGTACAGGAGAAGATGCCAGGTTAGTACACACAACACTACACTGACACCAGGACACATAGGCACATAAATCGCCCCCCCAGACACCCCCAGATCACCCCCCAGACACCCCCCAGCCCCCAGTCACAGTGTCACTGATTGCAGTGACCATTTATTTAGTGATCACTGCAATCAGTGACATTTGTGACTGTAAAAGTGTCACCAAAGTTTAGTCTTAGGTCCAGTGTAGCCCCCTAACCCCCCCTAATAAAGGTTTAACCCCCTGATCACCCCCCAGATAACCCTTTCACCCCCTATCACCACTGTCACTAAGCAATCATTTTTCTGATCGATGTCTTAGCGTCGGTGATGCTGATCGGTAGCCAGTAATTTTTTTTAGGTTCGCCGCAGGTTTTTATAGTGTCGGGTACCCCCATATATTACCTAATAAAGGTTTAACCCCCTTGATCGCCCCCCAGGTAACCCTTTCACCCCCTATCACCACTGTCACTAAGTTATAATTTTTCTGATCGATGTCTTAGCGTCGGCGATGCTGATCGGTAGCCAGTAATTTTTTTTAGGTTCGCCGCAGGTTTTTATAGCGTCGGGTACCCCCATATATTACCTAATAAAGGTTTAACCCCCTTGATCACCCCCCAGGTAACCCTTTCACCCCCTAGCACCGCCGTGGCTATGCGATCATTTTTCTGATCGATGTCTTAGCGTCGGTGATGCTGATCGGTAGCCAGTAATTTTTTTTAGGTTCGCCGCAGGTTTTTATAGCGTCGGGTACCCCCATATATTACCTAATAAAGGTTTAACCCCCTTGATCGCCCCCCCAGGTAACCCTTTCACCCCCTATCACCACTGTCACTAAGCGATAATTTTTCTGATCGATGTCTTAGCGTCAGTGATGCAGATCGGTAGCCAGTAATTTTTTTTAGGTTCGCCGCAGGTTTTTATAGCGTCGGGTACCCCCATATATTACCTAATAAAGGTGTAACCCCCTTGATCACCCCCCAGGTAACCCTTTCACCCCCTAGCACCGCCGTCACTATGCGATCATTTTTCTGATCGATGTCTTAGCGTCGGTGATGCTGATCGGTAGCCAGTAATTTTTTTTAGGTTCGCCGCAGGTTTTTATAGCGTCAGGTACCCCCATATATTATCTAATAAAGGTTTAACCCCCTGATCGCCCCCCAGGTAACCCTTTCACCCCCTATCACCACTGTCGCTAAGCAATCGTTTTTATGATTGTTGTCTTAGTGTCGGTGATGCCGATAGGTAGCCAGTAATTTTTTTTTAGGTTCGCCGTCAGGTTTTTATATAGCGTCAGGTACCCCCATATATTACCCTAATAAAGGTTTTAACCCCCTAATTGCCCCTAGTTAACCCTTTCACCAGTGATCATCATATAAGTGTTACGGGTGACGCTGGTTAGTTAGTTTGCTTTTTATAGTGTCAGGGCACCCGCCGTGTATATAACCCAATAAAGGTTTAACCCCCTGATCGCCCGGCGGGTGATATCAGTTAGGTTTTAGCGTCAGAGAGGGTCTGCGTCACACCCCAGGCAGCGTCAGGTTAGTGCCAGTAACGCTAACACCCACGCGTAAAGCATACACCCCCCTTAGTGGTATAGTATCTGATCAGAGCAATATCTGATCTGATCAGATACCTGCTAGCACCTGCGTTTTGCCCCTCCGTCCAGCCCAGGCCACCCAAGTGCAGTATCGATCGATCACTGTCACTTACAAAACACAACAAACATAACTGCAGCGTTCGCAGAGACAGGCCTGATCCCTGCGACTCCAGTGCTGTAGGAGGTGATTTCACCACCACAGTTAAAAAAAAAAAAGCATATATGCCGAAGCATTGGGGCAGCAGGAGCGGAGGAGCGATTTTGCTCCTAATGCCGCGTACATACGGTCGAAATTCCGACGGAGGCTTGCCCGTGGAAAAGTCTGACCATGTGTACGCGGCATAACTTTTGCGAGAAGATGCCCCCATGCTTCGGCATATATAAATGGTGCATGTATGCCCATCATTAGAAGTGGGTGGATGAAGGGCGGTATTCTAATGGTGGGCATACCCACCGATCAATCTTTTTTTTTCGTTCAGCCAACAGGCTGCATGAAAAAAAAGATTACAATACATGTCCAACAAGGACCAGCAACGTACTGGTATGTTGCTGGACTTTGAATGTTTATACCAGAATGATGCCTGCGGGTTTAGGTATCATCTTGGTATCATTCTTTTCAGCCAGCGGCCGGCTTTCATGTAAAAGCAATCCTAGTGGCTAATTAGCCTCTGGACTGCTTTTACAAGCAGTGGGAGGGAATGTCCCCCCCCCCCCGGATATAAAAAGCGCCATTGGGAAATTGGGAAAGCATTTTATCACACCGATCTTGGTGTGGTCAGATGCTTTGAGGGCAGAGGAAAGATCTAGGGTCCAATAGACCCCAGTTTTTTCAAAAAAGAGTACCTGTCATTAGCTATTGCTATCATAGGGGATATTTACATTCCCTGAGATAACAATAAAAGTGATAAAAATAAATAAATATGGAAGCAACAGTTTAAAAATAAAATAAAAAAGCAAAATTAATAATAAAAAAAAAAAGCACCCCTGTCCTGCCCTGCTCTTGCCCAATGGCGAACGCAAGCGTCGGTCTGGCGTCATATGTAAACAGCAATTGCACCATGCATGTGAGGTATCACCGCGAAGGTCAGATCGAGGGCAGTAATTTTAGCAGTAGACCTCCTCTGTAAATCTAACGGGGTAACCTGTAAATGCTTTTAAAGGCTTTTAAAAATGTATGTAGTTTGTCGCCAATGCGCGTTTGTGCGAAATTTTAAAGCATGTCGTGTTTGGTATCTATGTACTCGGCCTAAGATCATCTTTTTTATTTCATCAAACATTTGGGCAATATAGTGTGTTTTAGTGCATTAAAATTAAAAAAAGTGTATTTTTTCCCCAAAAAATGCGTTTGAAAAATCGCTGCGCAAATACTGTGTAGAAAAAAAAAATGCAACACCCACCATTTTATTCTGTAGGGCCTTTGCTTTAAAAATATATATAATGTTTGGGGGTTCAACATAATTTTCTTGCAAAAAAAAATATGTTTTCATGTAAACAAAAAGTGTCAAAAAGGGCTTTGTCTTCAAGTGGTTAGAAGAGTGGATGTAAGCTTCCTAATGTTGTGTATAAAATGCCAGAACAGTTCAAAACCCCCCCAAATGACTCCATTTTGGAAAGTAGACACCCCAAGCTATATACTGAGAGGCATGTCGAGTCCATGGAATATTTTATATGTTGACACAAGTTGCGGAAAAAATATATTTATTTTTTTTTGCACAAAGTTGTCACTAAATGATATATTGCTCAAACATGCCATGGGCATATGTGGAATTACACCCCAAAATACATTCTGTTGCTTCTCCTGAGTACGTGTGTGAGACTTTTTGGGAGCCCAGCCGCGTACGGGACCCCAAAAACCAAGCACCGCCTTCAGGCTTTCTAAGGGTGTCAATTTTTGATTTCACTTCTCACTGCCTATCACAGTTTCGGAGGCCATGGAATGCCCAGATGGCACAAAACCCCCCCAAATGACCCCATTTTGGAAAGTAGACACCCCAAGCTATTTGCTGAGAGGTATTGTGAGTATTTTGCAGATCTCGCTTTTTGTCACAAAGTTTTGAAAATTGAAAAAAAAAAGAAAAAAAAAAAATGTTCTTTCTTCATTTTCAAAAACAAATGAGAGCTGTAAACTACTCACCATGCCTCTCAGCAAACAGCTTGGGGTGTCTACTTTCCAAAATGGGGTCATTTGTGGGGGTTTTGTGCTATTTTGGCATTTTATGGCCTTCAAAACTGTGATAGGTAGTGAGGAGTGAAATCAAAAATTTGCGCAGTTAGAAATCCTGGAGGCGGTGCTTGGTTTCCGGGGTCCCGTACGTGGCTAGGCTCCTAAAAAGTCCCACACATGTGGTATCCCCGTACTCAGGAGAAGCAGCAGAATGTATTTTGGGGTGCAATTCCACATATAACCATGGCATGTGTGAGCAATATATCATTTAGTGACAACTTTTTGTAATTTTTTTTTTTTTTTGTCATTATTCAATCACTTGGGACAAAAAAAAAAAAATTCAATGGGCTCAACAGGCCTCTCAGCAATTTCCTTGGGGTGTCTACTTTCTAAAATGGGGTCATTTGGGGGGGTTTTGTGCTATTTTGGCATTTTATGGCCTTCAAAACTGTGATAGGTAGTGAGGAGTGAAATCAAAAATTTGCGCCCTTAGAAATCCTGAAGGCGGTGCTTGGTTTCCGGGGTCCCGTACGTGGCTAGGCTCCTAAAAAGTCCCACACATGTGGTATCCCCGTACTCAGGAGAAGCAGCAGAATGTATTTTGGGGTGCAATTCCACATATAACCATGGCATGTGTGAGCAATATATCATTTAGTGACAACTTTTTGTAATTTTTTTTTTTTTTTTTGTCATTATTCAATCACTTGGGACCAAAAAAAAATATTCAATGGGCTCAACATGCCTCTCAGCAATTTCCTTGGGGTGTCTACTTTCTAAAATGGGGTCATTTGGGGGGGTTTTGTACTGCCCTGTCATTTTAGCACCTCAAGAAATGAGATAGGCAGTCATAAATTAAAAGCTGTGTAAATTCCAGAAAATGTACCCTAGTTTGTAAACGCTATAACTTTTGCGCAAACCGATAAATATACACTTATTGACATTTTTTTTACTAAAGACATGTGGCTGAATACATTTTGGCCTAAATGTATGACTAAAATTGAGTTTATTCGATTTTTCTTATAACAAAAAGTAGAAAATATCATTTTTTTTCAAAATTTTCGGCCTTTTTCCGTTTATATCGCAAAAAATAAAAATCGCAGAGGCAATCAAATACCATTAAAAGAAAGCTCTATTTGTGGGAAGAAAAGGACGCAAATTTCGTTTGGGTACAACATTGCATGTCCGCACAATTTACAGTTAAAGCAGCGCAGTGCAAAATTCTGAATTCACCTCTGGTCCTCTAGCTACCAAATGGTCCGGGGCTTAAGTGGTTAAAAAAACAGAAGGGGATCTGTCCCCTTCTGTCTGGGCGGATCAGAGGGCCCATAGAGTAGAGTGGGCTGCGTCTGTGTCTGCTCTGCATATGCAGAGTGGACATGGACCTATCATCTGTCCACTCCACTCATTGTGGTGCGCAACCGGTTACCAAGTCGCTAAAGTGACCCTCGCTCCTCAAAAGGTTGGGCACCCCTGGGTTAAGGTGTCATTCAAATGGCAACAAGAGAGCCTCAACATGTTTCATAAAGAGTCTTCAACGGGAGGGAAATATGTTACATACTTCAAGATGCATTAATAAAAACAATAGAGGGAAGCATGTCCAAGTGAGAGACGCCAGATAGGAAACCAGATAGGATACAAGGGAGACAAAGGCTCAACTAACTCCTCAATGATGGTAAGGAATAATGACCTTATACAAATCAGTGACAGAGTACTGGGCTCCAAGGATCGCCTCTATGGTAGCAACAGATCCAACATAGGGACAGCACATAGTGACATTAGTCAATACTGCTAAAGTCCCACCTGGTTCCTCTTTTTGAGTAAAACAGTCCAGTTAGGATGAGGTACTATTTATGAATAGGGATGAGCCGAACACCCCCCGGTTCGGTTTGCACCAGAACCTGCGAACGGACCGAAAGTTTGCGCAAACTTTAGAACCCTATTAAATACAATGGGACTCGAACGTTCGAAATCGAAAGTGCTAATTATCAAGGCTAATATGTAAGTTATTGTCCTAAAAGGGTTTGGGGACCCTGGTCCTGCCCCAGGGGACATGTATCAATGCAAAAAAAAGTTTTAAAAATGGCAGTTTTTTCGGGAGCAGTGATTTTAATAATGCTTAAAGTGAAAAAAAAAGTGAAATATTCCTTTAAATATCGTACCTGGGGGGTGTCTATAGTATGCCTGTGAAGTGGCACAAAATGACATTTCTAAAGGAAAAAAAGTCATTTAAAACTGCTTGCGGCTTTAATGTAATGTCTGGTCCCGGCAATATGGATGAAAATCATTGAGAAAAATGGCATGGTTATCCCCCGGCCCATTACCAGCCCCTTTGGGTCTTGTATGGATATTAAGGGGAATCCCGCACCCAAATTAAAAAAAGGAAAGGCGTGGAATCTGTTTGTAATTTTGAACTCCCTGCCTGTGGTATTAGTATGAGAACACCAGCAATTGTATTCAAGTAAGCTTTTGGTGCACACTGTGCAAAGGACACTAAAGCAAAATACTGCAGCTCCCTGCCTGTATTTGTATCAGAACACCAGCAATTGTATTGAGGTAAGCTTTTGGTGCACACTGTGCAAAGGACACTAAACAATGCTGTATCCTGGCCTAGGCCAACAAGGCCCAGGCCTAGGGCAGCACTTTGCAGGGGGGCAGCATGGAAAGAATCCCTGCCGGCTTGTGCTACACTGTTAGTGTAACGCAAGCTGCTTCTAATTTTGACTGTCCTATCAGCCTGGACCACAAACCTTCCTCAAAGTGCTATATGTTTCTGCTGCATCATTGGCATGGTTATATCTTCTTGGTCCTCTCCATAAAATTATCAGAAATGTTCGCTTAAAGTAGAATTATAGGTAACACTTTTTTTTTTCATTTTGGATAGAGTAAGGGAGGGTTATAGCCCCTATCAGTTTATTTTTTACCATCCCTGTCCCATTGCAGAGTTTTCCCTTCACTTCCTGCCCCATAGCCAAACCGGAAGTGAGAGGGAATCCATGCAAATTAAGGGAATCCACCCCCCCCCCTTGCCCTAAGAACTAGTGTCCTCACTGGAAAATTTCAGGGTGGTTCTTAAACAGAAAGGGGTTTGGCCTTGACAGGTAGGGGTGGGTCATATTTAAATTAGTGGGTGCACGAGTTTAGTCAGGCCTAGGGCAGCACAAAACCTAAATACACTACTGACACTAAAGAAAAATACTGCAGCTCCCTGCCTGTATTTGTATCAGAACACCAGCAATTGTATTGAGGTCAGCTTTAGGTGCACACTGTGCAAAGGACACTAAAGCAAAATAATGCAGCTCCCTGCCTGTATTTGTATCAGAACACCAGCAATTGTATTCAGGTAAGCTTTTGGTGCACACTGTGCAAAGGACACTAAAGCAAAATACTGCAGCTCCCTGCCTGTATTTGTATCAGAACACCAGCAATTGTATTGAGGTAAGCTTTTGGTGCACACTTTGCAAAGGACACTAAAGCAAAATACTGCAGCTCCCTGCCTGTATTTGTATCAGAACACCAGCAATTGTATTGAGGTCAGCTTTAGGTGCACACTGTGCAAAGGACACTAAAGCAAAATACTGCAGCTCCCTGCCTGTATTTGTATCAGAATGCCAGCAATTGTATTCAGGTAAGCTTTTGGTGCATACTGTGCAAAGTGACACTAAAGCAAAATACTGCAGCTCCCTGCCTGTATTTGTATCAGAACACCAACAATTGTATTCAGGTAAGCTTTTGGTGCACACTGTGCAAAGTGACACTAAAGCAAAATACTGCAGCTCCCTGCCTGTATTTGTATCAGAACACCAGCAATTGTATTCAGGTAAGCTTTTGGTGCACACTGTGCAAGGGACACTAAAGCAAAATACTGCAGCTCCCTGCCTGTATTTGTATCAGAACACCAGCAATTGTATTCAGGTAAGCTTTTGGTGCACACTGTGCAAAGGACACTAAAGCAAAATACTGCAGCTCCCTGCCTGTATTTGTATCAGAACACCAGCAATTGTATTCAGGTAAGCTTTTGGTGCACACTGTGCAAAGGACACAGTACACTAAGTGAAACACTGCAGCTAGCACAATCACATGCCTGCCTGTCAGTATAGAGAATAACAGGAACGGATCTAGCTAAACTGAATACAGTGTGTAAATATATATACAACACCTAGGATGCATATATATCCTCTACACACTGTAACTGCAGCTAACTGACTCGCCTGCCTGCTCTATCTAACTCAAATCAAATTACACTGTCTCTCTCTCTGTCTCTTTCCTTTAACCAACGGCAACACACTATACCATGCCGCAAAGACGGCGGCCTTATATAGTGTGGGGCGTGTACCTACTACTCTAAGCCATGATTGGCCAAAGCCACCCTGGCTTTGGCCAATTACGGCTCTCTGTACCTACGGCGCTGTGATTGGCCAAGCATGCGGGTCATAGTGCATGCTTGGCCAATCATCAGCCAGCAATGCACTGCAGCAGTGAATTATGGGCCGTGACGCGCAACTCGAATTTGGCGCGAACGGCCCATAATGTTCGAAATTCGACGAACGGTCGAACAGCCGATGTTCGAGTCGAACATGGGTTCGACTCGAACTCGAAGCTCATCCCTATTTATGACACAGGTTTGGATTTAGCAACAAGCATGGGTGTTTAACCCTTGCAGTGCAGGGGAAGCCCCACCACTAGGGTAGTTTTGTCTTTTCCCTGAAGTTCAGCTTTAACATGTTTTAGTAATGAGATTTAGAAACTGAGTTTACACATACTTTAAAGTTCAAACTCTCCACATTAATGACTAATGCTAAACTACCTATTAATGTTGTACAAAAATCGCAATAAATATTCCACTGCAAAATATACTTTTACAACAAAGCATTTTCAGCAATTGCCAAGTGAAGAACAAAGCAGAAGAAATGAGAAAAGAGCCCTGTGTGACGCTACAAATCTCCCGCAATGTCCTGATTTGATGTTGGCTTTTTATGAGGATAAAGAGCTTGCCATCTTGGGATGTGGATGAAGGTCATACACCGAGGGCACTAACCCACTGTGAGGCAGGAAGAAAAGTCAGCTTGTGTAGGAGTTCCTGAAAATGGTTCTGTAGTGACACACTACTGCCAAATCAGTATTGTAGAAGCGGAGGTGAGTGGCACATTTGTCAGCTGGGATGTGGGCACTGAAAAAGTTGTGACCAGCAAAGTTTGAGAAACAATGGCTTAAAGGCTAACTCCACCTTTCACACTATGTTACATCTGTGTTTAGGGTGTAACAAAGTGCAAATAGGACCCCCAAACCACCCCATTCCTGTGATAGCTACTGAGGCAGACGTACTTGTAGATGTCAATGGAACCTGAATCTGGTGCATCGCGGCACTCATAGTCCATTGACACTTCCTCTGTATCTTGGTATAGACAGAGAGCTGGAGGAAGGGTCTGCAGGAGCCTGGCATTGCACCCTGTCATCCAGTGATCCCGGTTGCAATGCTCTGCAGGTTCATTTGCAAAAAATAATACATCAACATTTTTTTGTCCTGCAAATATATGTGCATTTATTATTATTATTTTTTATATTGGTAAAAGGTGGAGTTAGCGGTGACAGACATTTTACTGCATGGTCACAATTGTTTCCTATGTGTCCCATTCACACTGCAAAGCCGCTAGCGCCGCACTGCAGCATGCTGCGATAAAATGCAGACATGCAGTACACTTCAAACAACGCTTGTACAAAAAAAAAGGGACGGTGCAGTGCGCTGAATCGTAAACCACACTGTCCCTTAGCCAGCCAGCACCAAAGAGTGACCAGAGAGTTGAATCGCTCCAGCTGCTCTGTGATCATGTGTGTAATTGCACTAAAGGTCAGATTGCTTGTTGCCTGGTACCTACACCGCCATATACCAACTGCTCAAGAGTAAACTACCCTGGAACTAATACTGCTTAGACATGTGCACTGCCGAAAAATTTGCTTGTTTTATTCTTTTTTTTTTTTTTTTTTTAGTTTTTCGGGTAATTTGTTATGATCGAAATTCGTAAATATGAAAATCCGAAAATTTGAGAACTTGAAAATTTGTAAATTTGAAGATTCTAAGAAATCCGAAAATTCGAAAATCTGAAAATAAGAAAGAAAATTTGAAAATTCAAAATAATAACCAACTATTAAATTATAAGTATTGGAATTTCCTTTCAAATTTGGCTGTTAGTCAATGTTACGAATTTATCCGAAGTTACGCATTATCCGAATAAATTTGTATTCGTTACGTTCACTAACAGCCAAACACATCCAAATTTGAAAGGAAATTCCAATACCTATATGTTAATAGTTAGTAATAGTTCATTTATTATTAGTTAGTTATTATTTCAGATTTTAGAAATTTCAAGTATTCAAATTTTCGGATTTTCGTTCTTTTAAATTTTCGTTCTTATTTTAGAATTTACGAATTCACGAATTTATATAAGTATAAGAATTCACAAATTTCCGGATTTTCTAATTTTCTAATTTACAAATATTCGGAAAGTGGAATGAAACGAGTGAAACGGAACAAAACGAATTGCACATGTCTAATACTGCATATTGGCTGTGTTATGGACAGCAGTTCACCTTTTTTTTTTTTTTTTTAAATCCAATGATCATCTTTTTTCAGCAACAAACATTTCTACCATTTTATATGGGTATCTTGTAACCTATTAAAGTTCATGTAAAGCCATAACGTTTTTTTGGTGTCTTATATAGAGTAGGGAAGGGGTAAAACCCCTATCAGGTTATTGTTTACTAACAAATAAAATCTCCTGTGCTGGAAAGTGATGTGACGGTTGTGGTTATTGCCTAGGATCTCTATGGCTTTGGGTAAATGCACAGACCTTGCTGCCCTCCAAGGGTCAGGGGACACCCAATGGGAACACTGAGGAAGAGGGGATCTCCCCTCGAAACGCGTCAGTCATCTGGAAGGTCCTCCAGTGTGCTAGACACGGTCCCGGTGATCTGGTCGCTTTGTGTCCATTGTAGACTATGAAATGTTTTTAAGACCTACTTGTTTGTGAGTATATTTCTTTTCTTTTCATACCAATAAACACCACTTGGGTAATGCACAAGGTTGGTGCACCCTCTTTATGTTTTTTTCTACAGGTTATTGTTTACTGCCTGTGTCCCACTCGGGTGATTTATCTTTACTTCCTGTCTTGGAGAGGCAACAGGAAATGAGGAGATCCCTCCAATAGAACTCCTGTCTTAGTGAGTTGTCTCTCTCTCCTCTTGTTCTGCTGATTACTTTGATAAATGTAGTAAAAACCTGACAGCTGTTTGAACCCTTCCCTTCTCCTTGCACTTTAGCACTGCAAAGAATGGAATAGACATTTACTACAGGTTATATGGTGTTCTACAAATGTGGTGCCAAGCTGGACTGTGAGCTTCTTTAGGCCTCTTTAGGCACACAGGCGCCTGGGGCAATAGAATGTAAAATTCGGCTGTATTTCCCCACCAAGGATCCACTGATGCTGCATATAGCAGCCCCTAGAATTTAGCAGCTGTAAGCGGATATATGCCAGTACCAGTGTAAGTATGTCTCTATTCTATATAGCATATGTCTCTTTTTACAGATTGTCTGCATCCAAGATTGTGCATCTGTGCGCATGCAAGTACTGTTGTATACACATGTACAGCCATGTATACAGTGCCCGTGGCTCTAAATTTTACATTCTACAATCCCAGGCACCAGTGTGCATAAGGCCTTAAAGAGGAAGTAAACCCTCATAAATTATTTTTTTAAATCAACCCTGCAAGAGAATTTCATAATGAGCTAGTATATATGCATAGCATACTAGCTCATTATGATCGACTCCGTGCCTTCCCCGCCGCCGCCATCTCTCCGACGATCTTCTTCCTGTTATCGCCGCTCCGGCACTGTGATTGGCCCGGAGCGGCGATGACATCACGCGCATGCGCGCTCTGGCCAGCAAGATCCATTCAGAAAACCGGCGACAAAGTCGGCCCGCGAGTGCGCATGCGCGTGACGTCATTGGCGCATCGTTTTATAGTAAATATCTCCTTAACCGTGTAGGTTAAGGAGATATTTCTTGCACCTAAAGGTAAGCCTTAATCTAGGTGCAAGTTTAAAGGGATTGTAAAGGGATTGTAAAGTCTCAAGGTTTTTTACCTTAATGCATTCTATGCATTAAGGTGAAAAACCTTCTTTGCTGCAGCTACCCCCCAGAGCTCCCCCCCCCTTTTTCTTACCTGAACCCGATCATTGCAGCGATGTGCTTCAGCCGCTGTCTCTGTCCTCATTGGAAAGATTGATAGCAGCGGGAGCTATTGGCTCCTGCTGCTGACAATCAAATCCAGTGACATGGAAGCGGGGGGGCAAGGCCTAGTCCTGCTGTCTGTGTCAATGGACGCAGCAGCGGGACTCAGAAACGCGCCCGCATGGGTGCCCCCATGGAAAGCGGCTCTCTGTGAGGGGACTCGATGAAGGGGAGGAGCCAGGAGCGCCGACAGGGCACCCACAGAAGAGGAGGATCAGGGGCTGCTCTGTGCAAAACCCTTGCACAGAGCAGGTAAGTATGACATGTTTGTTATTTTTATAAAAATAAAAAGGGAACCTTTACAACCCCTTTCACCGTTCTCTAAATCCAAGAACAAAAATTTAATATATTGCAGCTTACAGTCTATAAATTTGGTGGCTGCATTTGTTTTCTTTTTATTTAGGCTGTCTCTTCTTTATTTTTACAGAGTGATCCTTCCAGCTGCACACTTTCTATCCTAGCGTGACAACATTTACTATCTATGGAGGAACAGTGTGGTCACTCTAGGAGAGTTAGGACTCCAGAACACCCCCCTCTTCATCTCCATAACATAGTGGGAAGGTGTTCTGTAGTTCACATAGAGAGCTGGGAAAATGTAACTGATAACAGGCAGCAGTCAGTAATATTATCAGTTCTTTAGGCTCCATGTACACAGAAGCTCAAAAACTGTCGTTTTTAAAGCAGCAGAAAAAGCTAGCTTTTATCAGTGTTTTTTTACTAGCTTAGTGTTTTTCAGTGTAGCGTTTTTTAGCTTATTTTTTTTTTTTTTTCAATGGACCAAAAAATGCAAAAAAACGCTTGCGTCCAGCGTTTTTGAGCGTTTATGAGCGTTTATGAGCATTTTTCAGCGTTTTGAGTTTTTTTCTGCCAAAAAACGGCACTTTGAACGCAAATTTCTTGCGTTCAGAAAAAAGCCCATTAACTCCACTGCTCATTAAAGCTAAAAAACGTTATGTGTACATGAACACATAGGCTAACATAGAGTGCAGTTAATAAGCTTTTTAAAAAAACGCCAATAAACTGCAGTTTATCAGCTTCTGTGTACATGGAGCCTTAAAGGGGTTGTAAAGGTTCGTTTTTTATTTTCTAAATAGGTTCCTTTAAGCTCGTGCATTGTTGGTTCACTTACCTTTTCCATTGATTTCCCTTCTAAATATTTGTTTTCTTTGTTTTCTTTGTCTGAATTTCTCACTTCCTGTTCCTCCTCAGTAAGCTGTTCTGGCTGACTCAACACCACTCGGATGATGGTGTGAAGTTTAGTGAGGAGAAACAGGAAGTGAGAAATTCAGACAAAGAAAAAAAACATTTAGACTGTAAATAGAAGGAAAAGGTAAGTGAACCAACAATGCACTAGCTTAAAGGAACCTATTTAGAAAATAAAAAACGAACCTTTACAACCCCTTTAAAGAGGAGCTCCAGTTATATTTATGTTGAATAAACATCAGCAGCTACAAAAACTGTAGCTGCTGGCTTTTAATAAACAGATACTCACCTGTCCAGGGATGCAGTGATGTGCTCACCCGAGCTGCTCCAAACATCTTCTGTCCCCAGCGCTGGCATCTCAACTGTGAGCACCCGGGTGTGACAGCTTGTGGCTTCACACACAGGTGCCCACTGCGCATGCGCGAGCCATGCTGCACATTGTGAACGAGCCCGCAGTCTTCTGATACATGTGACATGTCCCAAAAGACTGTTGGGAGGGGGGGGGGGAGTGGGTATCTGTCAAAACCAGGTACCTACACCCCGCTCTGCAAAAAAGTGTAGTTTCTATAGGGGGGGGCCCTAAAAGCGGAACTTCCCCTTTTGGGTGGAGCTCCGCTTTAATGTTTCTGATAGGATCAGCAGATCATTCTTGCACTTAACAAAACATATGCAACACAATGCTTTCAGTATTATATATTAGAGGTTAAATAGGAGCAAATGAGTTCATGGTTAGGATTAACATACACTTTAACCGCTAGCTGACCGGCCGCCGTCATTATACTGTAGCAAGGTGGCACGATCCCGCGAATCGCGGTAGGTGTACGTTGGCGCGGGATCTCGCCTTTGTGGGCGCGTGCTCCCATTGTTCCCTGCAGTGACAGAACGGGGATCTGCCTGTGTAAACAAAGCAGATCTCCATTCTGTCAGGGGATGACACTGAAATCTGTGTTCTTGCTAAGCAGGAAGACTGATCTGTGTGTTTCCCCAGTCACACATTCCCCCATAAAGTTAGTAATCACAAACAGGGGACACATTTAACCCCTTGATCGCCCCTGATGTTAACCCCTTCCCTACCAGTGTCATTAGTACAATGTCAGTGCATATTTTTAGCACTGATGACTGTAATAATGTCACCGGTTCCCACAAAAGTTTCAAAAATGTCAGTTAGGTGTCCGATTTGTCCGCCGCAATGTCGCAGTCATGCTTAAAATCGCTGATTTCCACCATTACTATTAAAAAAATAAAAAAAATGCCATAAATCTATCCCCTATTTTGTAGACGCTATAACTTTTGCTCAAACCAATCAATAAACACTTATTGCGATTCTTATTACCAAAAATATGTCGAAGAATACGTATTGGCCTAAACTGATGAAGACATTTTTTTTTTTTTTTTGGGGGGGGGGGATATTTATTATAGCAAACACTAAAAAATATTGTTATTTTCTTTCAAAATTTTCGCTCTTTTTTTGTTTATCGCACAAAAAATAAAAACCACAGAGGTGATCAAATACCACCAAAAGAAATCTCTATTTCTGGGGAAAAAAAGTACATAAATTTTGTTTGGGTAAAACGTTGCACGGCCGCGCAATTGTCAGTTAAAGCGACGCAGTGCTGTATTACAAAAAATTTCTGGTCAGGAAGTGGGTAAATCCTTCCGGTCCTTAAAGCGGGGTTCCGGGCATAAATTTATATTTTTTGCAAGCTAAAATTAATCACATTAAATAGTCCCTAAAACATATTAATAGCTACCCAATCATTCCAGAAATCATTGCAAACACTTGCCTTATATCCTTCAGCTCATGTTGTGGCCGTATCCATCATATGTGTGGGCATGAGAAGCCCAGTTCCCTTTTCTTCCTGGTTTTCAGGGAGAGGTGCATGCTGGGCGATTTTTTTAGGCACAGTAATGCCCCAGAGACTCCTGGGAAATGAGTGTCATAATTTCCCAGGAGGCAATGGGGTCTTAGGACAGGAAGTTGAACCACCTAGGACCAGGAACTAGGCAGATTACGAAATCGGCCTAGTAACAGCCAGATAGAAGTGAGTAAAAAAAAAAGAAAATGTTATTTATTTATTTATTTTTTTTTACATTAAAGGCAAGCTGTTAATAGAAAGTTCATTTTTAGGGTGGAACTCCGCTTTAAGTGGTTAATGATATGTCTGAAATAACAACTGTCTGTGTTACCCTTGTATAATTTAATTCATCCTTTTATTCTAAAATGATCATTTTCCAGACAAGTTTGCACTTGAATAGTATAGGTATGGGGTAATGTTTCAGACAGGATGATAAAAGACCCCCAGTGTTTGGAACAGCAGATACTTATTTTATAACCTGAATCGGCTCCAACTGGATTGATTCTGAACTGTTATTAAAAGTACTCTGGCAAGCTCACTAATACTTTATGGTCTGCTGTAGTTAGTCGGCGGTTTATTGTTTTCCCAAAGCACTGCTAAGCAGTTTTCATCACGCAAGCAAATTTGTAATAGTCCAGAAGGGGGTGCTGTTGCTTTACCAATATACAAATAAGATCTGTCATTGCATTGTATGGCAAAGTATTGTTATATTGTTTGCATGACCTCTCTTATAAATACATAGCTTATTAAACTGGTCATAAAGCTAGAATGCACATGTGTATAAAGTTAAAAGTATTTTTTTTGTTTTTGTTTTTTTTAGTAGTCTTAATAGTAAATTCACAATCTGTGGCCTAGAGACAAGATAATCATAAGATTTCATAAAGAAGAATATATATATATAAGCCAGTAATAGTGGAAAATGGCTCAGCTTATAATGGCTCATTAGCCATTGACATAAAAGTTGCAGGGGGCAATTCATTCCTCATGTCCTTTTGCATTCTTTGGAGGAAATCTGTGCTTAGACAAATATGCACATCACCGTTGATGTCTACTGAAAATGCTAGTTGCCTGGCTGCCTTCTATACATAATAAGCCTCTGAGCCAGGATCTGTAGCACGCTTGTCTACCAAATCTGCTGCAACATATAGATGTCAGAGTCAGAATTTTGTATATAGAGCTCCAATCCCGTCCCCTCTTCCATTGATGGTTTACGCTAGAGGTGGCAGATGTGGCGAATGTTCTCTTGCCAAGCATATTATATTTTTTTATAAGCATTTACAACATTTTAGGCAACGTTTTTAAATACTCTATGTTCACATCAGTCCCTGCCCTCGAGGATCTAAGGTCCCTGTTCCACATACACTATATTACCAAAAGTATTGGGACTAGAGTTGCCACCTCATCCCTTTAAACCGGAACACATATTAATTACACAGGTTCTGAGGCTAATTGAATGCAGGTAAAGCACTAAGTGAGTTTAATTACCACCTTAATCAGCCACAGAACCTGTGTAATAAATATGTATTCGGGTTTAAAGGGATGAGGTGGTAACCCTAATTGGGACGCCTTCCATTACACGTACATTAACTTTAATTAGATCCATCCTAGTCTTAGTCCGTAGGGTTCAATATTGAGTTTGCAGCTTTAACAGCTTCAACTCTTCTGGGAAGGCTGTCCACAAGGTTTATGGGTGCGTCTATGGGAATGTTTGACCGTTCTTCCAGAAGCACATTTGTGAGGTCAGGCACTGATGTGGATGAGAAGGCCTGGCTTGCAGTCTCTGCTCTAATTCATCCCAAAGGTGTTCTATCGGGTTGAGGTCAGGACTCTGTGTAGGGCAGTCAAGTTTCTCCATCCCAAACTCGCTTATCCATGTCTTTATGGACCTTGGTTTGTGGACAGTCATGTTGGAACAGGAAGGGACTGTCCCCACAAAGTCGGGAGCATGAAATTGTCCAAAATGTCTTGGTATGCCGAAACCTTAAAGCCCTGTACACACGATCGGTTTTACCGATGAAAACAGTCCGATGGACTTTTTTCATCGGACAAACCGATCGTGTATGGGACCCATCGGTCTTTTTTCCATCGGTTTTAAAAAATAGAACATGTTTTAAATTTTTCCGATGGATCAAAAACCGATAGCAAATTCCGATCATCTATGGGCAAGTACATCGGATAAAAAACCCACGCATGCTCAGAATCAAGTTGACGCATGCTCAGAAGCATTAAACGTAATTTTTCTCGGCTCATCGGAGTGTTTTACGTCACCGCGTTTGGAACGGTCGGTTTTTTGACTGATGGTGTGTAGGCAAGACTGATGGAAGTCAGCTTCATCGGATTTCCGATGGACAAAACCATTGGATTAGAATCCATAGGATATCCGATCGTGTGTACAAGGCTGAAGAGTTCTCTTCACTGGATCTAAGAAGCCAAACCCAACCCCTGAAAAACAACCCCACACCATAATCCCCCCTCCACCAAATGATATGGACCAGTGCACAAAGCAAAGGTCCATAAAGACACGAAGAACAAAGTGCAATATAGCGCCAAAGACTAAAAAAAAAACTATAGTAATTGACGGCCTGTGGATCGTAGCTGCTCTAATTAATGGCAGGACCAAAAAACTAGTGTTAAAGATTGTAATAAAACAGCGCTGATCCACAAAATGACTATATTTATCTAGTGGTGAAGAAAACTATTCAAACATATAATCTATACCCTATTAGTAATACACAAACAATTGATGTATATACAGAACATTAAAGTGCAAAGTGCTTATGAATGAATAAACCACATGAATTATTTGTTAAAAATAAAGTCCAAAATGACGTGTTCCAAAGATGCATGAACAAAAAAATTTATAGTGCATATGCGAAAAAAAATATATCATTCAATTAATGTATAAGAACCATTCTTCAAACATCAATCTGCGACAGTGCCATGCAGTGAAAACTTGTGTGCTGATAAAGACCGTGACAATTGCACCCAAAATGTGATCCTCCACCAGCCGTACCAAACTGACTCACCCGATCCAATAGCTGGTCAAATTATAAACCAGCAGCTGCGCCTTTTTGCAATCAATGCTTGAATTGGAGGTATTTGTTAGCAAGTACACCGGGTCATCTCTAGTAAATCATGCCATGATATCCATGGTGCCCCGGAACATGTGACTGTGACGTCATGGGAACATGTGACTGTGACGTCATGAGAAGCCTATATTAATGCGGAGCGGAGCGGAAAGCCAGTATTACAGCGGGAGGAAGCGACGCGTCAACATCGAGAAGGAGAAGAGGGAAGAAGACGGCCACGACGGGAAGACCGGCTCCTCCACTAGCAAAAGAGCTAAAAAGAAGTTAGTGGAGTGGCCGGCGGAAGAAAGAACCGGAGAGCGGGAGAAGAACCGGAGAGCGGGAGAAGAAGAAGACGACGGAGAAGACCGGGCCTCCGCTAGCAAAAGAGCTAAAAAGAAGTTAGCGGAGGCCCGGCAGAAGAAAGAACCGGAGAGCGCGGCGACGACACCGGAGACCCCCGAAGTCGGAAGAAGACCCCCGGAGCTGTGCAATAAAATACTTTAAAAAGCTGTGTGGTTTTTTTATTGCAATATTTTTCCACCAGGTGAATGGGTAGGGGTACGATGTACCCCATACTCATTCACATAGGGTGGGGGGGCCGGGATCCGGGGGCCCCTTTATTAAAGGGGGCTCCCGGATTCCGATAAGCCCCCCGCCCGCAGACCCCGACAACCAACGGCCAGGGTTGTCGGGAAGAGGCCCTGTCCTCATCAACATGGGGGCAGGGTGCTCTGGGGTGGGGGGGGCGCAGGTCGCCCCCCTGCCCCAGAGCACCAAACCCCCCATGTTGAGGGCATGCGGCCTGGTACGGTTCAGGAGGGAGGGGGGCCGCTCTCTCGTCCCCCCCTCTTCCCCTGCGGCCGGCCAGGTTGTGTGCTCGGATAAGGGTCTGGTTTGGATTTTGGGGGGGACCCCCCACGCCGTTTTTTCGTCGTAGGGGCGCCCCTTCAAATCCAGGCCAGACCCAAGGGCCTGGTATGCCTCTGGAGGGGGAACCCATGCCGGTTTTTTATTTAAAATTTGGCCTGGAGTTCCCCCTCAAGATTCATACCAAACACAGTGCCTGATATTGGCGGGGATCCAAGTCGGATCCCCGTTCATTGAAAGTCGGACATATGTCGGCTTCATGTCGCAGGGCAAAGTCGGATCCAAAGTAGGACAGATGTCGTGTCGCACTAGTGTGAACCCAGCCTTAGGAGTCTTTGGCGCTATATTGCACTTTGTTCTTGATTTTGAGCCCTTGTTTCAAGGGTTTTTTAATATCAGCAGCCATGGACATTTTTGGATATATGGTCAAAAGAGTTGTAGATTTAGAGGAAATGTTCAGTTCCGCCAAAGATAGAACTGATATAGATCTGCAGAGCACTTTTTAAGAAATTCAAATATCTAATGGAGAGCCATAAAGACATGGATGAGCGAGTTTGGGGTGGCAGAATTTTAATGGCCTGCACAGAGTCCTGGTGTCAACCAGATAGAACACCTTTGGGATGAATTAGTGCAGAGACTGCGAGTCTGGCCTTCTCGTCCAACATCAGTGCCTGACCTCACAAATGCGCTTCTGGAAGAATGGTCAAACATTCCCATAGACACACTCCTAAACATAGGCGTGCGTACAGGGTGTGCCGGTTGTGCCTGGGCACACCCTAATCACCCCATGCGCATTAGCATTATCCAGGGGTGGCACCGGGTGGGTGCTTGGGGTGCCAGTGTAAATGCCCCCATTATATTTAAGGCTAGGTTCAACTGTAGGAACACATTACATCTATACTTAGGATGTAAGGTATCCCACCATCAGAACCTTCTCCCTGTGACAGCAGGTGGCGTTCATGTGTGTTTGAGCTTTGGGGTGCACACCCTAATGCAATAAGCTGCGCACACCTATGCTCCTAAACCTTATGGATAGCCTTCCCAGAAGAGTTGAAGCTGTCATAGCTGCAAAGGGTGGGCCAACTCAATATTGAACCCTATGGACTAAGACTGGAAAGCCATTAACCACTTGAGACCCGCGCTATAGCCGAAAGATGGCTGCAGCGCGGCTCTCAAGTGCCGAGAGGACGTCCCCAGGACGTCCTTCTCTGTTTACATCCCGCCGCGCACCGCCGAGGGCGCGCGCGGCGGGGAACAGCTGTGCGGCGCGCATCACGTGATGCCGAGGAGCGTGCCTGGCGGCCGCGATGTCCGCCAGGTACATTCGATCGGCAGTTACAGAAGCAGGACGTGGATCTCTGTGTGTAAACACACAGATCCATGTCCTGTCAGGGAGAGAGGAGACCAATGCTGTGTCCCTTGTACATAGGGACACAGATCGGTCTCCTCCCCCAGTCAGTCCCCTCCCCCCACAGTAAGAATCACAAATAGGGAACATAGTTAACCCCTTCCCCGCCCCCTAGTGTTAACCCCTTCCCTGCCAGTCACATTTATACAGTAATCAGTGCATATTTATAGCACTGTTCGCTGTATAAATGTGAATGGTCCCAAAATGGTGTCAAAAGTGTCCGATGTGTCCGCCATAATGTCGCAGTCACGATAAAAATTGCTGATCGCCGCCATTACTAGTAAAAAAAAAATATTAATAAAAATGCTATAAAACTATCCCCTATTTTGTAGACGCTATAACTTTTGCGCAAACCAATCAATAAACGCTTATTGACCAAAAATATGTAGAAGAATACGTATCGGCCTAAACTGAGAAAAAAAAAAACTTTTAAAAAAAAAAATTGGGATATTTATTATAGCAAAAAGTAATAAATATTGTGTTTTTTTTTTTTAAATCGTCGCTGTTTTTTTGTTTATAGCGCAAAAAATAAAAACCGCAGAGGTGATCAAATACCACCAAAAGAAAGCTCTATTTGTGGGGAAAAAAGGACATCAATTTTGTTTGGGAGCCACGTCGCACGACCGCGCAATTGTTATTCAAATCGACGCAGTGCCGAAAGCTGAAATTTCGCCTGGGCAGGAAGGGGGTTATGTGCCCAGTAAGCAAGTGGTTAAAGTTCATTCATGTTCGTGTAGAGGCAGGTGCGCCAATACTTTTGGTAATATAGTGTATACTAGGCACCTTTCAGCATGTCATTGGAGTGTGGGAGGAAACCAGAGTACCCCCATGCAAGCACAGGGAGAACGTGCAAATTCCAGGGACCCCAGGGCTGCAAGGCAGAAGTGCTAACCACTGTGCCATAGCCTGAATGCCTCTGCCAAGGACTGCCAGCTGTCAGTTTGTCAGCATTGACATTTAAAATACTTGAAAACCAAAAAAATAAATGCGTGTGATTTAAAAAAAAGAGCACATAGAAGAAATGTGATTTCAAATGTTATTCTGGCCATAAACTTGACAATTTGATGGCTTTCAATCAACTTTAAATGACTATACTTCTCTTGTTTCCAACAACCTGATGAACCTGAAAATGAAAAAGGGGCAACAATTGATCGAAACTATCTCATTGTCACTTAAATAGGTATTTTTGATCAATTTTCACTTGTTTTTATTGCTTGGTCACTTGATACTAGGAAATGTGTGTGGCTAAAAATAGAGGGAAAGCAATAAAATCTTCAAGTGTATGGACAGTATTACAGATAGTGACTGTAACCTTATGGAGCTCTGACCCTCATTATTGCTTTGAAGGTGTAGCATGAGATCTGAGGGTAAACTTTCACAAAGTGCTACCTACAGTAGGTTACAATTTATTATAATGGTTTCTTTTTCTAAAACACCCAGTTGTTTGATGGGCCAAAGCATTTCCCAGGGGCACTAAGGAGATGTAACCAAATAGTCCTGGAACTTCTGCTGCCTAACCCATGAAAGCAAATAGTAAATAGATCACCATTAACATTACAGTGTGACCGTACAATCCCCATACAGTCCTCTGTTAACTGACCAATGCTATCTAAAGTGAGAACCTCCATTCAATTTGAATCCAGAGAGGCAGGCCCTCGCATTACATAGCTATATGTAGAATATAAAATCATAATTGCTGTACAATCTAATTGTACCATCTCTGTACATAATAATCTGATTGCACCATATCTATATATCATCATCTGATTGCACCATATCTATATATCATCATCATCTGATTGCACCATATCTGTATATCACCATCTGATTACACCATATCTATATATCATCATCTGATTACACCATATCTATATATCATCATCTGATTACACCATATCTGTATATCATCAGCTGATTGCACCATATCTGTATATCATCATCTGATTGCACCATATCTGTATATCATCATCTGATTACACCATATCTATATATCATCATCTGATTACACCATATCTATATATCATCATCTGATTACACCATATCTGTATATCATCATCTGATTGCACCATATCTATATATCATCATCTGATTGCACCATATCTATATATCATCATCTGATTACACCATATCTATATATCATCATCTGATTACACCATATCTGTATATCATCATCTGATTACACCATATCTGTATATCATCATCTGATTACACCATATCTATATATCATCATCATCTGATTGCACCATATCTGTATATCACCATCTGATTACACCATATCTATATATCATCATCTGATTACACCATATCTGTATATCATCATCTGATTACACCATATCTGTATATCATCATCTGATTACACCATATCTGTATATCATCATCTGATTACACCATATCTGTATATCATCATCTGATTACACCATATCTGTATATCATCATCTGATTACACCATATCTGTATATCATCATCATCTGATTACACCATATCTATATATCATCATCATCTGATTGCACCATATCTGTATATCACCATCTGATTACACCATATCTATATATCATCATCTGATTACACCATATCTATATATCATCATCTGATTACACCATATCTGTATATCATCATCTGATTGCACATATCTATATATCATCATCATCTGATTACACCATATCTATATATCATCATCATCTGATTGCACCATATCTGTATATCACCATCTGATTACACCATATCTATATATCATCATCTGATTACACCATATCTGTATATCATTATCATCTGGGAACAAACGAATAAGCCTGGACGGCAGCACTCCGATACAACACCTTTATTGGGTTAAAATCCAGTGTACAGCAGTCGATCCATACAGTACAAAAGGGGGGGATGCAAGCAGCTTACATGTTTCACACCTGAATCTGGTACTTAGTCATAGCTGTATATCATTATCATCTGATTGCACCATCTCTGTGCATCATCATCTGACTGCACCATTTCTGTATATCACCATCTGACTGCACCATCTCTGTACATGTACATCATTATCTGATTGCACCAGCTCTATACAGAGCAGAACATCATCATCTGATTACACCATATCTGTATATAATCATCTGATTGCACCATCTCTGTACATCATCATCATTATCATCATCTGATTGCACCATATCTGTATATCATTATCATCTGATTGCACCATCTCTGTACATCATCATCTGACTGCACCATTTCTGTATATCACCATCTGACTGCACCATCTCTGTACATGTACATCATTATCTGATTGCACCAGCTCTATACAGAGCAGTACATCATCATCTGATTACACCATATCTGTATATAATCATCTGATTGCACCATATCTGTATATAATCATCTGATTGCACCATATCTGTATATAATCATCTGATTGCACCATCTCTGTACATCATTATCATCATCTGATTGCACCATATCTGTATATCATTATCATCTGATTGCACCATCTCTGTACATCATCATCATTATCATCATCTGATTGCACCATATCTGTATATCATCATCTGATTGCACATATCTATATATCATCATCATCTGATTACACCATATCTATATATCATCATCATCTGATTGCACCATATCTGTATATCACCATCTGATTACACCATATCTATATATCATCATCTGATTACACCATATCTGTATATCATTATCATCTGGGAACAAACGAATAAGCCTGGACGGCAGCACTCCGATACAACACCTTTATTGGGTTAAAATCCAGTGTACAGCAGTCGATCCATACAGTACAAAAGGGGGGGATGCAAGCAGCTTACATGTTTCACACCTGAATCTGGTACTTAGTCATAGCTGTATATCATTATCATCTGATTGCACCATCTCTGTGCATCATCATCTGACTGCACCATTTCTGTATATCACCATCTGACTGCACCATCTCTGTACATGTACATCATTATCTGATTGCACCAGCTCTATACAGAGCAGTACATCATCATCTGATTACACCATATCTGTATATAATCATCTGATTGCACCATCTCTGTACATCATCATCATTATCATCATCTGATTGCACCATATCTGTATATCATTATCATCTGATTGCACCATCTCTGTACATCATCATCTGACTGCACCATTTCTGTATATCACCATCTGACTGCACCATCTCTGTACATGTACATCATTATCTGATTGCACCAGCTCTATACAGAGCAGTACATCATCATCTGATTACACCATATCTGTATATAATCATCTGATTGCACCATATCTGTATATAATCATCTGATTGCACCATATCTGTATATAATCATCTGATTGCACCATCTCTGTACATCATTATCATCATCTGATTGCACCATATCTGTATATCATTATCATCTGATTGCACCATCTCTGTACATCATCATCATTATCATCATCTGATTGCACCATATCTGTATATCATTATCATCTGATTGCACCATCTCTGTACACCATCATCTGATTGCACCATCTCTGACTCTGTACACCATCATCTGATTGCACCATCTCTGTACATCATCATCTGATTGCACCATCACTGTATATCATCATCTGATTGCACCATGACTGTACTTCATCATCATATTGTACTATCTCTGTACTTCATCATCATATTGTACCATCTCTGTACATCATCATCATATTGTACCATCTCTGTACATCATCATCATATTGTACCATCTCTGTACATCATCATCATATTGTACCATCTCTGTACTTCATCATCATATTGTACTATCTCTGTACATCATCATCATATTGTACCATCTCTGTACATCATCATCATATTGTACTATCTCTGTACTTCATCATCATATTGTACCATCTCTGTACATCATCATCATATTGTACCATCTCTGTACATCATCATCATATTGTACCATCTCTGTACATCATCATCATATTGTACTATCTCTGTACTTCATCATCATATTGTACTATCTCTGTACATCATCATCATATTGTACCATCTCTGTACATCATCATCATATTGTACTATCTCTGTACTTCATCATCATATTGTACCATCTCTGTACATCATCATCGTATTGTACCATCTCTGTACATCATCATCATATTGTACTATCTCTGTACTTCATCATCATATTGTACCATCTCTGTACATCATCATCGTATTGTACCATCTCTGTACATCATCATCATATTGTACCATCTCTGTACATCATCATCATATTGTACCATCTCTGTACATCATCATCATATTGTACCATCTCTGTACATCATCATCATATTGTACCATCTCTGTACATCATCATCATATTGTACTATCTCTGTACTTCATCATCATATTGTACTATCTCTGTACATCATCATCATATTGTACCATCTCTGTACATCATCATCATATTGTACCATCTCTGTACATCATCATCATATTATACCATCTCTGTACTTCATCATCATATTGTACCATCTCTGTACTTCATCATCATATTGTACCATCTCTGTACTTCATCATCATATTGTACCATCTCTGTACTTCATCATCATATTGTACCATCTCTGTACTTCATCATCATATTGTACCATCTCTGTACTTCATCATCATATTGTACCATCTCTGTACTTCATCATCATATTGTACCATCTCTGTACTTCATCATCATATTGTACCATCTCTGTACATCATCATCATATTGTACCATCTCTGTACATCATCATCATATTGTACTATCTCTGTACTTCATCATCATATTGTACTATCTCTGTACATCATCATCATATTGTACCATCTCTGTACATCATCATCATATTGTACCATCTCTGTACATCATCATCATATTGTACCATCTCTGTACATCATCATCATATTGTACCATCTCTGTACTTCATCATCATATTGTACCATCTCTGTACTTCATCATCATATTGTACCATCTCTGTACATCATCATCTTGCTCATAGTTCTGGAAAACCCCATTGAAGTCCATGGGGGACAAATCATGTCATTCTGGCGATTTGTAGGGCTAATAAGCAAGTTTTGTGTCAAACGAAAGGCACGGGAAACCAGGCAGTGCAGTTGTGGACATGTACCAATAGCAAAGTGTAAAAAAGTATTAATATTAAAAATTGAAAAAAAGCATCTTTCCATACACAGAGTTCTAGGCTCTGTCTAACGGCTCCAACACCCACTGACAATATGTCTGCTGTGAACTCTTTTGGGTTATCAAATTATTCAAATTATTGGATTGCTGACAAGGGACAAAACTTTGCTGTTGTTCTTTATTTATCACAAGGAGCCTGGGAACTGCCAAAAGCTGACAATTTGCAAACTTCTCAAACCCCAGGGATTCAAAGTGAACCTGAAGATTAGTCCTCATCTGTAGAAGACCCGAAACAGAGACAACACTGACTTCCATACTGAAGAATTCCCAGAGCTGGCAAACCTCAGGCTCGGAGAAACCTGTTCTTTTATTGTGTGCCACCCAATTTATGGAGTTAACTTCCTTCATTATTGTGCTTTCCCTCCTCCATTGTGCACAGATGCAGATTTCTTTGATTCATCACAAACAGTAATAGTTACATATTTATATGCAGAGCTGTTCTGTCATTCTGTCTGATTGGAGACATTTACAAATCTGAACTCTTCATTAAATTTCAAACTGGAGGAACATATTTCTGTTTCCACATAAAAGGAAATTGTCTTTCCAAAACTCTCTTCCTTGTATTTCTTAATCATTTTATTGGAGAGAGAATAGCACCCCAAACAGAAGCTGCCTGTTTAATATTCATCTTAAAGGGAATATCCAAGCATGACCCAAATTTAACTCCAAATCTAATGCCTAGTACACACGACCGCTTTTCCCGTCGGAAAAACTACGATGAGAGCTTTTGGCTGGGAATTTCGACCACGTGTATGCTCCATCGCAGTTTTTCCGACGAAAAAACTGCCTGAAAAAAAAAGAGAGAGGGATCTCTTTTTTCCCGTCAGGAAAAAATCCTAGCGGGAAAACCGTTCGCTTGTATGCTTTTCCGACGGGAAAAAAACGCGCATGCTCTGAAACAATTCGACACATGCTCAGAAGCATAGAACTTAATTTTGTTGGCTCGTCGTAGTCTTTTACGTCACCGCGTTCCTGGAAGACAACAGTTCACCGGACTTTTGTGTAACCGTGTGTATGCAAGGCAGGCTTTAGAGGAATCCCGTCGGGAAAACCATCGTTTTTTTATCCGACGGGAAAACCGGTCGTGTGTAGTGGGCATTACTCACCTCCTCCAGATCATGTCCCAACATTATTGTTTCTTTTACTTTGTTTCTGTAGTAAGAAACTGGGACATCATCACCAGGCTTGTGAAATTCTTCCCCGGGTAGCTGCTGGGAGCTCTTTTCCCATTAACGTAGGTATGACCCCAGAACTACAAATGCTACAAAATAGCCTTTTCTCTGCACATGGTATGTAGGCAGGCCTTTGGGAAGCATTATTCTGATGGGAAACAAATAATGTATGCATGTAGAGTGGAACAGAGGGCTTAGGCAGCCTTTCTCAACCTTTTTACCCCCTAGGGACCCTTGTCTAAGGAACCTCTGCTAAGATTAGTCATTCAGGGGTCATAAGAAAAAATACCCCTTACATTGGTGGTCAGTGGACGGAATGACCCATTACAGCGGTGTTTAAATTGGCACCCTTACAGTCAGTTGAAAAAGATCACTGGTGCCATGCTACTGGCTCTGCCAAGTGGCAATGGACCTGGAACTATGAAGGCACTATCAGACAGAAGGTCAACTATCCACAGCTCAAGGAACCATTAGCAGCCTCTGGAGGAACCCTAGGGTTCCACAGAATCCTGGTTGAGAATGCCTGGGTTAAGGAATAGGTGAAGTTCTGTTGTCCATCAGGCAGTGCTGACATAACTGCTTGGGATTTCAGTTTAGTACAAGCACAGTGCTGTTAGCCCAATCTGGAGGTTAGGAACAAACTGGATTTCTAGCAAATCAACAGGCTTTTTTCTGTACTTGCATAATTTTAAAGAGGATAAAATACAGAAATTTTTTATTAGAGAAATATTGGGGCTGCCATTGCCGACCTCCCTCTAGAAATGCTAGTTGCCTGGTTGTTATGCTGACACAATGAATGTATTTCTTTCCCAGTCACTGACCCAGAACCAGTCTACAGATCTAGAAGGTCAGAGAAAAGTCTCAGCTTAGTGGCTCAAAATATTGAAGCATGAGGGTCAGCATGACAGCTAGATAACTAGAGGTCATCAATGGCAGCTTATTGTTTTTTTCTTATGATGGCTTTTCTTTACCTCTTGGGCTTCGATGCCCGTTTACTCTTATAGGCTATTTCTACATTTCTGGTGTGAGCCTGGTATGAGTATTCAGTAATAACATTGTCATTGCTTATGATACCAATGTAATAGACATATTATTTTTAGGGACAAATAAGTCTTTCAATTGCCAGCATTCTTTAACTTGTCCTGTTTATAATGGAACTGAAATTACATTTCTTGTACAATGCTGCCACAATGGCTTCATTGCTTTTCTGAGTCACAGACGGGAAGAAGAATGCAGATCAGGAAAGTCATGGAAAATAGAAAACCCTCATCTCATGCTTATTGTCGGTCTGACCCAAAGTGCTGAAGTGTCAGTATGATGACTGCCAGGAAACTAGCATCTAATGCCGCATACACACGACCGTTTTTCACGACGTTAAAAATGCAATTTTTTAAATTGGGCATTAAAAACGATCATGTGTAGGCTCCAGAGCATTTTTAACTACGTAAAAATGGCCTAAAAAAATGAGAACCTGCTCCATTTTTTCACGTCGTTTTTTTTAACGACGCGGAAAACGGTAGTGTGTATGCTTTTACGAGGGGAAAAAAAACGCGCATGCTCAGAATCAAGTATGAGACGGGAGCGCTCGTTCTGGTAGCGTTCGTAATGGAGATAGCACATTCGTCACGCTGTAACGAACTGAAAAGCTTGAGGCTGAAAAGCGCGAATCGTCGCTCAACAAACTTTACTAACATGAAGGGTGGCGCCATTCAAACGGAACTTCCTCTTTACAGTGCCGTCATACGTGTTGTACGCCACTGCGCTTTGCTCAAGCGTGTTTTTAATGAACGTGTGTATGCAAGACAGGCTTGAGAGGAAACAAGAAAAATCACGTCGAGAAAAACGTCGTTTTTGAAAATGACATTAAAAACGATCGTGTGTACGCGGCATAAGGAGAGGCCAGCAATGCACCTCCATGTTTCTTTCATAACAGCTTTACTTTAACAGGGCTCAGCAGAAACCACAGCCTTAAAGCAAAACTACACCCCCCCAGTCAACATTAACAGTTGTTAAGCCTTATGCTGCTAGCATTAGTAAATAGATAGGAATGTATATTATATTTGCTTGTTTTTAACTTTTTTTTTTTTTACATTTCCTCAGTTGCTTCCTGGTTTCTGGCCTAGAACAAAATGATCTCATACATTCCAGGAATCTTCACGGGCATTTTTTTTCTTTCATGTGGAGAAAGGGAGGATTGGCTTTCTCAGCTAGGCACACCCCCCCCTGTGTTAGTTGTGTCATGTGCACTGCCCTATCCACAATACAAATCCCATAGTCCCTAGTCCATCTCAGAAGTGATAAAGAAAGGGTGGCTGCCAGTGTTGGGACAAAGTCATCCAGTGCCCAGGGCAAAGATGCCAAACTGCACCCCCCTTCACTTAGTGTTAGTGTCAGGGCACCCCCATCCCTGCAATAAATCATTGCGCGCAGGGCAGCCGCCCCTCCTGCCCACCCCTTGTCCCGGCCCTGGTGGCTTCATTGCTACATACTGTCGGACTGTGGAGAATGAATGTAGCCATGCTCTAACAGTAGGTCATATCACAGCAGCAAACGAAAAAGGAATTTGGAGATTTGGAAGAAGCTGAGAGCAAAAGAAGGCACTTTTCTGAGTAAGGGCCCTTTCACACAAGTGAACTGATCGGCCCGCCTGTTAGTTTTTTAGGTGGACCTGATCAGACCTTTCATTATCCTCTATGACCCGGGGGCCCCCCTGCTGAGCTGATAATAACTGGGCCCGGTGCTGAAGGGCCGGTTGTACTGCCTTATCAACGTCCCTGAATAGCACAATGGCAGTGAAGGTATCCAGTAAGTCCCTTAACCAATGAACTAACAGTACAAACAAATCACCCCAACCTATAACTGACCTTTGCAGCAAGGAGCACATGGAAGCGCATGTCAAAAAACAACAAAGAAAAATTCCCAGCTCACCTACCAACCAGCCTTATCAGCCATATTAAAACCAAGGGGTTTAGTTTGACCACATTTGCAAACATATGCATACGCTGCAGGTCCACTTGGCGTGGTTGCCATATCAGGAATATGACATGTTGGGGTAACATATTATTTTAACCAATGCTGAAAGAAATGCATAGGCTGCCATTTGCAGATCTCCTTATGTTAGTTCCATGGCTTTCCTGCAGTTCCAATGACTGCGGTATTTTCTGAATCACTGAGGTTGAAACAAGTGTGTAAAAAGTAAAGTTACAGTGAATTTTGAACTCTTTTTTGGCATACTTGTATGTGCCAATGGCTCTGAAGTACTGAAGCTATGGAATCAGCATGGCAGTCAGGCAGTGAGCATCTGTAGGAGAGGTCAGTTGTGGCAAACTACATTTTTTTTCCATTTCGGTTTCCTTTAAAAGGCTGTCATCACTGCTTTACTATTGATTAAGTCAATACGGAGAACAAGTATGTGCATATAAGGCAGGGTTGCCAACCGGCAGTAAATTTACTGACAGTTAGTAAAAATCTGTGATTTTTTTTTACAACTGCCAGTAAATATATGGGGCTGATAATTTCATGCTGTGTTGACTTTTTAGGTGTAAATCAGGCAAATTACTTTGTTATAGGTATTTTCAGTGTTTCCATGTCATGTTTATACCGTTCAAATATTCACTGTGTTAGTTTTCAATAGGAGTTCTGTAATTTCTCAGGTTGTCAGTAAAAAAATGTGCTCGGTCAGTAAATTTTCCATGTTTTGTCAGTAAAAGAAATGCTGCGGGAGGTTGACAACCCTGATATAAGGTGTTATGACATCTGACTGGCTGCATGTTTGTTCTAATTCAGTGATTGGTGAAGTAAAGAGCCATTGACAAAGATTAGAGCCCAGGTGACAGCATGCTGGAAAACAAATTCCTAGGCTGGAATCTCATGGACATTAATATAGTGGATCCTACAATTAAAATGAACAGTACTATGAATTCAGTACAGCATTTAGTCTTCAGTCTGTAAAGAAAGTTGATATTTGGTCTCAAAAGCACCAAAAAAATCCACACAATTAGAAATAGATTTATTATGGAATGCAATTATAACATCTCAAGCACACCAGCAATATTATGTGTGAGAAAATGAATGACGGGCCCATTTTAAGAATGGCCTGATATATTTGAACCACATAACGACCCTCTGAAGCAAATCAGCAGCAGCCAGTAAAGGCACAGCAGTGAATCCCGTATTAGTGCTTCAAAGGAAATTAACTCAACGTAATTGCGTCTAACATGTATATATGGCTCTGTGCTTATCCTGCACAGAAATTCTGTCATCCTGTTTTGCCAGCCACAAATACATATTATATTCAAACAACGAATTCCTGCGGTGAATAGTTACGAGATTCTGTAAATATAAGTCTCCTGCAGGAAGAACTATCTGTGTTGCTGTCACCAGCCAATTTGCTGTTCTGTGGCATTTTTCTAATCTGCTCTAGGAAAAAGAATATTGATTGTATTGACCATACAGTACATAATTGCTGAAGTAAAAGATGCAGCAGTTGATGTTTGTATTGGCAACACAAAAAAGTTTTCTTTCACATATTTTAACCACCTAAGGACCGGAAGCATTTGCCTGCTTACAGTAATGACCAGGCCATTTTTTGCGATACGGCACTGTGTCGCTTTAACTGACAATTGTGCAATGTTGTACCCAAACAGAAGTGACGTCCTTTTTTCCCACAAATAGAGCTTTCTATTGGGGGTATTTGATCACCTCTGCGGTTTTTATTTTTTGCGCTATAAACAAAAAAAGAGCAACAATTTTTAAAAAAACACAATATTTTTTACTTTTTGCTATAATAAATATCCCCCAAAAATAAAAATAAAAAACAAATTTCTTCATCAGTTTAGGCCAATATGTATTATTCTTCCACATAATTTTGGTTAAAAAAATTGCAATAAGCGTATGTTGATTGGTTTGCGCAAAAGTTATAGCGTCTACAAAATAGGGGATAGATTTATGGCATTTTTATTAATATTTTTTTTTTATTACTAGTAATGGCGGCAATCTGCAATTTTTATTGTGACTGCAAAATTATGGCAGACACATCGGACACTTTTGACACTATTTTGGGACCATTGTCATTTATACAGCGATCAGTGCTATAAAAATGCACTGATTACTGTGTAAATGACACTGGCAGGGAAGGGGTTAAACACTAGGGGGCGATCAAGGGGTTAAGTGTGTCCTAGGAAGTGATTCTAACTGTGGGGGGGTGGGCTACAAGTGACATGACAGAGATCACTGCTCCCGATCACAGGGAGCAGTAGATCCCTGACATGTCACTAGGCAGAACAGGGAAATGCCTTGTTTACAAAGGCATCTCCCCGTTCTGCCTCTCGGCCTCACGATCGCAGGCCGCCGGCGAACATCGAGTTCGCGGGACCCTCGGGCACACTCGTGCGGTGTGCAACGGGCGAGCGCGCCCGCAAGGCGATAAGTTTAAAGGGGCGTACCTGTGCGCCCATTTGCCTGCCTGTGCCATTCTGCCAACGTATATGTGCGTGCGGCGGTCGGCAAGTGGTTAATGTGTACCTGTATACAAGTTAAAATATCTAAATAGGGGTGCATACACCTTAAGTTCTCACTGGCCAATAGCAAGGTTTAGGGAGGGGGAAAGGTGCATAGACTGGTAACGGATGGGCTGAATATTAAGTTTACAACATGCTGGGTAAGTCTATGGTACAACTGATAGACTAAGATTATATCACATATCACAGGGTCTGGATTTTTAAATTGCCTGCAGTGACAGAACTATGGGCTTCATTGTGAGCTGTGATGATAAATGGTACACAGATGATACTGAGTGACAGATGATTTGAGGCATTGCTAATTTATTGGACAATCCTTTTGATATAATTATATTTAAAAAATACAGATTAACACCAGTAAGAGAAAAATCCAGAGTATTGTCAGTAAAATATCTAGATCACAAACCAAATCTAGCTGTGAAAATTCCTCATAGCACAGTATATGTGAATGTACCTAATATAGCTTCTTGGTCTCAAGATACATCCCGTTCAAAAGTGGAAATCATCTTTGAAATGCATACGAGAAGCACTGTCCAGCTGTTAAGTACATCATTGTTTCATCCAGGCATTGCTGTAATGTACCCAACCTCCCCAATTCTTTTTCTCTTTATTCTGGAGACCTGGGAACCCCTTTTTTTTACTTGTTTTTAACACAGAATAGGTATTCCAAAACTCTCTGCAGGATTTTTTATTTTTATTTTTTGGTGTGTCTCATACAGAAAGCCTTATTTATCACATTTCAGTGCCAAGAAGTTCCTTACAGTCACTTGCCAGTCAGATCTACCTTGAAAGTCTGAAAATGACTGCCGACATCTCAAGCAGACAGAGCGGAAGTTAGGCAGACCACATATCCGGGTAGGCAGCTTCCAATATATTTGTAAGGTGTGTGGTTGCAGTGGGTTTGATTTTCGAGAACTCATTGATTACACAGATACAACATATGCACACAAATATATAAAAAAATACTTTTACATATAAACATTTAATGCTGAGCACCCACGATGAGGGATTTCCAGAGCACTATGGTTTTTCCTAAAAGAGTTTCCTACAGGAACTCTGAAAAGAGGCAGGATTTCGATAAGGTCCTGCTTTCATTCACAATTTTGTGTAAATTTCAGTTTGACCTATTGAGCTCTGTAAACAACAAGTTTTTCCTTGAACAGGAGGTAAGGTACCGGTAAACATGAAAAATTTGAACATTAGGTTAAAGCTGGTGGGGAATGAAAATACAAACTATCTAACTCCTGACCATAATTAATAAATATAGGTAAAATCACTATACATTCTATTTAAAAGTCAAAGCTAAATAAGCTTGTTATAGACCACGGCTATTGGCAAGCCAATGACAACCGAGTGGCTACAAAAACCTGTCAAAAGCTAGAGGTTTCAGAAGACAGGCAAGTTTTCGAAAGCAGTTGAGCACTGTTTAGACAACTGGACCCTGAAATACAGCTTTTTTTTTTGTTGAAGGTTTGGCAAATTTACTTTTTTAGTGGTTGCTCCCATGAATCTGCATTTTATAGCTTTGATGCATCAGATGGAATAGAATGTCTCATTGAGTCAATGGCTGGATAATGGAAATTCCAAGCCAACTTATTCAGTCTTCTTCCACTCTGACCCCCTGGAAAGTATGATTGCTTAACCAGCATCTGGAGAGATAATACTAACTACCCCTTTAGGATCCCTGCAACTTATCAGTTGTTCAGTAATCACTTTATTCAAAAAATACCAAGCCCTGAGGAAGGGGGACCTCTGAACCTGAAATGTGTTGGACTTTATGACATAAGAGTCTGAATAAAAGCATTCTGCTTTTGGAGCTTTCACACCCTTGCTCACCCAGTCCCTACTCGAGCAAAGAGCTGACCCTCAGCCACCACTCTTGGATGCCTAAGTACATTCATGCCCTCTGCATTGCTTAAGACCTGGCTGAGAACATTAACTGCTTTAAGAGATCCATTTTTATGTTACCTTCTGTTTGTTTGTTTTTTGCTATTTGTTTCCCTATTCCTGCTTCTTATAAATAAACTAATAAACTGAGGAAGAATAAGCACTTCTGTCCAATTTGTATTGCTGTTTGTATACTTGTTGAGTACTTCCTGTGTGGTCACTGGACAGGAAGTGTGAGGAGCTCTTCCCAGTGGGCTGCATAGACAGCAACAGGCATTCTAACTCTCATCAGCTCTATCCAGAAATGGAAAAAAAATGTTTTGGAGTTGGGCTTTAGTTATTTATATAACATAATCCAAGGCAATTAAAAAAGCAGCCTTTTGGTGAAAATTAACTTATCATTGCTGAGGTGCCCACGCATGGGCGTCCGCTGAACTTTTTTCAGGGGGGGGGGCATCATTTTAAGGTCATCCATGCATCTTTGGGGCAGTGGAACAGCGCTGTATAAACCACTCCTCCACCGCCCCTGCCCATTGAAATACCGGTAAATGGGCGCCGCTTCGGCAGCGGCGATACACAGTTGCATTTAATCCTAAAACTATCGGCGCTTTACCGATAACGGTAAATACAAAAAGATGTACACAGTCGTGGCACAGGCACTGCTGTTACCTGTAGTTCTTCAGCGATAGGCCTAGGGCAGGCACTAACTCATTTCGGCCCCTGCATGCCAGGCACCTATGGGAGGAGCCGGCGCATACATTTACACAGGCAGAGGCAGGCTGAGGCAGCAGCCAATCATGGAACAGCCGGGTCACGGACGGCTGGGGCAGAGCCATTTCGATGCTCGGGTCGGGGGTGAGGAGGGAGGGACGGATGTGTAGTTGGAAAAGACAGAGCAGCCCCAGCCCCCAGGCCAGCAGCAGACTTAGAAAAAAAAGTCCACAGCTGCCGCGGAGGCGGCCATTGCAACACAGGGGGCAAGTGTCTTCACTCTGACTTCCGATTCCAGGGGGGGCAATTGACCCCCTTTGCCCTATGGAGCGGACGCCCATGTGCCCACGACTATATTAGTCATCATACACATGTGGAGGAGTCAGAAAACTAGGACCTCTGTGTGCCCAATTTTTATACTCAACAAGTCATAGACAAGCAGGTTTTAAGCATTAAACAGAAACTCTTCTTGCTGTGCTTTATGAATCAGCCATGACAATGCAATGATGGGTACCAGCCTAGATACAGTATGGCTCCCATTGACTTACAGCAGACACAGGCCACAATTTATGTTGGTGTTCTGATTTAGGTGATGAGCTTATTTATGTGTTATCTGCTTTTATTGATTGAAAAATTGAAGCAAAACGGTTAATGGATTATATTATGCCCACCTTTCTCACTTGAAACATCTTTACTTAGACTTGAGCAATGCTTTAATAGGCTGTCATAATAACATGACAATGATCATAGTCATCATATGCTTCTGAACTATGCAGTCAGTGCCTTCCAAACATACTCAGACTCCTCACCAAGTCGCTGGTTTTACTAAATAATAAATTTGACACTTATTTCCCTGAACAACATTTCAAAATATTAAATGTCAATGTGTGGCAGCCTATTATAGAATCACACCATTCTACAATAGGAAACAAATCTTAAGAAAAATATAAAAAATGCTCTTTGCAAAAGAGTTTATATTAATCTTTTGTTCTTTAAAGACCTGGGTTTTGCAGGAAAAAAAAAAAGCTTTACGTTTTTAGAGGTAAGTATGTACTATACGTTTTGTTAACTAAGGCTCCTTCTTTCTGGCTGTGAGTGCCAGGACTCAGTATGTTGGGGTTAGTCAGATGAGAATTGTATGTTGCAATATTTAAATACTGCCACAGATTCTCATCTGAGCTGAGATCAGGGCTTTGACTGATTTTGACATTGTATATATTAATTTTGTTGGCCTTGAGACACTCATATTACTTTGGTCTTGTGTTTGAGATTGGTGCACCACTGAAAGATTATTTAAAGGCTTATTTCCAAGATTTTTATTTTATTTGAAAACTGACTGAATCAGGTCTTCTTAAAGTGTTTCCTTGTATTATCACAAGTCATTCTTCCTTCTAATTCAACATGTTGCCCAATCATTACTGATAAAATGTGGCCCCATAACACACTACTTGCACCAACAATCTTTGCCATAGGTATGGTGTTTTTGAGAATGTGGGCTTGTTTTGTGCATATTGCTATGAATATTGGCCTATTGACTCTCTCTTGGCCTCATTTACCCACAGAATGCTTTCCTGGGTCATTCCTAAGCATTTTGGCAGACTTTACTATTGATTTCATCTGTTTCTGGGGCAATGGCTTATTTTGTACCACCCACACATCCAGTGTTATGCAGGGCTGTCTTAATGAGAAGGCACACCTGGGCACTGCCCAGGGGCCCCAGCTGCATGTGGGGCCCCTGCACTTTCCCCAAAGCAGCTGGTACTTGAGCCCACGCTGCCCTGAAAATAGCATACTAGCTCATTATGACTTACTCACCTGAGATCGAAGCCCCTGCAGCCATCCTCGTACACAACTCCGGCGGCCGATATCCCTCCCGGGGGTTACTTCTGGGTATCGTGGCTCCGGTGCTGTGATTGGCCGGAGCCGTGATGACGTCACTCCCGTGCATGCACGCGGGAGCCACTGGTAACGGCACAGAGACTGAAGCAATGGCACATACGTGCCATTGCTTCAGTTTGCCCCAGTGTGCATGTGCCGATGACATCGGCACATGCAGGGGACAGGGGACATCTCCTAAACCGTGCAGATTTAGGAGATATCCTGGGTAGCTACAGGTAGGCCTTATTATAGGCTTACCAGCTGTAGCATAAAGACGTCTGTAAGGGTTTACAACCACTTTAATGCGGAGCTACACCCAAAAGGGGAAGCTCTGCTTGTCTGCCTCCTACCTACTTGAAGTCTGTTTACCTGCACTGTCTCCATTGTAGGGGCCCCAGAGCATTACTTTGCCCAGGGGCCCATGATGCTATTAAGACGGCACTGATGTTATGCAGAACTCCTTATATGGATGAACGGTGCCCCAGACGGAGCTACTGCACTCAGTAGGCCGCTTCCCCTGGTATCTTTCATTAGACCTTTTTTTGTCTATGCACACATTTTTGAAGGACAGCCATTTTCTTTTCAATATTTATTACCAAGTTTTCCAAATTTACAGTTGTTATTTTCAAATGGACATAAGTAGCATTAAAGTTTTTTAGTATAGCCAATTCAACTGTGTAAAAAATAGGACCGACAAGGCATGTAACCAACCAGCAGTATGTTCTACCAGCCAAAGTTTAAGCTAAGAGGTACAATCCATGTGACATTTAGAATTAGAGAATGGGGAGGGTAGCAGTGTGGTAACTAGGGATTACAAGCACTGACAGCAAGGTGGGGGGAAGCCCTTTTTTAGGCAGCAACGTAGTACTTTGTTGTAACTTCCACTTCCTGAAAATTTTATAAACACAACATCAATAGGACATTCAAAACTTATGTTTTGTATTCATTCCCTGCATGTACTGTATGCATTTGTATTACTTTCTCTCTAAATTCCTTCAAATGCTTTCCCCTCTCCATTTTCACATCTCTACTTCAGATTTACAACCTGGATGCCAATCCTTTAGCCATTTTTTTTATTAACAGTAGAGGGTAATTACAGTGATCTTTTTCGGTAACTTTTTTTTACCCGTGAAAACCTATATTTTCCATAACATAGGAATAATATAATTATGCAAGTATCATTTTTAAATGTTCTTTTTTTTTTACCTAAAACAATGCCATAATAATAAACATGGTTAGATAATCTGTTCTGTGAAATCAAAATACCACATAGAAATACATTATTGTGTAGGAATGGTTTAAAATGAGAGAATTGTTAAAAAGGGATGGACACTTTTGTGAGACACTTTATGTATGTTTTTTTGTTCATATCTAATAATCTAATGTAGCCATTCACCATAATTAGGTTTAAATAATGGAACAAGTGTCAAGACAATAAGGTACCTGTCCCCATGTAATGGAATTCCCAGCAATGAAATGATGCCTGCTGTGAGACTACAGCCTTCTAAACTCTCACACAAGACTATTGCCTGGCACTGTGTGACATTGACTTATCATTGAAATAATTACATTGTCTCCAGTGGCGAGAGGCCCCCGAAAATTCTCCTGCAAACAAGCCCTTAGTCATGTCCCTTTCATAATAGAAAATACATGTATGACAGGTCAGCCTGAGCCACCATGTCACTCTGTCCCTGCCACTGTCACAGCTATGTTGGTGTTTCTCAAAACACCTAATTTGTTTTGATGTTAGGGATGTTTTACAGCTGACAAGATGACTCTGAAATATTCTTCCATCCTCTCCAAAATGCTTATTTTCTGTTGCTTTGTCTTAGGCTTTTTTTCTTTCTTTCTTTTTTTTGTTTTTTTGTTGGTATTAGTCAGAAAGAAAAGAAACAGCAGCTCAATTATCTTAGACTTGACACATATTTTTGTTTGTCACCAGGCATGTGCACCTGATACAATCCTATTGTCAAGTGAACAGAATGAAGGGATGAAGAACCTGTAGTAGGGTTTGCTTGTTCTGGCTACCTCCCAAAACTTAGTGGAAGCAGCAAAACTAGATTAGACATAATATACTTATGTACTAAAGATGCTGAGAATCTTCAGTCAATAAGTTGTACCTTACTTTATTGAGTTGTGCTTTACTTTAAATGCCAAAACAGGTGCATATTAACTAAAATAACAAAAAAAAAAAAAAATACTCTTACATGATTGGATAATCGAAGTGAACCCTCACTCAATTTATTAAGTTATGGTTCTTAACTCCTTTAGTAAATCAATCTCAATTTGTCTAGAGCCGAAAGGACAATTCTAGTATACAGTTATAGGAAAATACAAGGGCTTTTCAAATTTATTCTGTTTTTCCATCCAGTATGCACTGGCCAGGAGTTGTGAACTCTCCAAGCAGAAATAAGTATCTATGCATAATAAGCAGAGATCAATGAGGCTGGCCATACATTATACAATTTATTATTCAATTTCCTTTACATTATGTAGTGCAAGGGCCTGTCTAATTGCATACAAATTGAAAGTGTTTAGGTTTGACCTCCTATTATATGTTTTGGTAAATATAAAGGAGAATTGAACAAGAAAATTGTATAATGTATAACCAGCCTAAGGCTGAATAATGTCCTTGATAGTGGGCAGGTGCAATCATTTTACCTCCATACACAGTCAGATTGCCATGTATCTGTTGTTCAGTTCATAGACTTTACCTGTTTAAAATTGCCTTGAGTGACAAGTACCTTGAAGTTAATTTATACAATCAGGGTGAGCGAAAATATGGCTTTCACCAGCCTACAAATAATTTTCAGTAGGAATAGATTATGAAAACGAAATTTGTTGCATGTAGCAATCAATCAAGTTTTAGTTTTCAGATGGAAGAATTTGAATTGCTTTTATGACTCCACTGCCCTTGCTACAGTTTATTATACCTGTTCCATTTTTCACCTTAGGAAAAAAGAGAATGACTTTTTATCTGGTTTTAATTTATCTTCAAAATAATTTTTTTTTTTTTTTTTTTTATAAATCCAAAGTGGTTTTCAGATTATATCATTTTTGGCTTTCCATATGTGCTGGAACTATAAACCCCACGTGCTCCCCCTCCCTTATCTGTCATTCTTCACTACCATCCCCTCATAATTCCATGTCCCCCTAGTTATTACAAGCTGCCTTGATGTGCCAATGTCAAAGTTACAATTTTGTATCTGCATTTATCCAAATAGGAGCTGTTCTATTGACTTGATGAGTGCAGATTACCAGGAAAGCTATGATCATTTAATATTTGTTTATATGAAATGAATGGGTACCGCCAAAAAAAAATCCCTAAAAATTTGCCTTGAGATCGCTAGAAATAAATATCTATTAAAGTCTTTATTTATGTTGTCATTGATTAATTCCTCACTACTACCTCATTTGGTTCCGATTTAGAGCGATTTGATTCTAATTTAATTAGCATATAATTTGAATGTGCATAATTACTGTAATTATGACATTCAGGTAAGGCAGCTTTAGGCAGAAAGGCAATTTCACATTTTCTAGTCAGCTTCTTCCCAGCAAAAAATGGACAGGGACTTTCAGCCTTGCAATCCAAGCAGCAATTAACAGCTCTGCAAAGCAGACTGAGCCTTCAGGTACAAAGGAAAGTGGGATTTCTATTTTTTATTTTTTTTGTTCTTTAATAATTACCATTTAAAATGAGTTCACAATTAAAACGAGACATTTTTTCGTGTATTTTATTTTTGCACGATTATTACTTCTTTTTCAATTTTCAGATCCACACACATCATGCTATCACTAGTACACAACGATTCATTATACAGTTATTAGCAAAGCACCAGATGCTAAAAATTGCATGATAAATCACACATACCGATGTCAATCAGCTATTAACATGTGCGGCAGATCATGTGTATTGTACAATGCAATGGGGTTTTGGGTATTAGAAAAATCGAATTGTTTAAAAAAATATGGCATGAATGGACAGGTACAGTTATTAAACTTTAACTTTAGGATAGAAGGGATGTAAGTGCATTTGAATGGATTTTTGTAATCTATAACACCGCCATAATATTTGTCAGCTTTGGTGCATTGATTGATATTTGCCGCTGTCTATGGTGCTGAATAGGCTCACGTTTAATAGCAAAGCAACGGATGGATTCATAGATTAGGGATACTATACTATTAGTACGATAAAGATTAATATAAAGAGGAGCTAGACGTCTACAAAGCAAATATTACCGAATCAATAGGAAATAGGCTTAATAAAATAAAATAATTTTTTTTTTAAAAAAATGTTTATTTTGAATAATTGCCATAGGATTTTTTGCTATGACTTTCCTTTAATTGGGATAAAATGATGAGTGAGGTTCAGTGCTGTGAATGCAAGTAGACAGACGTTGGCTTTTAGGGAGGTAATTCGCAAACTAGTCGATAGGTGGCATTAAAGAGTCGCGCAAGCAATGGAAAGGGCCTGGAAGCAGCAGTGTTTTGTCTTGTTGAGTCAATTGCAATAGACTTTTCTCTGTCTTTATTTCTTCATGTCACAGAAAAGGCATAAAGTGACATTCAGCGAATTATGTCATTCCCATGGGAACACGTGCGATATCAGGAAATGTGCCGTTGTCTAACCAATATGTACACTAATAATAACAGAGTATAATGCAATGCAAATACTTGCTGGAAGTGTTCTGCATGTCAACCTGGGAATCGCTGGAGCAAAGCTTGGGTTCAAGGATTTATGGCATCGGATTCTTTTATTTAATCATCATAAAGGAGCTCTGATTCTACTGCTTACTTTAAACAGGGGGATTAACATAAATGTGTTCTTATTGCTCACACTAACAAACAGTATAAAATATTATATATATATATATATATATATATATATATATATATATGTGTGTGTGTGTGTGTTTGTTTTTTTGCCTTATGACAGATCCCCAGCTTTTCTTGCTTCTGGTCATTGCTCTCTCCTAACAGGTATTATCTGCACAAT